>SPJY01025736.1:354165-569037 GCA_005191435.1 Raddia distichophylla | reverse complement strand
CATGCTCCACCTTGCGCCGATGAGGTGTTTTCTGCGGCGCCCGTGTATGCATAAACCCCGTGTCTTCCCCTAGATCTTCCGCGTGGCCAAGCTCGCCAACCAAGCTCTGATACCACTTGTTAGGAATTACGCCGATGCAAGATCACGAACGACACCAGGAGACACGATGTTTGGTAACGCAGTTCGGCTTTCGCCTACATCTGCGGGGCTCTGATTATGGGCGCTCCTCCCCAATCCATAATACCGCAGCACACCGGCTAACCAGGTCACGGCCACATGCCGGCCGCTGACCTCCTCTCTTGCCTATGCTACTATTATGAAGTCGTTATCTTGATTACACCAGGGCTGCCTCCCTTTATATAGTGGAGGCCTGGATAGAGTCCGACTCGAACACTAACCAACCCTGCCTATTACAACACAGAGTCCTTGTAACCTACTCGTACACATATTCGACACAATACCTAACATATAGCTTGTGTGGCAAAACCACCTTCAAAACCACCTTCAATGGGTTATACTTATATCCACCTTTTTTATGGTTTTTCGGGTTAGAATACCTGATTTTATAGTTTAGGGGTTAAGTAGACGAAGCCCATAGTACAGGATGTAATATAGACTTTCTCCTTATTTAAATTGTTTTCTCATTTAGGTGCATGCATATTAGGAACTTTTATCAGTTTAGGAAGTTTTTAATGTGTTGTATTTTAGAAAAACTCTAAATCACCTTAAGATATATTATCTCTATTTTTTTATTTGACGCCTTTAACTTTTGGAAGTGTCTTTAACCATGCGTCCTATTAACAAATTTAGTGTAAACATGCAAAAATATAAGTTATGCTTAAAGTAGCTTTAATGATAAAACAATCGCATCAAAATAAATGATATTTACATATTTTTTTGAATAAGAAGAATGGTCAAAGTCGTGTTTAAAAGGTAAAGACGTCAAATAAAAAAAACAAGGGAATATCAAATCATGAGCGTGCAAGTACCATATCAATCATAAAAGCGGAGCTAAAGCGTCCAGAGGCACGACACGGTGAAGTATGAAAGGTTGAAAACGGATATTTGTTCATAGCAAGGTACGAGTGGTTGGCTAGTTATTATATAGTACTCCCTCCGGTCACAAAAACAAGTCGCCGTTGAGTTTTGCACACAACTTTGACCATTCGTCTTATTCAAAAAATTTATGTAAATATCATTTATTTTGTTGTGATTTAGTTTATTGTTAAATATATTTTAAGTATAACTTATATTTTTATATATTTATAAATTATTTTGAATAAGACGAATGGTTAAACTTGTGTGCAAAAGTCAACAACGACTTTATTTTGTGACTGGAGGCCGGAGGGAGCATTATTTATACTTAAGACCACATAGTGGCCTCCTCTACACGTCACAGAGTGCTGGGAGCCTTAATGGCTGCATTGTGATCTGAGACTCGTTTGGCCCATTTCTCCATTGAGATAAAATCAAGGAAATGGCGAACATTTATTCTGCTTTGAACCCTTGGTCAGAAACAATAAATTAATAGAGAAGCAACTCAAGAAATGCATCCGTTTGGACCACAGTACAATATACGACATTCATGTCATGCCAGATTGGTCATACAACATTGATGTCGCGCCAAATTGGTTATAGGTGCAGATGACGCGAGATGACTCAAACAAGAAGGCGACGCTTCTTTTCATAGCAGCCGAACCTGTTGTACAGTAGGACACATGGTTCTTCAATCAGAACACCTAATCTCAAGAAAGGGTTTTATTTTGCATTCCTTTCTATTGGTATACATTGTATTGTGTCCAAACCAGAGTGATATCATATATACGGTACGGTCGTATGAATGATAACATGAAACAGAAACTTGGAGTCTCAGCATAACCAGCCGTTCATCATTTGCTACCAAACATAACACAAGATCGAGTTAAAGATGCGGAGACGACAGCTATCACTTAACTGGACCATCATCATCATCGCAACGGTCAATTAAGTACAAGACTAAATCATTTGAAAATGATGGGCAGTCTGGTTTTTTCTACTGTTTTCACAGGTCTACAACAAGGTGGGTTCTATTTGTTTGGTTGGTCACAACCCAAGGGTGCTGCATCGTTAACATTCCTGCAGAACGAAATGGAAGCAGGAACACAATTATACAAATGTTCTCACCCTACCGCCTTTGTACTGGCTTGTAAAGCACAACTGTCACAAACTTTGCCCTAAACCGATGCGTAATCCCCAGAGCAACAACTGATCTTGAGTTCTC
Source organism: Raddia distichophylla (assembly GCA_005191435.1). Taxonomy (NCBI): domain Eukaryota; kingdom Viridiplantae; phylum Streptophyta; class Magnoliopsida; order Poales; family Poaceae; genus Raddia; species Raddia distichophylla. The sequence continues at coordinate 566,777 of SPJY01025736.1, read as the reverse complement.
TTTTTCTATGTAGAGGTGATTGAGCACCACATTTTGGGGTGTGGGAAGACTGCTGGAGTCATCTTGGCTTGGTGGAAAACTCAATAGTGTATGCTGCAGGTGAGGAGGAACCAATGGGGGCTCTCGAGCTTCATCTTCATTTCCAGGAACAGGGTTATTGTAGCTTGAATCTGGTGATGCCGGGACTTCAAACCCAACAACGTTGACACCTTCCTGCATCATTATTATCCATCACAACTATGATAATAATCAAGACAATGTTTTTTAAAAAATATTAGTAGAACACTTTTTTGACCCATTCGATGCCCAACACTATTCAAATGAACGAGATGAATAGTGAAAATGAACTAGGTGAATAGTATTGCGCATCGAATGGGTCACAAAAAAGGTTCTACCATTAAACCTGCCCTTAGGAGCATACTCCAATATATCATACATGGTCATCCCTGCTTTGCCGGTCCATACTGCAGAAATGCTCTGTTGCCTATCAAGATAAATGAGTACCAGAAAAACATTCATGTGAGTAAGGAATTTAAAAGTGAGCATTGTGAATAAGAAAATAGAATTAACATAGATTGCTGAAAAAGAAATATAAATAGAATGATTTTATATCATTTACTCTATGCAAAAAAAAAACAGAAGTTTGGATGAATTATTGTTCAAAAATAATGGTTAGATAAAACAATCGTATCTGAGACACAAGTATACATCAATAGTTCTGCAGAAGTTCTATAACACTAGTCATGTAAACCAGACAGACAACTGAAATGAAAGGTTTCCCCACAAATAAAATTTGAAACTAAGCTGCTCGTACAGAAAAAAGGCACGATCTTAATAGCTAAAGTATTTCAATTAAACATTCAAACAGTACTCTCAGTGTGCAGTTAGCTTCAAATTGCTCTTACAGAGATTTAGAGGCATGGCCTTATGGCAAAATATTTCAATAAAACACAAGAACCTAAATAGTATTTCCCCAGTGACCAATTTTGACGGTAAACTGCTTCTATGAAAAAAAGGCATGCTTAAATTAGTCAGCTCTTAATCATACTCGTTAAAAGATTTCAACTGAACAAATGAATACAAACAGTTTACTCTAGATTAACAAAGTAGTTGCAGAACAGCTTTAACTGAATCAATACAAATGAACTGAATGTGAATCAAGGAAAAATGCAAGACAACTTCCCTGATGTGTAAAAATAAAACTATTAATGGTAAACTGAAAACTCGTATGTTAAAATACAACTTAAAAAAATGCTACACACATATTGGAAAGCTCAACAGTACTGAAAATAACAGAAAAATTATTTGGAGTGTCCCATTGGCAGTGGCAACACATCTTTTAATATAGAAACATATACTTATTTGTTTTCCAATTCCCATTCATTTTGCAAGTGCAAGACAAATTGGATTGAATCAAAGCCACCTTCACCCCTATATTATTGGAACAGTTAAGATCTAAGTTCATGGCACCTTAGCCTAAACAGTGGTTCATGAATCATAAGTTGGACCAATAGTTTAGAAACAGTAGGGGTATAGCATACACACCAAGAATGTTGCTGTAGTCAATGCATGTTCTAATTTCTCATAACTCATGCCCTAGGTTTGAATCCGCTCTTCCTCATCTTCTACTCCATATTTTGAACAGACCAAAATTTACTCTCTACACACAGCAAACTAGTTGAACCATGTCCAGTTTTCCAATGTTTTAATGAAAAACCTCTGAGCCAACCACTTTTATTCCAGCTAAATTATAACAAGCCCAAGCCATTTTTATTAGATATGCCTCTACCATGACATTCTCTCACATCGTGCCTCCCATGAACCATGTGCTCCCACCTACATCGCCAATCAGTTTTGTGCAATTATTCAAGTAATATAGATTTATAACTTTGTGGCTTCGTGCAGTATCATAATAAGTTCATTATCAGTGTCTATTTAGTTAGTCTAGTTTGGCCATTGTGGCCAAACAAGTAAGTTGTGTGTGAACCTACTAAGATTCATGCATATAACAGATATGTATGACAAACTAGTTACTCACCCATGTTCCATAGGTGCTAGATGAGTGCTGACTAGTGCCTAGTGCACAATACCACCTAGGCAGGAAAAACCCCTAGGCGGGAAATACAGGAGGCCTGAGCCTAGTACCTAAACGGAGAGCATTGCAATTTACCCAAACAAAGAGCATAGCTGTATGATAACCGAAATCCAAACAAAAAGCAGAAACCATAGTAGATTTACCAATATTACAAAGAACTAAGAGGATGCAGATCAGTGTGGTTCAGAACCAAACAGAGATCTAACCTGATAGGGGAATACAGAAGGGGCGCACCGTGGTTAGGAGAATGCAGGGGGGTGGAACAGATCAAATTGAAAATAACGCAAGAAGAAAGCGTAAGTGCAAAAATAGCAGATAGAACTACAAAAACGCAAGAAATCACAGGTCCATCATCTATACCAGCAACAACAGGGCAGAAAGGGCTTTCCGTAGCAGCAAAAAAACAGGGAGGCCTGCAATGACAGGGGAAAAACAAGGAGATGAAAGGGCTTTACGCAGCAGCAAAATAGGGATGAACAAGCCAGTGAAGGGCAGCATTGATGAGTGGAGGCAATCCATCAGCAAGGTTGCGATCTAAATCCATGAGTGGAGAAATAGTTTACCTTCTACCAAAATATCTGTTAGTAATGCACATATCAACTTTTAGGCATCACATACTGTTAGTACCGCATATAGGGACAGAGTACAAACAAAGCAGACATATTTTCTTTAACCATATAAACACAGATGACACATCCTGATTGCACAACCACATGATCACAACAATAGCATTTCTACATCAGATTATTTTCTTGAACTACCAAGTGCAGCACCTTGCAAGGTGGAAACAAGTAAATACAGCATAATAAAGCCAAGCAGTTCAATGCTCCCCCTGGTTCACAAAAGACTTGACATTTTGGACACCAGGATCTCCCAAATACAACTTTGATCGCTAATTACCATTCAATTTATTTACAAAATCCGCTAAAATGATGATATTTTGAAAATGTTTTTCCAGACAAAACTACCTGTATGATTTTCTCTGCTCAATCAAGTTAAAAAGATTTTTGAAGATAAAAGTTTTAAAACTATTTAACTAGTAATGCCCGTCCATGGCGGTTATTTGTGTGTACATCAGCAGTTCATTGTTAGCAAAAGCATGCAATAACAAAAGATATTGATTACAACTTCAGACGTACCTGTATTGAAAAATACATCTACACTAAACGTATATCGATGTCAAAAAAAATGCACAGATGAATGCACAAAAAATGAAGGACTGCTTGCAGTAAGAGGAAGAGTCCTACATTAGGGTTTTTTGTAACCAACATGTCACCTATAACATAAAAAATTATGATATTTAAGGGGAATTCATGCAAATGAGAGAAACAAATACGTAATTACGGCGTACCTTCAGATCTGGCACCTGATTGGCTCCAGAGGGAAGGAATCTCTGCTTGCTCCGCTCTGGATCGGTGCGGAAGGAGCCACGAGCACGGATCAGCGGCGCCAACGGAGGATCAGGGCCTGGGACGACAGATCAGTGGGGGGGCGTCGGGTCGGGGCTTGGGTCGGCGGATAGGCGGTGTGGACGACAGCTCACGGCCGGGCACGGCGGGGATGACGAGTCGGCGGTGGGGGCGACGGATCGACCGCGGGGGAAGACGGATGGCGGCTGCGGATGGGCGACGACGAGATTGCCGGTGGCGGCGGCCGGCGGCGAGGGCGAAGGGGGTGGATGGCGGAGGGGCCGTCGCCAGACGGCGGCGGGGATGACGCGAGGTGACGGGTGGGAGGGGGGTGTGTCTGCAGCTGCAAGTTGTGAGTGGTGACCAGATATTGTGGACGAATTATTTTTATAACTAGAATTAGATGGATGCTTTTTATTCCAAGAAAGAAAATACAGAACGCTTTCGTTTTAAACGGTGGCGCTGCTAGATTGTCTGCCTTTTTAACTTTAAGAGCATCATCGTCACCAGGAAACCATCTAGCATCTTGTGATATCCGCCGCGGGGAACACTGAAGAGACATCTCCTAGGAGGCTGACCATGGTGGTGACACATGAAGGAGAAGTTGGTCGGGCATTCTAGCAAGATTGGATGCTTCATAGAAGAAGCCACAGTTCAAGATAAATTGTACCTAAGGGCCTGTTTTTTTGAGTTTATCTGAACGGCTAAACAGTTGAACGGCTGAAATGACTGAACTTCGAGAGCTTCTCGAGATTCGGATCCATTTTGTTTGACTTGCTTTTTAAAGCGTTAGGATCCATTTTGAAAACAGCGAAAAAATGGACTAAAAAACTCAAAACATATGTCTTTTCAAAACGTAGATAAGTCGTTAAGCTGTTAAGATGAAAAGAACGGGGACTAAAATTGTATCGGAGTGGTCTCCTCCGAGACTACTAGAGCATCTAGAGTAATCCTTCTTAAACATCTCGGCCATCTCTAGCAGGTACTACGAGATAGTGTAGTTTTGACCTTTTTAGAATAGATGAGTTGTCGGAGAGAATAAATCTTTTAGAATGTAGCATAAAGTGTAAAGAAATTTTAAAACGATAGATAGATGGTAGGGAATACTCCCTCCATACTTCAAATGGTAGTCATTTTGGACATTTATATGGTTTTTGAAGTGCAACTACCATTTAAATTTATTTATAAAATCCACAAAAATATATCATATTATAAAAGTGCTTTTCATGATGAATTTATACATATGTTTTTTATGTCTTAATCCAAATTCTAACTTGGGACAAGTCTAAAACGACTACTATTTGAAGTATGGAGGGAGTAGTATTTTAGAAGAGAAATTTAGGACAATCGGTGGAGATGCACTTGCAAGCCTGTTTTGGGATACATAAAACCCCCCATTGTGTATATGTTCCTCAATCGACTACTCCCTTTACTAGAATAATTTGGTCCATCTTAAAAGGAGAAATTTTTTATTTTATGCATCTTATCTTCACCCTAAGGACTTATTTGACAACTCTATAACTCTGATATCCATAAAAACTTAGTTTATCCATTGCCCATCCATACCATAGGACTCCTTCGTTTACTCTTCCCTTGGCCTTCTTAGGATCCCAAGGGGGGTACCCTAAAAGTGCAGTGCTCCGAACTTTTAGAATGTGTTGACGCCAAAAAGTGTCGGTATTGATGCCGATACTGCGGGTTTAGGATGAGAATCCCGACAACACAAAAAATCGGGTTCGCGGGCGTGCTAGCCGATTTGTACCTGTTATCGACAAGGTGATGTTGAAACCATCGGCCAAACTATAGATCGAATAGCTGATGATGCATAGTAGATGATCTAGCAACTACGCAACAAGTTGCGCAATAAACAGATCAAGATAAATAGACTATCAGTTTAATGAAAAGTCAATTCAATAGTATGAGTGTCGGGATATAACTTCTTCAGCAGATGGCAATCTGCAGCAATACCACCGAAGGGTAATATCCCGATGTTGACGACAAGAAGATGGAATTTAATCGAGACAGTACTTATCGGCAGAGTAAATACAATCAGAAGATTAGACCAAACCGAGTTAGTTCTTACTTGCAGGGTGAAACAAATACGAACGTTGGGCTATTTTCTGGTGTCAACAGAATGCAAAAAATCTAGGAGGAGACCAACGAGATTATATGGACAAATATGAAGTTGTTGTGAGCCAAAGATTACAAGTGTGATGGCATCATGTTACTTTGCCGAGGGGTGGACCTTCGAGAAGAGCAGAGGGGCAAATGACTATGATCGATCAGTTTAGAGATGCCTTAGCTCATACACTCCCTCGCCTACAAGCTTCACTCGTAACTATGGTGAACATATGCTTTGGGTACCATCCATACTCTATAAAACATTTTATGTATGGTCTTTATCCAAAGTAGCTCATTGGCTTCATTGATGTGACCATACCCATCACAGGTATAATAGGCAATATGTCAACATGGGTGGCACAAATATTTTCAACGAGTACTACTTCATCAACCTTGACATCTATAACAAGTTGGTGACACTTCATGGCATCCACTAATACATCTACGCTTCCTACGACCACCACCTTGTCTAGAACATGCAAGCCGACATCACGTACATCGTCCAGGTATTGCGTTGACACCACCATAAATTCGACCTCCGCCATGGCCGCCGCCACTATATGAAGACGCACTCAAGAAAGGCTCTTCTTTGCCTCCTTAACGTCCTCAGGCCCACCTAGTCGTCTTGCTCGAGGGCTAGTCCAAGATCAAGTCCAATTCATCGTTCGCGATCCCAGTTCGGCCACTGAGAGTAGTCCAACTTCAAACAATCATATCTCGGTTATATGAACTATGTTTAGCACGTTATTGGTATCCACAGAAAAGAAAAAGACGAGACCTTTCCAATGAATCTAGTCATATGGCCAAATTTCTTCATAACCAACGGAAATTGCGAAAACAAGAGTACATCCAGAGTCTTCTGGCTGTTGTGCCACTTCTACTTGGTCCTGCAAGCCTTGTATGACCTAGGTTTAGCCGCGAACCCCCTTGGCCACCCCTAGCTCTTTCCCTCGTGCGCACGCGCGCACGCACACACATACAAACACACAGAGAGTAGTTGTCACTCTTTGAGACTTAGGTTTTGCTTAGATTAATCTGCCATTGCAATTTCGCCGATACTCAGGGCTACTTTGGTTAGCGCCCTGGGAAAGCTTGCCTGGCCAGGCATCCACGCCAGGCGTCCGATTTCGGTCGCCTGGGGTCGGATGGACCTGCCTGGGCGGGAGCCCCCAGGCCACGCCGTGAACCAAACAAGCCCTCAGTTTGTGGAACCCCAACTCTGTATGCTTTAATATTATTCGCAATTGAGTTGCTTCTTCGTTCTTGCTCATGTTGTCGATTCACTTGCAAGAGCTAACTTTCATGCTGAGGTCAATTGTGTTCGTGCATGGTTTATAACGAACGGAGCACTACAGGAATCTGAGGTAAGCCGGCGTAAATAGGGCTTTTATGTTGACGGCCGACGTAAATAGCACTTATTTACGTCGGCTTGCAAGCGGACGTAAATACTGGTCGTCAGCTAGGGCCGATGCACCTGGAGCTTTATTTATGTCGGCCACAACAACCTGCTAGCCCGACAGCTTCTTGCACTAAGGCCTAGTTGACTTTGTTTACGTCGGCTTGCTCGGCTTGCTCAAGCCGACGTAAATAGCCTGTTTATTTATGTCGGCTTTCTGCGGGCCGACGTAAATGTATTCTTAACAATTCGAATTCCTATAATGGAGATGGTGGACTGACGATTGCAGGGTTCGGTCTACGTCGAGTTCTCCACCAATCAACTTACCCAAACCTATCGGAAGATCGGGCACCATATCGTGCCAAGTGATATCAAAGCATTGGTTGCCCGTTAGATATCATTGTACCCTATTCTTTGTTCAACCATTACCTAGAGTCCAGAAAATTGCCATAATAAAAATAGTGTATGTTGTCGTGTCCACCGTCCAAGCCACTTTGCGTCTTTCACAATTTTTGTTTTCACTTTCACGTTGCTGAATTTGTGTCCATCGTCATCGTCGTGTTGCTGGTTTAGAGTCATGTTTTTGGATTATTTTGAGTTTTGCATCTTGACGAAAAGTCCAATTCCATCTCATTTACGCCACCGTCACAACGTCTAAAACGAGTCTATTGTTATCCAGTTTGGTGTTTCCATCATATTTCCCTTATTCAAACTCAAATCTCAGTATTCTTGGATGTTTTAGAAAGTTTGGGGCGTGCTCTACAACTTTCTCCATTGTACAAAATTCTAGGAACATCATCTTCCTACTAAAAACCGCGCTGGAATCCAATTTGTTTGATCTCTGAATTTTCTGAATAGCTTGTATTTCGGGGGTCATATCTTCGGTTTACAAATCCCAAATTGAGTCATCCATATTTGCAAATTGATCAAAAGAAAAATATTTACAACTTTACGGTTATAAGTTTTTGCATTTAATGCTGTTAAAAACCCTTGTAATTTTGATTTGTAGTTTATCCTTTTTAGCACTCTTTATATTAAAAAAAAATGTGAAAAGAAGGCCCGTGCATATAGAGAACCTGCACAAAAAAATTAAGAAAAGAAAGATGGGAAAAGTAAGGAAAAAATAGAAGTGCTTGCATCTTTTAATATCTTTTGTCTATTAGTGTATCTTTTGCTTGCTTAAACTAGTTATAGGAACTCGTTTAGGCCAACAACTTTGATAAGTACTTTGAATGTTATTCAGTTTTACTAATTTGATTTTGATAATGGCCTATTACTTGCTACTGTATATTGCCTGTCAAGCTCGACCTACTTATGATCAGCTCAGGTTCAATCTTACAATCGCTTCACTCCAACTGTTTTGGTATCACGAACTGAAACTTGGATGAAACCTGTTGAAACTTGAATTGATCCGATGAAACTTGATGAAACTTGCATTAAACCTGATGAAACTTGAATTGATCTAATGAAACTTGCATTAAATCTGATGAAACTTGACAGTTCGGCAAGTTTAACGAATATGAAAGTCAAGTTTCAGTAGGCGAAACCCAAGTTTTATTAGATAAGTTTGAGGACTTATATGACAACATATATCTTGTTTTGTTCGAAAAAATACGAGGAACACGTTGGCGCAAACGGTTTGTGGATTGGAGCACCCAGTCAAAAATATGGTCGCCGAAAAAAAAATGCCCGTGGGCCCCACCCGCATGTGCGCTGTGCCGTTGCTGCCCGCATTACGCGCGCTGCCGAGTGGGACCCACCTTGCATGTGTAATGTTGGCTACTCCCCGGTTTCCCGCGCGCGTTGCTGACTGTGCGGGCGTCCGGCCGCGCGCGCTCGCGCCGGACGTCCGCACTCCGCACAGTAGCGTTTCCGATAAAAAAAAGTGAAAAGAAGGCCGGTTCATATAGAGAACCTGCGCAAAAAATTAAGAAAAGAAAGAAGGGAAAAGTAAGGAAAAATTAGAAGTACTTGCATCTTTTAATATCTTTTGTCTGTTGGTGTATCTTTTGCTTGCTTAAACTAGTTATAGGAACTCGTTTAGGCTAACAACTTTGATAACTACTTTGGATGTTATTCAGTTTTACTAATTTGATTTTGACAATGCCCTGTTACTTGCTACTGTATATTGCCTATACAAGCTCCACCTACTTATGATTAGCTCAGGTTCAATCTTACAATCGCTTCACTCCAACTGTTTTGGTATCACGAACGAGCCACCGGCTGTGCTACCTGTTGTTTTGGTAAGAACACTTGTAAGAGTATCGTGAGACACTTGAGATTGTGTGACTCCACCCGACAAAACCTAGTAGTTGATAAGGATAATAATTCTGTGTTATCTTTTGTTTTTATTAACAATGCTAGGTTCATGAATTAGTGCAAAACATATACGACTACACCAATGTTGGAATCACAATCGCCATGATAAAGGGAGGTAATAATATCAATCCTAAACTGACTATACCCTCTTTTTCTGATGCATATGATGGTCAAACTTACTTTGATTGGGAAATAATAGTTAAAGTAGATTTAACTCCCATCAAGTTCTAATATTCCATAGGGTCAGACAAGCTACTAGTAAGTTTAAAGATTTTACTATTAATTAATGGAACAAACTAGTTAGTTCTAGCATAGAACTTGAAACTTGGAATATGTTGAAAAGGCATGTGTGCTAAATTTGTACCTCCTTTTAAATACGCCATGCTTAAAAATTGTAATTTGTAGAACAAGGTAATATGTTAGTCGAGAAATTCTTTGAAGAGTTTCAATTTGACATGTTGTGTTCCGGTATAACGGAGGACGAAGGAGCAAGAGATGGATCGGTTTTTTGAAGGGCGTGAAATCCAATACATCATTTATTACAAAAAATATAAAACTATTGATAGATTGTTCCATCTTGTTATTTAATAGAAAAATTGCAGGGATGAAAGGATCTAGTTGGCCTAGACGGGTGAATAGACATCTTTTAAATTTTGTGCAAGTTTAGTGCTTAGCAAATTAGTTATCCAAGCTAACTAATAAGACCTATTCTAAGCAATAAAGATAAACAGATTTGCAGCAGAAATAAACAAAAACAACAAATAAAAATTGAATGTAAGTGCAGGAAATAAAGAGGAGAGACACGATGATTTGTTTGACCAAGGTTCGGAGTTCTCTTCTACTCCCTATTGAGGCAAACTTTTCATGATGATTTATAAGATGTTTAATAAAATGCAATTTCAATCTATATATGTCTATGTTATCGCAAATGTGTTTTACGCTAAAAATAAACCTCTATCCATCCATTTTTCATAGCTCTTCATATTGATGATATATTATCATCTATTGTGCGAGTACTTTTTGTACTCATCCCGATCATCACTGTTTTAGGTGTGGAGTTGCTGCTCGGTAATTGAAACCGAGTGATATAATGATGTTAGTGACTAATGCGATGTTCTTAGTTCCGGTCGATTGTTGAAGGGTTTGGGGGCATATCACGCTGGCTCTTCGTTATATTTATGTGATTCGCTGCATTTGTTTGTTTTTATGTAATTACATTGTAATGTATTATATGTTCTTTTCGTTGTCATTCAATTATATTTGGGCCATGTATTATTTGTAAGTTATAGCCATTAAGTTATATACGTTGTGTTATCAATTTTTTAAAGGATATGTACATGATAGTGCTTGATTCCAGGAGATATCACAAGTCACATATCCAGGTACCTTGGTTTACCTTCTTTATAATGAAGGCCATGCTTGTTGCTTATGCCTACTTTAAACAATATGATGTGAATCACGCCAGACTGTGGCTCCTATGTTAATTTTTAATTAGTGTACAAGGTGCATGTTAATTTCCTCATTTATCTGAATTTAAGTCCATGAGAGCCCCATATTCGTATCTTGGAAAAACATTCATATTTCTATAGATTTTGGATCTGTTCTTCCGAAATTATCTTATTTAACTTATCTTATTTAACTTATCTCCTAATTTCATGAGTGTTTCGAGGTGGCCTTGTCAGCCGATTCTCTTTCGTTTGACTTGTTTTAAAGAGCATTTAGGCATATCTTCGAGATAGAAAAAATATAAAGTTAGAAAACTAAATTATTTATATTTAAATAAAAATAAGCAGAGAAGTCATGTAGATGGGTGTTTGTCTATCCTTCAATATGCCGATGACACAATTCATTTTATGGATCATGATCCGGAGAAAGCTCGTAACATAAAGTTATTACCTTGTGCTTTTGAGCAACTATCGAGTCTCAAGATAGACTTCAACAAGAGTGAAATCTACCTATTTTGATGAGGATTAGAAATTTGTGGACCAATATACTCAGCTATTTGGTTGCGCCAATGGCGTGTTTCCCTTTAGATATTTAGGTGTTCCTATCCATTATAGGAAGTTACAAAATATTGATTGGAAAGGGGTCGAAGGAAGATTTGAGAGGAGGCTTAGTAGTTGGAAAGGGAAACATGTTTCAACAGGGGGAGCCTGACACTGATAAATTTGGTGTTTACTAGCCTACCAATGTACATGATGTCCTTTTTCGTAGTCTCACACGATGTTCTTAAAAAACTGAATTATTTTTTATCTCGTTTTTACTGGCAAAGTGATGGCCAAAAGTGAATGTATCGTCTTGCAAAGTGGAGAGTCCTATGCCGACCACGAGAAAAGGTGGTCTATACATACATGACTTGAATGTTAAGAATGTTGCTCTTCCTAGCAAATGGTTATTTAAGTTTCTTAAAACAGATGGTGTATGACAGCAATTGTTACAAAATAAATATTTGGGTTCTAGACCTTTATCGCAAGTACAATGGAACTCTGGGGATTCACATTTTTGGGTCAGATTAATGAAGGTGAAACAAGATTTCTTTCAGTTCAGAACCTTTACAATTAAGGACGGATCTCAAATTAGGTCATGGGAGGATAAGTTGTTGGGAAACGTAACTTTGCAAGAACAGTATCATTCTTTGTACAATATTGCCAGTCACAAACAGGTTACTGTAGCAGAGGTCCTTCAACTACTAACTCCTAATTTATCATGGAACAGAGATCTCGTCGGACAAAAATTAGCAGCATGGAATGCTTTTCTACCGCAAATTGCTAATATTGTATTGTCTGAGGAGAAAGACAAGTTTCGTTGGAAATTACATCCACATGGTCAGTTCTTGGTGAAGTCACATTATCTTGCACTCATTCATAGTGATGCCCTATATATTAATAAACGCCTGTGGAAACTGAAAACACCGCTTAAGAGGATTTTCCTATGGTACCTACGACGAGGGGTAATTCTAACTAGAGATAATCCAGCGAAGCAAAACTGGAACAATAATAAGAACTATTGCTTTTGTTTCAAAGAAGAGACAATTTAGCATCTGTTCTTTAAATGCCATTTGGCGCGGACAGCTTGTGATACGCACACGCCTCGATTTAAGATGCGTACGCACGAGTTTGGTCCCGATCTTCCGTCGTAGGAGAATACTTGGAGGACAAGTTGTGACTTTGACGAAGGGGCGGCTAGCCACAATCCAAGAACGCGACTAGAAACCTCGCAATCGCTAAACCATTGATGGGGAACGGGGCAGCCCGATCTTCTGGTGAGACGTGAGGGGATAATTTTGATCTAGTCGGAGAGGCGACCTTGACAATCCGGCTACCAACCTCACAAGGATGACAACCCGGCAATCGCTAAACCACCAAATCTGCTCGTTATCAACCACGCCAAGAACGCGATTGACCTAACCATGAAGGTCATTTCTTGCAAGCGATCAAAGAACAAGCAGGAAACAAGATAAACGCAATCTAAAATTGCAAATATGGATGAAGCACTTGGATAAATTTGAGGTTCGATAACTCGACTCGGGTGGTCTAGTCGACACACGCAAATTCGAGGAGGGGACGCACACGGGGTCTACCAACACACAACCAAACCTAAACGACAACATACGATGGCGGAGGCCATATATCGAGTGGCGACCAGCATAGGGGCGCCGTCCACCACCCTAGGGTTGGTTAAAAATGGAAGGTGCTGATTTTTCTGCTGTGCGCCACGGTGCACGTCGTCCCTCTATTGCAACCATAAATTCTTGCTCACGGCTAGCAAGAAAAAAAGAACTTTCCTTGCATGCATGCCTCCACAAAATAGCAAGACTTCTTCATGGCAAAATAAAAGGTGTGCCTTCAAAAGGGAATTTATCTTGTTTTCACAGCAACATCATGTGAACATGCTGCTTCTTTTCTTTTGTTCATGTAGTCTCTTATCTCTCACTTCAAGTTCTTCCGAAAAGCCATCACATGTAAGAAGTAAGCAAAAATCATTAGGTAGTATCATTCGTTCTGTAATCAAATAATTAATTTGACTAAGAAACGAATTCACCTTTTGTCCAAGGCGTTGAGCACGAGCGCGTGTCATTGGACCTTGCATGCTAATTGAATCTTCTTCGTGTGTGCTAGTGATGTCCTCGTCATACTCCCCCTCTTGAGAAGGAGTCGACCTCGACTCTGGCTCATCCTCATCACCCAGATATGGAGACAAGTCAACAACATTGAATGTATCACTCACTCCATATTCCTGGGGCAGCTCTAACTTGTAGGCGTTGTCATTAATCTTTGATAGCACTTTAAACGGTCCATCACCTCGAGGCATTAGCTTGGATTTGCGCTGTTCCGGGAAGCGATCCTTACGCAAATGAAACCAATCTAAGTCACCTTCCTTGAACAACATTTCTTTTCGACCCTTATCTGCATGTTTCTTGTATTGGGCCTGCATCTTCTCAATGTTTGTTTTGGTTGTCTCATGAATCGTGCGAATATACTCAGCCCTCTTATCCGCATCCAAATTTACCCTTTCTAGAGGTGGCAAAGGTAGTAGATCAATCGGTGCTATTGGCTTGAATCCATAAACAATCTCAAATGGGCACAACTTTGTCGTTGAATGAACAACCTGGTTATACGCGAACTCAATGTGAGGCAAGCACTCCTCCCATAGCTTCAGGTTCTTTTTTAGTATTGCCCTCAACATTGTACCAAGTGTGCGGTTTACCACCTCTGTTTGCCCATCAGTTTGAGGATGGCACGTTGTAGAAAACAGTAGCTTTGTCCCTACCTTTCCCCATAATGTCCTCCAAAAGTGGTTCGAAAATTTCGCATCACGATCTGAAACAATTGTCCTTGGTACACCATGCAAGCGAACAACCTCCCTGAAAAACAAATCCGCAACATGAGTAGCATCATCGCTCTTATGACAAGGTATAAAATGAGCCATCTTAGAAAATCTATCAACGACAACAAATACGCTGTCCCTTCCCCTCTTTGTCCTAGGCAACCATAAAACAAAGTCCATAGAAATATCCTCCCAAGGTGCCTTTGGAATAGGAAGAGGTGTATATAAACCATGTGGGTTTAAGCGAGACTTAGCTGTTTGACAAGTAGTACATCTCCTCACGTAGCGCTCAAAATCGCGCCTCATCTTTGGCCAGTAGAAGTGTGTGGCCAACACATCCTCAGTCTTATGAGCACCAAAATGACCCATCAATCCATCTCCATGGGACTCCTGCAACAATAGAAGACGAACAGAACTTGCAGGGACACAAAGTTTGTTAGCTCTGAACAAAAACCCATCATTCAACACATATTTATCCCAACATCTCCCATATTTACATTTAGCATATATGTCATTGAAATCCAGATCAGATGCATATAATTCTTTTATGGCTTTCAAACCAAGTATTTTACAATCAAGTTGAGATATCAACACATGCCTTCTCGATAAAGCATCGGCTACTAAATTATCTTTTCCTTTTTTATATTTCACAACATAAGGAAATGTTTCAATGAATTCGATCCACTTTGCATGTCTACGATTCAACTTGCTTTGGCTCCGTATATGTTTCAAAGATTCGTGGTCTGAGTGTATGATAAATTCTTTTGGCCATAGGTAATGCTGCCATGTTTCTAAAACTCGAACCAAAGCATATAATTCTTTGTCATATGTAGAGTAATTCAGCATAGGACCACTAAGCTTTTCACTAAAAAAGCAACAGGTTTCCTTTCTTGCATAAGAACACCACCGATGCCAATACCACTAGCATCACATTCTATCTCAAATGTCTTATCAAAATCAGGGAGTTGTAAAAGCGGTGTATTTGTCAAGTTATCTTTCAACGTGTTGAAGGCATTCTCCTATGCTTTACCCCCATTTGAATGGTACATTCTTCTTCGTCAACTCATTGAGTGGTGCAGCGAGCGAGCTAAAATCCTTCACGAACCGACGATAGAACCCAGCTAGTCCGTGAAAACTTCTCACCTGTGTGACCGTTGTAGGCGTAGGCCAAGCTCAAATAGCCTTCACCTTCTGTTCATCCATTTCAATTCCCTGCGCAGTCACAACAAAACAAAAAAAACAACTCGATCTGTGCAAAAGGTGCACTTCTCGAGGTTACCAAACAAGCACGCCTCTCTCAAAGCAGTAAAAACTTGGCGCAAATGATCCAAATGCTCTTCTAAAGACTTGCTGTAAATTAATATATCATCAAAATAAAGGACCATAAACTTTCCAATAAAAGATCGCAAAACTTCATTCATCAAGCGCATAAATATACTAGGTGCATTAGTAAGACCAAATGGCATGACCAACCATTCATACAACCCAAATTTAATCTTAAAAGCAGTTTTCCATTCATCACCTAGCTTCATTCTAATCTGGTGGTATCCGCTACGCAAGTCAACCTTAGAAAAGACAGTGGAGCCACTTAACTCGTCAAGCATATCATCTAGCCTAGAGATAGGATGACGATATCGAACAGTAATGTTGTTAATAGCTCTATAGTCAAGACACATCCTCCATGATCCATCTTTCTTAGGCACAAGCAAAACAGGAACAACACATGGACTTAAGCTCTCTCGTACGTACCCTTTGTCGAGCAGTTCTTGCACTTGGCGTTGAATTTCTTTCGTCTCTTCAGGGTTGGTTCGGTATGGAGGGCGGTTAGGCAAAGATGCCCCTGGAACCAAATCAATTTGATGTTCTATCCCTCGCAATGGTGGCAGCCCCGCCGACATCTCGTTCGGAAACACATCTTTAAATTCCTGCATCAAAGAAACAACCGAATCTGGCAAGGCAGAGGGTGAAGCATTAGTAGAGAAAAAGGTGTCTTTGCACACAAGTGCAAAACACTCTTTGGGCTGGTTCTTGAACTCTCGCATCTCACTTTTTGTGGCTAATAAAACATGTCCCTTACATGGTAGCTCACTTTTCTTTTCACTCTTTTCTTTGTTTCCTCTCACTTTGGGCTGGTGGCGCTCGCTCTCTTTTTTGTGGATGACACTCACCTCTCTTTCTTTTCTCTCACACTCAGCCCTATCTAAATCATCTTTGAGAATTTCTTCTGGTGACATCGGAACCAATGAAACCTTCTTATCTTTGTGCATAAAAGAATACTTGTTGGAGCGCCCAAGATGTGTAGTATCCTTGTCATACTGCCATGGCCTCCCAAGTAATAATGAACAAGCTTGCATTGGTCCCACATCACAATCCACAAAACCAGCATAGGTGCCAACGGAGAAGTGTACACGTACCATTGCCGTTACCTTTAATTTGCCACAAGAATTGAGCCAGTGGATGTAGTATGGCTGCGTGTGTGAACGTGTGGTTAAGCCAAGCTTCTCAACCATTTCTGAACTTGCGATGTTATTGCAGCTCCCACCATCAATTATCACCTTGCATGAGTGCTCTTTGATCACAAATTTTAGATATTTTTGTATGGCAATTTTCTGGATGTAGGTAAAAATTCAATCTACTACTAAAGGATAGATGATTCCTACCGGCAACGAAGGCTCTGATACCACTTGATACGCACACGCCTCGATTTAAGATGCGTACGCACGAGTTTGGTCCCGATCTTCCGTCGTAGGAGAATCCTTGGAGGGCGAGTTGTGACTTTGACGAAGGGGCGGCTAACCACGATCCAAGAACGCGACTAGAAACCTCGCAATCGCTAAACCACTCCTCAATTGGTTATCAACCGTGTCAAAACACGATTGACCTGTTCACGAAGAACGGCCCGAGCAATTCGACAAGAATTGAAAGAGCAACAGTGGAAGAAAATCACTCGATGATGAATGATTAATTGAGACTTCAAGTTTTGGGGCCAAGGGCCTCTACAATAGCAGTAGCTAACAGAAAAATCAAATTCTGCCGAGACCTCTCCAAAAAGTAGAATATAACCAGGCCAAATCACCCCTAATTGTGCGCATGCAAGCTTCCTATTTGCTGCCAAAATAAAAATGAAAAGTGCTGATTTTTCTGCTGTGCGCCACGGTGCACGTCGTCCCTCTATTGCAGCCATAAATTCTTGCTCACGGCTGGCAACAAAAAAAGAACTTTCCTTGCCTGCATGCCTCCACAAAATAGCAAGACTTCTTCATGGCAAAATAAAAGGTGTGCCTTCAAAAGGGAATTTATCTTGTTCTCACAGCAACATCATGTGAACGTGCTGCTTCTTTTCTTTTGTTCATGCAGTCTCTTATCTCTCACTTCAAGTTCTTCCGAAAAGCCATCACAAGTAAGAAGTAAGCAAAAATCTTTAGGTAGTATCATTCATTCTGTAATCGAATAATTAATTTGACTAAGAAACGAATTCACCTTTTGTCCAAGGCGTCGAGCACGAGCGCGTGTCATTGGACCTTGCATGCTAATTGAATCTTCTTCGTGTGTGCTAGTGACGTCCTCGTCAGCTTGGTCCATAATATATGCAGCCTCAAGACTCTGTCAACTTCGTAGTGTATTACATATGTTTGGTGTTTGGTTAAGTGCTATAAACAAGAAATTGAAGCCATTGGTCCTACTGGGGGTGGCTGACCTAGTTGTTGGTCGCTCAAATTATGCAGGAACGATATGGTTTTTTATAAGAAAATATCTCTTCTCCATTGCATTATTCATTGGGTCCGTACTTGGACTACTCTTCAGCAGCCGGCTTCGTGGGATTTAGTTACGACAGCATGCTCTCATATGGAACGGGTGGTCAAGGAGTGTTTTACTAGGAACATGGGTGGTAATCTAGTCTTCGGATTGATAGTCATTGAGTTGTTTGCTTTTCTTTTCTTTTTCTTTTGTGGGCCGTGTGCATCTCGTTATGCAGAAGCCGAGAGTGATTTCCGGATGGTTGTATCAACTTGATATAACTATCTTGATTCAATAAAGCTTCCTTAATAAAAAAATATAAAAGCGCGCAGGACACGATGAAGGACAGGGTGGAGATAAATGTGTTAAATACGTTTGATGATATCATAGTTTAAGGTTTCGTTCTTTTGAGCTGATCTGAACGGCGGAACAGCTGAATAGCTAAAATGATTGAATTTCGAGAGCTTTTTAAGATAGTTTTAAGATTCGGATCCATTTCGCTTTTTTACGTACTTTTAATGTGTTAGGATCCATCTTCGAAACAGCGAAAACACGGACTCAAAACACTTAAAGCTTGCCTTTTCAAAACAGAGATAGGTCATTAATCTGTTATGTCGTTAAGCTGTCGAGATAAAAAGAAAAAAAAAGCCTAAACCGATTTCTGATCTCGTTTAGTAATATATAAATGAGAGGGCATGCTTGTTGGCATAAGCGGACAGCCATCACGGAAGAATCATCCGTCCCAAGTTCTAATTAGCCTATAGAAACACGCATCTAAAGTGCTCGCATCTTTGTTTCGTCGCTGACCCCAGACAGGAGATCAAGGAACGGGAAGTTCTGGAAGACCTTCGTACGTACCATGGTGCATCAACACGTGTGACGTGCCATATGCACCATAGCGCATTAGCGCCACGTATCGTGACCTGCCATGCACCATAGCGCCACGTAGCTCGTAGCCCGGCGAAGCCTCCGCTGTGCTGTGCGCGTGGCAACGAGACGCGTGCATATAGATCCAGCGTTTATGTCGGTATTCAGAGGCTATCTTCGACGTCGGCCTGTGGTCGAGACGAGCACCTCGGTGCGTGAAGTGAAGGATCGATGTCGAGCATCAAAGCCAAGGCGGAGGACGCCGCTTCCTCCGCTAAGGCCGGCGTCGAGAAGGCCAAGGCCGACGCCGGCGAGAAGGTATGCAAAAGTGGCTTAACTTTATTTGATCGGTCAGCTTAATTATTCATTCAAAAATAACTAATTTTACTTACCATGGTATGGTCATTTTATGTTTATTCATTCCGTTCAGCCCCGAACATGCTGATACATTCAGTCGTCCCTGCGGTTAGTTTGCCTCGCTCCGTCGCTAAACTATTCGGGTTGGCAACGACATGGCATGCATGCGCAGGTGGAGAAGGCGACGACGAGCGACCCGGTGAAGAAGCGGGCGGCGGAGGAGCGCCGGGAGGAGCGGGAGCTGGAGGCGGAGTCCGACGAGCGCGTCGAGAAGGCGGACCACGCCGCCGCCCAGAGGTCCGGGGCGCGCACGTTCACCGCGTAGGCGGGCGCGCGCACCACCGGTGGTGCGGGCGGCGACATCTGGCGCAAACGGCCGGTACCTCTACGGCCTCCGGTAGCTGGCCCAATCCAAGCATGCGTAGTTTGCGGTGTAATCTGCGGTTGTTTTCTTAATCAACGTATTAAGATCAGTTAATCACTGTAGAAGATAATAGCGCGCAGCACTTTTAGATTTAACTTCGATCAGAAAATAAAATAAATCATGATACACTGGCGATTTATGCGCCTGGCCTAGAACACGCGGGTGCAGACGAAGGCGACCCCGTGGCGAACATGTAGTGAGAGATGCTTAAGTACTATTGTGATAACGTTGAGGAGATAAAATAGTTTATGTAGTGAAAACAGAATGTTGCGGCCAGACGGATCTAAAAGCCTTACTATTGTGACCTGCAACACCCAATTTTGAGTTAGGAGCAAATGTAATAAAAAATTTGAACAAATCAGGACCAAACTAAAGTTTACAAATTCAAATGCAAATTGAAACCCATATCCTTATCCCTCTGTCATACACTTTGCCTCTTGGGCATTCTAACGAACCCCTTGTCCGCGCGCGCTCGGATTTATTCCGCGCTCTCTACTCTCCCTCTCTTCCCATCGCTTGCCCTGCTCTGCCGGCTCCACTGCTCACACGCACCCGTCCCGTTGCTGTGCCAAGATCTTCTACGCTTCATCTTAACGTACATAATGTAATGTTTTACTGTAGCAAAATTTAAGAGTCTTTAAAAAAGTAAACATTATAAACAATAATTAAAAATAGTTAAAACGTAAACATTATAAAAAATAATTAAAAAATAGTTTTACTGTAACAAAATTTGAAAGTCTTTAAAAGGACTAAAAATTGTAAAACAATAATTAAAAATAGTTTCAATATTTTTTGAAAATAATTTAAAACTTGAGAAAAATTATTATAAATTATTACACCAAATAAGATATATAAAAAAGTTAAATTTTAATACAGGGAAACACTACGCTACGTTAAGCTGAAAAAACGAGGCCTAATCCACGCTGTGAGGCACGTGCCTAGCTGCGCGCATGCGATCACCACGCCCGATCCGTGGTCAAGGACCGTTGGTCCGTCGCTTTTTTGTAGATGTCCGCGATCGTCGTACCGCACGTGGTATTGAGATCCATGTGGAGGATATCCCGGTGTTGTGATAAATATATGTGACGGTGTATTACTTTGATAAGATTTTCAAGTAATTTGGTAGATCATTTGTCGAAACAGACATGAAATTTGAAACAGTGTCAGGTGGTCACTGGATCGTGTCCGACAGACTCGTGTCGGAGCTATTATTGTGACTGTTTAGTTTTCGATGATCTTAATGCAGTTGATTCTTGATGATGATGTTGTTTGTGATGGAATTACCTTGCTGCAGAAATAAGATATGTTGTTTTTTGTGTTCACCTCTGTGATGTAGGTATCGGCGGGTACGTGGCTGACGCTTCGCGGGGACGGCTGGAGGTGTTGCGTCCGGAGGCGTGCAGATGACCGGGTTCGATGATCTGGCGGCTACATGAGGTGGTGTACTTGAGAAGTTTTACCATGGCAAGGAGTACATGACAGCTGGAGGATGGTGCGTCGATTACATGATGGCAAAGTTGATCTGACCGGTGGGCCCAGGCATCGGCTGATGTAACAGTCCAATTTTTTTTTAAAAAAAAGCATAAGATACGCATAAAAAATTTTCGCCTATTTTCGACGCATACTGGTACCCTAGGTTCATTAAGGCCCCGTTCTCTTCGGCTTAATAGCTTAACGGTTTAACAAATTCAACTTATTTACGTTTTGAAAAGACAAATGATGTGAGATTTTTGTGTCCTTTTTTTTTTCCTATTTTGAAAGTGGGTTCTAACGCTTTAAAAAGCAAGTCAAACGAAATGAATCCGAATCTCGAGACTACCTCGAGAAGCTCTCGAAGTTCAGTCATTTCAGTCATTTAGCCGTTCAGCCGTTCAGATCAGCTCAAAACAACAGGCCCTAAAATTAATAGTAAAGTTAGAATAAAATTACATAATATGTCATAATTTTAAATACCCCTAGAAGACTAAAATTGTCCTTAATAAATTATAGTGAAGCATATGCATTTTTATGCTCAAGAAATTTTTTTATAATTTTCGTAGCCCATAATAATTTTCCTGACATTTTTATAAATTTCCTGCTATTTTGATGCTACAAACAGGATTTCTGAAAATAAAAATTCATAGGAAAATCTATTTTCTAAAAAAGGGCGGAAAACCCTTCCCTTTGGGCCACACGTCGAACCCTTCCCTTTGGGCCACGTGTCGACGGCCCATTCGGCTAAGTCACCATCGGGCCCTGCTTGTCAGCCCAACCCAACTAATCTCGCGCACGCGCGCAAGAAGCGGTAAGTGGCATCCGACGGCTCCCGCTTCTCCACGTCGCGCGAACGGACGACATCTACTCATCTTCCTCCTCTCACATCCCTCTCTGCCACGCAGCTGCTTTGCCCGCCAAGCTCCGCTCCGATCATTGGGTCGCCAAAAAGATGATGAAGCCCGTGCGTTGAGGAATCGATTGGCACATATTAGCCTCCCCGAGATGAACCTGTCGGAAAGAATTTTGCAACGTAGTGGCGGGAATCCTATTGCCCAATGGCTTGCCACCTCCCCTATTCTCGATGAGCTTATCCATCATCGATCTCATCCGGAGCAAGCAATGGCGCCACGTAGCGAGGCCGGAAGCCTCTAGAAGCACCAATTTCCTAGTTTGCCCTGCCACCGGGGAAAGATCTTCCGGCAAGCTCATTCATTCGGACCGCCATGACAAGCTCCTCCGCCGTCTACAAATAGGACCTCCACGTTCCCCTGGAGCTCCCCATCCTATTCAGAGGCAGCTAGTCATTCTCTAGACCCCTATTCCACTTTGCCGGCAACCTCTGCTTGACTTCTACTTCACCGCCGTCGCCACGCTACTCCAACCATTCCCCTGTTCCGATTCCACGTCGGCAACACACAAGGTACCCCACTGAGGCTCACCCGTAGCTCCAATTGTTCAATTGCACGCTAAATTGAAAAACTCCCAAAATCTCTCCGTTAGCCATCGCCATTGACCTCGTCGCCGGCCATCTACGGTCATCCCTGATCTCAAAATCCATGTAAAAACTACGGTAGATCATCTTACAAACAAAAGACCTAAGAATAATTTGACCAGAACACCCCAAGTCAAGAAACCACCCAATTTAGTTCTTCAATAACCCTAGTTTGGCATTGTTCATTAACTCCAGAAAGTGTTTTTGCTCAAATTGAAGCCCTAGATATCCAAATTAGGTAAAATATCTTATACATAAATTGCTTTAAATGATATTTTCTATCTGAAAATGTTTTTTTGTGGATTTTCTCACCCCACCGGAACATTAATCTAGAAATTCTAGCTCTTCTTTAGCAATTAAAAAGAATTTTCAAAATAGGAAAATGTGGCAAGAAATTTAAATTAATACTTTCCCTAGCATATGCATTATTTACTTAATTTTCTAGTATTTTCACACCTATGACTCTTTTGTATAAAAATAACCCTCCCATCTAACTCAAAATTACATAATTAAAGAAGGCAAACTTTCAACTACTCTTTTACATAAAATAAATATTTTTGCTCTGCATTTCATATAGATAAATCAACTCCAGGACAATGCTAAGAGATTTGTTATTAGACCATTAGCAAGCAAGTTAAAAACATGAAATAATATCAATGCAACCAAAGGGTACCATAAAACCTTTCTTTTCCATATAAAATAAATTTCTTACAAAAATTCTCTGGCTACCTCCAAAGCTTAACAAGACGCTAGTATTGCTGATACAACATATTGGGTAGAAACTTCTAAAGATCTTAATATAGAAGAAGTAGCCTTTAACCAAGGCAGGTTTTTGTTTCTTGATGCATATTGATTTCCTGTTTATCTATTTATTTACGCATTACTTTCTA
The DNA here is from genome assembly GCA_005191435.1 of Raddia distichophylla. Classification (NCBI taxonomy): domain Eukaryota; kingdom Viridiplantae; phylum Streptophyta; class Magnoliopsida; order Poales; family Poaceae; genus Raddia; species Raddia distichophylla. The sequence goes on along the minus strand of SPJY01025736.1, from coordinate 543,366 downwards.
GTTATTATTCTTTGCCAAAGTTGGCTATTTTACCTGTTTTGTAGATTAGCTAAGAACCAAAATTCTGATATCCAAATACGTACCTATAATTGAATTTCCCTTTCCATTGGTAACCTTAGGTAGGAAAACTTAGTACATAAGGTTTTTGAAAAATTGTTTACAAAATCATTTGGCATATGGATAAGTATTATGGGCTCTGCTTATCTGGATATGAGGATGATAAGATGTTAGATTACCAAGTGTGCGAGGCTGTAGGGACCCTGGCCCCATTATGGGAACATCCATAAGTAAGACACCATGAAACTAAGGTATACGAGCAAATTCAGAAACATACCTTTGTCGATTTGTGTAAGACCTAATGGGTTCTGGCCCAGAATGTGGGAACACCCTAGGTAAAAACACCATGACACTAGCTTGGGGAGAATGTAGCTAGCGTTGTTTGTTCATATAAAAACCTGGGTAAAGTGGAAAGGAATGACATAAATAGCACTCATCCATATATGGTAACGTTGAAAATTTGTGGCGTCTATTCACCCCCCTCTAGCCGCCTAACTCGGGTCTTCACGCGGGCTTCTGCCGCACCAGCGTCATGATATTGGGAGTCAAGGCCTAAGCCTGTAGGATGGTCTTTGTGCAACCGGGATCCTTTGCCGTAAGTCCGTAACTACGCGTGCAATTACGGCAACTGCCAGGTGGGCCTGACCTCACCTGGTAGTGTGCGGTGGCTACGAAGAAGGATCCTAGCTGGGTCACTGTGACTACTATGTGATGATGCTTGCGTGGAAGGAACGGTCTTTAACTAAGGAGATACAGACTGCTTAACTACGAGACATTTACCCATAGGCCACCCAATTCAATGGGTACATACGTACGGTGTCATGGATGTAAAGACAGACTAAATTAATGTCGTCTAGGTCAAGACCATTAAATTGGGTGACCTATGAGTAAATCTCCCCTTAACTACGTTATACCTCTTCCTCTCGCTGCTGCCACCACCCTTGGAGTTGTTACCGTCGCCGCCATATTGGGAGTGGGACCTCTAACGTCCTGTTGACTCAATGTGATCCAGGTCTTCAAGCAGCTCCTCATAGTGCCTCTTCACGTCTTCCGTTGACTTGCCACTACCCACCTTACGCGCCATGTTCTGCCTAGGTTCGGCGTGTTCTTGTCATACTTCACAAGTGCCAGCTCAAGCAGTTTGTGTTTGCTTAGTCGTGCATGGTTAACTCATACTTAGGTAGATTCTCAAGAAATGTTTCAGGGAAGAAGGTAAGGAAATTGTAATGACTAGTGCTGCTTTTGCACAAAAAATTTGAAATGACACCGCGTCATCCTGTCCATCATCGACGCTGCGTCCTCGTGCCACCCGGCGTGCCCGTTTGATCAATTCGCCATTAAATTATTGTCTTGCTCAGCTCTCCTTCCCCTCTATATGGCCCCTCTGCCTTGCCCCGAGATGTCCAAAGCTGCGAGAGCACCCTGCTGGCTTTTCCCCAGACCCAACTACGTCGAAACCACATATTAATGATGGGTTACAACTGCCAATAGTGACAGAAAAAGCAACCGTCACCCCGGACGAGTCACTGACGAGTCAATATTAGTTATGGGCGTTCACCTGTCACTAATTAACAAAATACGTGACGGGTTTGTATACTATCCATCACTTATCTTCCACTCCTAGAGGCCCCCATAGGTTCTTCATGGCTCATATAAGTAATGAATAATAGATAAGTCGCCACCCATGATAGCAACATAAGTGATGGCTATATTTTCAACCTGTCACCCGAGATAGTCATACAAGTGATGGCCAACTTCTATCGGTCATCTGCAATGCATACATAAAAATTTCCATTAACTAAAAGCACGATAATCTACCCAAAAAGAGGACTACATATGTATTGCTTAACTAATCTACCAAAAGGAACAAAGGAGCTGAAGAGAGCAGCATATTATGGAGGGACCGAGCGGGGTGCAAACCTTCAAAGACCGCTTCAAATCCACAACAAATGAGGGAAGAGGAGGAGGAAAAGATGGAACTCAGTAAAATTGCATCGCACAATACTGGGAACCCTATAAGGAGATATTGTGTCGGGGTTCACACTCATCTAGGAACCCTATAAGCAAATATTGGCGAAGAACATCAAGCGGAGCCCTCACCTATTTAGAAATACTAGTGATGAACCTTTTCCGGAACTGTCACTCTTAGATATTCTAGGTAAACCCATCACCAAGGTGGCCACAACAGGTGACGGTAAATATTTCAAATGGTTACTATTGTAATACATGATTAGTTTAGTTAACGGTCGTCACTAGTAACTTGTCATAGGTATGGCCGGCATCGTCCTGAGCCTACATAAGTGACGGATGTTATAGGACCCATCACTAATGGTTCTTTTACTGACGGGTGCAAACTACCGGTCGCCTATTTTGTGTCTCCTTTGTGTGGTTTGGACGTAGTGCCCGGCCGCCATTGCGGAATTCAACCAAATAGTGAGCCGCACCCCCAATATCTTCCATCCTAATCCCTTCCCCGCCGTTGATTTTGTCTGGTGGTCACCGTCGCCCCTCCATCGCCAGCCACCTTCACTCACCCTTGGGACCAACTGAGACCTCGGTAAGCATCTCTAGGATCCCTAGAAGCTCCCGCGAGCACCAATTGTGCGCAAGCATGTCACTAGGTAGCTCCATTCGGAGCGCCGGCTTGCGGCTCCGCCGCCACTTGCCGCACTACTGCCGCCGCATGCCGTGCTACTGCATCTGGCCGTCCCCAGCCCCGGCACGAGCATCCCGAGACAGGCGATAGGCTAGAAAATCCATGCTCGCGCGCGTTCGACTGGAGAAGGGCTGTAGCACTGCCGCGTTGCAAGCCGCCGCAGTCAAGGCTACGACGGACGACCGTCGGATGTGTGCGTCAAGATTCGTGTTAGCTTGCGCAACAGTTTCGCTGGATTGTGGACCCCACCTATCTACAATTGTTAGGTGCCGGATCTACGTAGTCAGAGACACCGGTTTGCGGGTCCATGGCCCACCATCAATATTGGTGGAGGCGTCCCCGAGAACTACGCCTCCCCACTAGTATTAGCACAATTCCAATTTACGCCTTCGACATATATGCTTGCCCGAGTGAGCGCTGGGACGCGTCATGGGCTGGATCGGTGCTAGGCCACGTCTGTCGGTTGGTTTGGCCCACTACTGTGCATAGCGTTTAACTGTGGTTTCCGCAATAATTTAAATCTAGAAAATGTAAACAATTTATTAAAAATAGATAGAGACCTCCAAAAAATCTAGAAATATTAAGGTAAATACTATGGACAACTATAAATTTTATAAAATATATAAGTTTATATGTTGCCACTGTTTTAGGACCTAGAATATTTGTAGAATAAAGGTAGTTCAATGAAAGGCTGAAATAGTTTCACATCTATTAATAACAGGAAACAAATTTATAAACTGCTGAGAAAATTCCCCAAAACTTAGGGTAAAGCTCTGGACCTAGAAAAAATACAAAAACATCATCCTCACTCCTAAATAAATTAATGAAAGATATTTTGAGACTTGTACCATTATCACACATGTCACCGTATGGTCTTAAAATGTATTCGAGTATCATATAAGTATATAATAAAACCTAAAAGTATGGTTGATGCACTCACCTGTTGATTGAGAATTGTTCGTTTTAAATGAACAGATCCTTATACCGCTAAAGATTTGGGTTTGGATCTTACAGAAGAAGAAATGGATCTCTTCGGTTTTATAATCTAGTCTTTCCTATATCACAAGCTAATAGTAGAAGTAGTTCATAAAATTATCATATTTTGGTATTGTAATAGCTCTCTAATAATAGTTATGTAAGAAATCATGGTTTCTTTATTAATTATACAATGATAGTGTAATCATTTAGGAGATTAATTTCCGGTGCTCCTTTACCAGGATTTAGTGCCAAAACAACGGAGTCGTCGAGGAGAGATAAGGGGGAGAATCAGTGCCGAGACCTCCGATGAGCAATTTCGTCACCACCAGTGAGTCTTAAACTATGATTCTTGGCTAGGAGTTGTGCCTTGGTATCACGAATTGAACCTTACTGTGACATGCTTTTGTCATACGAAACACCAAAAGAGTCGCTGCCATTTTGATTTAGAGTAGGCACCACTGTTAGTGTTGGAATTTAAGCCCAAGATCAATCAGGTAATTAATCAAGCTATATATACTACAAGAAAAGTGATTATCTGTGACAAAAACGCCGTGACATTTCCAATTTCCGTCATGGAAAACAGTTTTTTGTGCAGCTTTGTTTCTGTTCGTCATAGATCATAGCCTGCATCAGTCGGCTAGTTTTTCATTGACGAAACATAAAATTTTGGAATAAAACACTCGTAGATATCGTCATAAAATGGAGGGCCTCGTGTTCGGCTACTGATCCAAGGATGACGTCATATACATATGTGTACGGTGATGATATGTTTTTGTCATGATGTCTGACGTAGCTGAGTTGGTATGCTGTGCCACTCCAAGGAATCGAACCAGCGACCTATGTTGTTAGTCGATGTTATCCTTCCACTGAGCTAGAACTAGTTTGTCAGTTACAAATAGATTATGAATTTTATATACTTGAAAGGCCGTAGGATGAAGCCCAGCGGGATTCAAGTACACGTGCGTTGGGCTTGACCGGAGTTCGACTGTATTCTTGAATACACTATTTTTACTATTAGTGCAACAATACCACAAGATTCTAGTTTAACTGAGTAAATGAATTTTATATTAAGCAGATTGATTTGTTAGTTTTAAATAGATAAGACTAATTATTTGTTTTTGTTGTCCGAAATATTGTTTTCGTTGGCCTAGCCTCATCACCATCGTTGTGGAAGTTTTTAGCACATTGCGCGGTGTCAATCAGAGCTAAGTGGATAGAGATAACATCTAATTGACCAAGCCGAACGCCAGAACTAATCGGAGATAACATAAAAGCGGAAAAGGTATCTCTTTTTTATGATGTATGTTGATTACTTTGCAGGATTGGTTACTCGTTAGCCTCCTTTTGGTATATTTGACAATCTATTTGTTTAAAAACACATTTATACATGTTTAATTATTTATTTTTGCTCTCATGATGTTGAACAGTTGATGAACAGAAGTTGGATAAATGGTAAGCAATTTACCCCTGCATATATCAAAGGCGTGGGAGAATTCATGCAATTCATTCGAGAGAGATTTAATCAGAATGATGGTATATTTTGCCCATGTCGTCGACGCCTTAATCAGACACGAAGACCTCAGTCCCATGTGGAAGATCACATTCAAATTACATACACGAGGTGTCATCATGGAGAATAATTCGATGCTGACGTCATGGAATCTACGGTTCATATCGATGAAAATGATTGTAATATGGAAAGTTCTGGTCACGATGGCTTCGTTGTTAGTGAGGATGACAACGATGATGGAGGAATGCCCTATTTGATTAAGGAGCTCTTCACAGCCGCGGACCATGGTAGACAACATCCAAATTTTGCTAGAGTGCTTGAAGATGCGAAGCGGGAACTTTGCTCAGAATCTACATTTTCAAGATTCTCTTTTCTTGTGAAGTAACTTCATGTCAAGTCAAACTATCGGACCAGTAATTCTGCTTTTGATGCACTAGCGAAGCTGTTGTCACTAGCTTTTCCTCATTGCAAACTTCCCAATTCAGTTTATGAAGTGAAGCAATACCTCGGTGAATTGGGTCTTGGATATGATTCTATCCATGTGTGCTTGAATAACTGTGTGCTATTGAGAAAGCAGTATAAGAATAGAGATGATTTTGGAGTGAGACGTTTTTACGGTGTGTGTTTTGATCCTTGGTAAGAGATTTTCCAAATTATAAAAACGGTACCTTCGATGGCTACGCTTGGTTTAGGGTTTGATTAAGTGGATTAACAAACCTTACCTTGACTAGATTTGCTTATCTTAACTCAGCCATGTTTTGTGTTTGGCTAGACTACTCTATGCTTTGGCCACAGTATGATGGGGACACGGGGGTGGCCCCATCTTCTGGTGAGACTTGAAGGGATAATTTCGATCTGGTCGGAGAGGCGACCTTGACGATCTGGCTACCAACCTCGCAAAGATGACAACTCGGCAATCGCAAAACCACCAAACCTGCTCATTATCAACCACGCCAAGAACGCGATTGACCTGACCACGAAGGTCGTGTCTTGCAAGTGAATGAAGAACAAGCAAGAAACAAGATAAACGCAATCTAAAATTGCAAATATGGATGAAGCACTTGGATAAATTTGAGGTTCGATAACTCGACTCGGGTGGTCTAGCCGACACATGCAAATTCGAGGGGGGATGCACACGGGGTCTACCAACATACAACCAAACCTGCGTCTAAACAGCGACGGCTATGAAATATATAAGTGGAGCGGCGACCAAGGGGGTTCCCTGGTCGTTCTAGGGTTCCCCTAGGGCGTCCTCCACCTAGGCCTAGGTCCGACACGTGTACAAGGCTTAGGTTGGCCTGGGTGACGCAGCACCTTGTTTTATTGATTTCCGTTTCTTCAGGATGAATTTTGAGGTGAGATTGCATCCGTTGGAAAGCTTATCTCCTAAGCTTTCCGTAGAGTGGTAGAATGTCGAAAACGGACATCGTATGTGACCCGGACATCCGTTTGAAGTTGTGCTGTGCGTAAATGGCCGAAGTGGACTTCGACTCGAGCTGGGCTTTCTCTTGTGCCTTCTTTGTAGTGACAAGACCTTTATAACCTGAAGGAGTGGATGAGGTGGAGATACACCTTTCTTGATTGCCCCTTCAATTATGGGTGGCGGCCGAAGTAACGGAGACGATGACATATCCGGAGACCAACTGTGTGATCGACCCGGCCAAGGTGGCGGTCGATGGTACCATGTCGATGAAGCCATCATAGTAGACGTACAAGAAGGTAGACAATGCAGTGAATTGTCGCCAACTTGTTATGACCGTAGTGGAAGTAGGGAAAGGAGTGACGGTCACATCCATATGGGGATGCCCTCATCACAGTACATACAGGTTCGTATGTATTAGCTAATGGCTGATTAGCTAGCTGCTGAGTGCACTTATGTGTTGTTCGGCTGCCTTGATGTTCGAGGAAAGTTCAATTCTAGGACAGTTCAGCAAGAATTTGATAGCAAAATAGTAGACAAAAGCTCTGCTTCTTTTTGATATCATAATTTTAGAATTTAAACATATAGGTTGGTACATCATACACCAAGAAATATTTGAAAAGACAATAATGATAGGATGCAATGGCGTGGATATAAAAAGGCACAAAATATCGTTTATTCTGAAATTGTGCTAAGGGCCATCCTGTTACATACTTGATAGAAATCACCTAGTTTAACCAAACTACTAGTTGACAAAACTTGTTTGTGATACTGGTGCTTGTTTGTGCTACCTTGTTCAGTCATTGGCTAGCTTATTTGTACTGGTTTGAAACTTCCTTTTAGATCTTTTTGGTCAGACTGTCATGATAATGCATCATTCCTTTAGTACTTTGCATGCCATGGAAGTTAAGTGTTTCACTTACTATTAACTATAAAGTGCAGATCATATATCTGGGCCTTCATATCATCCAATCAGAAGCAGCAATGAGAACACGAGGCAACAAAGAGAGAGGTTATTTCTCTTACTATCTTTTCATATGAAACTATGAATGTGCTTGTGCATGATGCATCATTCCCTTAAGTACTTTGCATACCTTTACTCTATGCTGCATGTTAAAATATGCTCACATTTTCAAACAATAATATTGTTTCTTTCATAACATAGAACCTAAACCACGTCCGTATGAAGAGGTGCGGCATGCAAACATCGCGCAAATTCAAAACAAATTACAATCCCTTGGTCTCCACCAACTTGGAAAAAATGCACTGTCAAATAGCATTGTAAAGCCTAGGAAACCTAAGGGTAGAAAGAGAGAGGACTCCGATTATGATCCAAAAGAGGATAGGGAGACCGAGGGAGATGACACTGCCATCATCACTTCACCATCAAAGGTGCTTGTTCATCTATCTTGCTGGGAGCTAAGGATGTTAGTTACTGTTTTGCATCGCATCAGTCTTGTTCATCTAATTTATAGGTGTTACTTGCTTTAGGTTATTATTGTCTTGCTGCCTATTTCCTTTAGTTCACACAATTACGTTGATGATTTCTTCTTATGTACCAGAAATATAAGAGAGTGGTCAAAATGCTTGCTGCAAGACCCAACAGTTGTGGCACCGACAACATGGCTCCAGGTGGCACAAGACCTTCCAAGAGAGTAAAAGCAGCTACACTGACTAAAGCACCCCAATGGAGTCTCAACAAGATCATCAAAACATTTGCTTCTAGATCAACAACAACAAGATACAACCATTCAAGCATCAGGGCAACTACTTCATGATGATCAAGCTCAGAGAGAAGGACAGGAACCAATTGTGGAACCTCTGAGTCCGCTTACGAACTGGTCCTATAGAGAAGATTTTGATCCAGACAACAACAACCAGTCAGCCGATGAAGGCAAGTTTATTCTGTCATGCTCCTTTTGAGTTTTTTACAATCCTTGTGCACTAACTGCTTTGATGCCATCTTTGTACAAACACCAGGATCTGTTCGTAAAGGGAAGAGGGTAGCGACAATGGGTAAACAACTTGAGAAGATTAGTAGAGCTATGGGAAAAAGGTTCCCCATCCAAATTGCCGAAGGGATGAGAAGGCCAGTGAAAGCAGAGCAATCTTCCAGGCTTGCACGTACTGATTTATTGAAGGGTGGCATACGACAGAATAGATATACCCTGAAGAAGCGATATTTTGATGGTGTTCCAGCAATTGAAGTTCGTACGACGTCTACTGTATCTAATATGACTGATGAGCAATGGCAAGCTCTTGTTCGGAAATGGTCAGACCACAAAAGCAAGGTGCTAAGTATGAACAACTTGTTTTTGCACATTTCACGAATGAATGTATATAACTGAATTATAAACTGTAGGAAATCTGTGAGAAGAACAAGCAGAATCGTGCTAAAGTGCAGTTCCATCAGGCTATAGGATCTCGTAGCTACATAACACACTGACATTCAATTGTTAATCTTCTTATTATATATTTTTAAACCAATAGCTATTCATTTTTGTCAATATGTAGGTTCATTTCCTATTCAATATGTTCACAAATGATTGAATATATATTGTTGTCTGTGAATTAAGCTCTTGTCAATAACACTTATCAATATATATGCTCAAATCTTTACAAATGCATGCGTATGAACTTATGTCCATAATATCAACCCATGTTATTCTCAAATTTATCTGTTCGTTATGTTAGGTTGTGATAGAAGGTATGCTACAGCCTGATGCAGATGGTCAATCTCATGTACTCATATGGAGGTTGTCTCAAAGGTTCTAACCAATAAGAGTGCAACTAGAAAATTCTTGAAGAATGTTGGCTTACAGACAACCACTTTGAAAACAACAAAGTCGGCCAAAGAACAATAGCTTGAGGAGCAACTTGAGGTAGAGAAATAGGCAGCAACTGCAATGCAACGAACCATTGACCTGCAGTAGGAGGAAATTGATAACCTGAAGAAAAAATTACAAGAATCTGATGAAGTGTTGATGCGAACCCAGAAAGATATTGAGGATCTTAGGCAGAAGCAAGAAGAAACTAATTTATATCTTCGCATTCTCATGCGCAATCAATCCAACAACCAGTGACTTGCATATCTTGCTTATCTTCGTCCTCTCATGATTCCGTTTAGTGCGATTGAAACAGTGGACATGAAAACTTATTTTTGCTTAGCTCTTCGATTTGTATACTATGTTTAAACTTACTTGTCGTACGCGTGGACCTATGTGAACTATTCTATATCCTTTTGCTAAATATTAATGTCACTTGGTGACAATGATGCTATGTTGTGCATTGGTCACAGTCTGTTCTAGTGTCCGTTTGTGTTCATCTCTGCAATATTGTGCCACATGTTTATTATTGACGTGCCAAATATTTTATGATGGTCCATGGAAGTTTTTTGTGACGAAAAATATTGTCCACATCTCATAAAACTATGATGAAATTTGCCGTCACTAAAATATTCCGTGCCCCTTGATAATGCGCTTGATGACGTGACATATCCGTATTCCATGACGAACATGCGTCCACGTGGCTAAAATTTATGACGGCATAATTCGTTACTAAAAACATGACACATCACCAGACGCGTTGGCTGCTAACTAGGCACAAGTTCATCTGTGACGAAAATTCTCGTCACTAGAAAATGCCAAGTCAGCTGACGTGGTGGCTGCTGACATGGAGCCAAGGTGATCATTGACGAAATACGAGCTTACGTGGCATCCATTAATGATGAAATATTCATCACAGAATAATCAGTTAATGGCTACCATGGCTGGCCGAATGGCATTTTTTATGACGAAATGGTCCTTAGACATTTTTGTCTCCTTTCATGACAAAATATTTTTGTCACAGAATGTGCTCTACCATGACAAAGAAATGTAGCATCATAAATTTCTATGACGAATTTGTTCAATTCGTCGTTACTTTCTATGACGCACATACTATGACGGTAACAGTTTTGTCATAGGTTCGTCATAGAAGATTCGTCATAGAAGATCTTCAGTGATGATGTGTAGACATACGATAACGAATTTGTGACGTCACAGAAACTGATCTTTCTAGTAGTATTTGGTCTCGTCGGTTGATGCTTGTTTACTTCTGTGCTGTACCACGTTCATGAACTCATTTTCGGCAGCAGCAGAGCAGAAGCAAGAACAGGTTACATGTAAATGCACTTTGGAGTGTCAGCAACTTTGATCGAGATTAGCCTAATTACTTTTTGTTAACACTCGTATCACGATTTTGTGCCATCTGGCTCAATGGCCAGAACCAGCGGGTTTTGATTGCTTTATGTAGTGAAACAAAATACAAGTCCTTATTTCTACTAGACATAGTACTCCTAATTCAAGTCCGGTTGTACTACTGACTTGGAATCTAACTCTATACAACTAGACTAACTTACAATCACCTCCCTAATCTAGTTGTTCATTGAGATGAACCTCATCCCAATTCTTTCTCTCATCTCGACGAACTTTAGTCTTCCCAACGGCTTCGCCAAAATGTCAGAGAGTTGATCATGAGTGCTAATATACTCCATGATGACGCTTTCTTCTTCGACACTTTCCCTTAAGCAATGATACTTAGTGTCAATATGTTTGCTTCTGTCATGATGTACTGGATTCTTGCTAAGAGCAATTGCTGACTTGTTGCCGACATTAAGCACCACCTTCTGAAAATGATCATCTAGCAAATCCGCACGGAGACGTTCCAGCCATATACCTTGGCGCATACCCCCGAAGCTGCTGCAATATACTCTGCCTCGCATGAATATAACGCCACAACTTTCTGCTTCTGGGACATCCAATTGATTAAATTGGTTCCTAGAAAGAACGTTATTCCCGTAGTGCTCTTGTGATCATCCAAGTCACCCGACATATCGCTATCACTGAACTCCATCAGATACATCTTTGATCCTTCTTAATTTCTTTTATAACACATCCAAGGTTCAGTCCCCTTGACATATCTAAGGATATGTTTCATAGCTACCATATGTTCGGTGTTAGGCGCTTCCATGAACTGACTATGCCAACAAAATAAGCCAGATTTGGTCTTGTGTTCAAAAGATACCTTAGACTCCCCACTAGACTTCTGAACTTAGTTTGATCAACAGGTGTCGCGCCATTGTTCTTCCTTAAGACGAGGTTCCATGGGAGTTTGAGCAGAATTACAATCGCTCATACGAGAAACTTGTAAGATTTTCCGCGCATATGCCTCTTGGCAAAAAGTGATGCCATCTAGTCCTTGTTTAACTTCAATTCCCAGATAATAACTCAATGGACCAAGATCACTCATCATAAAAGTTTCTTTCATTTGATGCTTGAACTGCTCAATTTCTTCAGTGCATGAACCTGTGATAACCAAGTCATCAACGTATACACCTGCCAGGAGAAATTTCGTCGCCATTTCTTCTCTTGTACACAGCATGCTCAAGTGAACTCCGCTGGAATCCGAGACCCACCAAAGTATTGTCCAGTTTTGCATTCCACGCCCTCGGAGATTGCTTAAGGCCATACAACGCCTTATGAAGCCTTAACATTTTATGTTCGTTTCCTTCTGAGGTGAACCCAGGTGGTTGCGATACATATACCTCCTGTTCTAAAAATTTCCATTTAGAAAAGCAGACTTGACATCCATATGTTGCAAGATCCACCCCTCATAAGCGGAAATAGCGACGAGCAGCTTTACTGTCTCCTGTTCGGCGACTAGTGCATATACCTCCTTGTAGTCTATGCCATGTTTCTGTACATAGCCTTTAGCGACAAGCCGAGCTTTGTACTTGGTCACCACACCGTTCGAGTCTTTTTTAACTTTCAAGACCCACTTCAAGCCAATAGCTCGCTTTCCGTCACGAAGGTAGACAAGACTCCACGCCTGATTGTCGTGGATCGACCTCATCTCCTCCTTCATGGCGCTCAGCCATTTATCTTCCTGAAGAGCCTCATGAACCAATGATGGCTCCTCTGCCGCTATTAGACAAAGGCTGGAGTATATACTCCAGATGTACGTGATCAGTTACCTGGTATAAATCTAGCATATGATGCTCCCGAATTGGTGCTCCTAGAGATAAATCTGTATTTTATCATCAAGATACGGTGCTGGGATAGGGGTAGAAGGTGACCCCGGGTCTGCTTCAGCTCCTTCCGAGCCAAATTCAACATCGACTCCACCCAAGCCGAAATCAGCAGCCACGCCATGGCCTGTCCCGGTTGAGACCGCTCCCGTTGCACGTTGATGATCTTCCATGCATTGTACCGAATTCCCGTCATCCGAGCACATGTCAGCTTCACTGGAGGCAGCACCTGTAACATACCCAAAAATTAACCCATTTTTAGCATAAATTTTTTTTCACAAAAATCATTTTTAAACTCCTAGAAACCCTATCGAATTTTCTGAGAATTTTCCAAAGCAGCTCCTATTTTATTCCATTAAAGAAATCTCTTCTTTTATTTTTCCAAGGATATTTATCCCAAAAATATCAACTTATATTACACCTTTAGGTTCTCCTTTTTTTTATGAATTTTTACAGTCCTCGCCCCCTTCTCTCCTCCCTGGCCCAGCCGGCGTCCCACCTATGGGCTACGTCCACAGCCCAGTCGCCCCCAGTCTTCTTCCTCCAGCCACCAATCCAGAGGGCGCCGTCGTTTTTCCTGCACGGCGCCGCCGGAAAACACCGCCGCCACCACCTCTTCAAGCATTATCTCCTCCAGAAACCTTCACAAAAGTTGTAGCTTATCTTCCCACGAACCCATTCAGTCCCATGATTGAACCAAACTGCGACCATTTCCACCATCATCTTGCAAGAGCTTGCTTTGTTCTCAAACTCCGGCGAGAAATTACCATCAACTCCGACGTGCTCCGGCCAAATTGAATACTCCAGCAGCTTCACAACATCACTAGCTACACCTAGGTACCTTCCATTCTCATATCATCCAACTCCAATCATCTAATCCCTAATTCTCATCCTCTCTAAACCCTAAAAACTCATTGTCGGCCACCATATCCATCTTCCATTCTTTGCTCTTCAACAATTTTCATCTAGGAACTCCGACAACTTTGTTGTCGTCGACCCCGATCTCTGAAAATTTGTTGATCCACACTTATCCCACGTACATATGCATAAATTATTGCTATCCGAAGATCTACCACAATAATGCCAAAATTAACCTTCCATTTTATTCTATCCGGAGTAATGCCAAAAATCCCCCTCACGTTTTCTTTTTATAAAATTTTTCTGGATATTCTCAAATCATACAAACCATCACCATCCTAGTCAACCCTAACCTTTTTCCTAAAAATATCCTTTTTAAAAATGATTTCATGCATTCTTGCTCCTTGCATTTTCCATTTTGTTTTTATTAAAATTCCCTTTCTTTTTCCTTTTCCCCAACATGTAGAAAACGAATATATTGCCCCCGGATCAGCCGAGCAGGATTATCAGGGCAATAGTGTAGATATTGAAGATCCAGCCGAACCAGGCAGATTTCCTGTTCCCTAATATTATTTTATGCATTTATTTTCTAGTTAATTAATTTTTGTTCAATTGATTTAAAAGTATTTATGTTTGCATATAGACATAATCCCATTTAGATTTTAGTTTCCCTATTAAGTCATAGGAAAACCCTAGGAATATAATTTATTCATAATAATGGCAAGGTCTCATATAAGCATATAGGATCATGATTGTTGCATTTTGATCTAATCTTTGGTTGAGTTGTTGAGGTTTTGGTCGAGTTAAGGTTTGAGTGTTGTTGGAGTTTGTTGGAAGTTTAGCGTGAACAAACGGTGGGAATGTGAGACGCTTGGTGGGTCGCTCTAGAAGCGGTCTAGAGGACACTTGTTTGGGGGCCGGTGGTTGGTTTGTTCATTGCTCTTAACTGAATTATGTCATGATAGAAAAGATACAAATTTCCGCCCAAACCATATTACTGATCATTTTATGGGTAAAGCTGAGCAGATTCTGCAGAGTCGTTAAAAACAAATAATCGATGGACCATACTTCTGGGATATGATGTTGTATCGCAGGGGTGATGCCTATTCTAAATATTGACATAAATAAGGTTAGAGGTGTGGTTGTAAGATTGTTGTTGGTCTGGTCTTGAGTCTATGTTGAAAGTCTGGTTTTTATCAAAAATCTCTTTTAAAAATGTTTTAGAAAAGAATTGGCAAAATATAGGATTTTTCTAAAAACTATTTTAAAAAATATGCATTAAGTCTATATTTAAATCCCCTTGTCAATTTTTGTTAAAACCTTGCATGTAGTTAATAGGCTTGCATATGGAAACCTGTTAAAACGTAAGTGCTTACTCGTTGTTTTTGCGGGCTACCCTTCTTTTGGGTAGGTCCTTTCTTTTCAGCGGAAGACTTTTCTTTTGAAGATCTGGAAGATTTTGCTGTAGATTTTTAGTTATCCTACACTCGAGCCATGCCTGTGGTCTTGAAGTGTAAATTTTGGAGGTGTACTAAAAATTGTAAGCAATCTTGTAAAATAACTCTAGTTATATAATAAAGTTTGGTTGTTTGTGCTATTTCCAAATGCAACTGAAATCCTGGACAGTTGTATTTTTGGGGATCTCCCGGGGTCCCCACATGTATGGAAACCTGTTAGGACGTAAGTGCTTAATTACCTGTTGTTTTGCGGGCTACCCTTCTTTTGGGTAGGCCCTCTCTTTTCAACAGAAGATTTTTCATTTGAAGACCTGGAAGAGTTTGGTGTAGATTTTTAGCTTATCCTACACTCGAGCCATGCCTGTGGTTTTGAAGTGTAAATTTTGGAGGTGTA
This sequence comes from Raddia distichophylla, assembly GCA_005191435.1. Taxonomy (NCBI): domain Eukaryota; kingdom Viridiplantae; phylum Streptophyta; class Magnoliopsida; order Poales; family Poaceae; genus Raddia; species Raddia distichophylla. Next base: position 527,969 of record SPJY01025736.1, on the reverse strand, counting down.
TTAAAAATTGTAAACCATATTGTAAAAATAACTCTGGTTTTGTAATAAAGTTTGGCTGTTTATACTATTTCAAAATGCAACTGAAATCCTAGACAGTTGTATCTTTGAGGATCTCCCTGGGTCCCCATAGCACCTCCCTGATTTGAAACTTGATCGGCCTCTGTATGCACTGTCTCATCGAAGACAACATGGAATATTTCACTGTCCACCTCTCATATGTCTCCTAGACTAGAATCCCAATTCCATGCCTTTTCTTCTTCAAAAACAGCGTCTCAGGTCACAACCACCCATTTCGTGGTGGGATTATACATGCGATACACCTTCGATCCTGTCTCATTCCCGAGGAATACCATTGATGCGCATCGATCATCTAATTTCCGTAGATGACCGCCAACTTCCTTGACATGTGCGAGGCACCTAAACGTGCATAGTAGATGCTGAATGTTTTGTTTTCTTCTGGTCCATGCCTCATAGGACATCATACCAACCAAGCTTTTAGTAGGAGCGCGATTCAGTATATACACCACCGTAGATATCGCTTCTCCCCAAAATTTTCCTGGCATGTTCTTGCTTTCATCATGCTCCGTGCCATGGCAACGACGGTTTGATTTCTTCTTTCAACCACGCCGTTCTGTTGGGGCGAGTATGGGGCCATCAAGTACCTTTTGATCCCCATCTCTTCATAGTACGGCATGAATTCCGTTGAACGAAATTCACCACCACAATCTGTTCGAAACGCCTTTAGCTTTGTGTCTCGATCAACTTCACCGGATGCTAGCTTTGAAAGCATCATCCTTTGCCTTGAGGAGCTCAATCCACATGTACCTGCTGTAGTCATCTACTACTAGCAGAAAGTACATCTTCCTGGTTGGCGTAGCTGGCATAATTTGACCACATAGGTCTCCATGGAATAGCTCCAGCACATGGTCAGCCCTAAACTGTGCTTCACAAGGAAATGGTACACGGCGTTGTTTTCCAACTAAACAACTGTCGCATAGTTGCTCTACGTGATCCAACATTGGTAGGCCATCCACCAACGTCTCTTGCCCAAGTCGGCGCAAAGCATGCATGGAAGTTTACATGGCTATACCGCGCATGCCACTTCCAAGCCTCATCGTCTTTCTTCGCTAGAAAACACACATGTGTTGTGAGATCTAGGTTCAGAATATAGAGCCTATTCTTCGCCCGTTTGACCCGCACGAGAAGTTGCCCCTCGCGATCAAGTACCCGCAAGTACACATCTTCAAGAACAACCTTGTAACCATGTTCCTCCAATTGGCCTAGACTTATGATATTGCTAGTCATGAGGAATAAAGTAGACATTCGTCAACGCCTTGTGTTCTCCCTCCTGGCCTTCAATGAGCACCGTATCATGCCCACCGATGGTCACACATGAGCCAACGCCAAACCTGACTGTCCCTCCAACGAACGAGTCAAGCTCCATGAACTGCTCCTTGCAGCCTGTCATATGGTTACTTCCTCCAGAGTTGAGACACCATACCTTCGTGTGCCCGGCCTCCTTTACTCCAAGATGGAGCGCTGGGCTCTCATCATCGTTATTTTGTGCTACCGAGGCTTTCTCCTTCTTCGGCTTGCGACATTCAGATTTGAAGTGTCCATAAATACCGCAATTGAAACACTGGATTTTCTTCTTGTCGAACTTCGGCTTGGATTATCCGGTTTTTTCAACATTCTTTGAAAAATCGTTTGCTTTGCCTTTGCCGCTGCCCTCCTTTCCATCACCTCCAGAAGACCCCTCTCCCTTCTTTGACAGTTTCTCCCACTGCGATCGAGTGAGTAATAGTTGCCCTTGGTCCTTTGGATCACCAATGGTGGATTTGATCCGTTTGTCGTACGCCTGGTAGCGAGTTAGCGACCAATTAGATCAGCTAGTGTTAAAGTCTTCAAGTCAACACATTGCTCTATCGAGATGACGAGCTGCATTTATTTCTCCGGTGCCGCATGCAAGAAATGGCGCACCACTTCAACTTCCGATAGTTGCTTTTCCTTATCTTTCTCCATACTTCGGATACCATTAACGAACATCGAGACCTTTCTGGCGAAGGCCTCTACGGTCTCACTGTCCAGCATCTTGAGATTCTCAAAATTGTGTTTAAGAGACTGTAGCTTCGCCTCTATCACACGATCATGCCCGACGTTCACCGTCTTGATCGCCTCCCATGCCGCCTTCGCCGAGTCCATTCCGGCGATGGTGATCATGCGGTCTTCGGGTATCGCACTATATATGACCGATAGTGCCAGTCGATCCTTCCAGTATTCTGCGCCTTCTTTCTTGCACGCGTCACCTCCTGGATCAACAACAGAACACACCTCCTGTGCCTCCATCGCTTCACGCATCGTGATGGCCTAAATAGTATAGCTGCTCCTTGCAAGTTGTGGGTACGTCTTCAACGGTGGGGCCTCCTGCCTCACCACCGACGCTCCCGCTCCATGCAGTACTATCGACATCTTCTTATGGCGATATCCGAGTTGAGCCTAGGCTCTTATACCAATTGTTGGAATTTAAGCCCAAGATCAATCAGGTAATCAAGCTTTGGTCTCGTCGTTTGATGCTTGTTTACTTCTGTGCTGTACCACGTTCATGAACTCGCGTTCGGCAGCAGCAGAGCAGAAGCAAGAACAGGTTACACGCAAACACACTTTGGAGTGTCGGCAACTTTGATCAAGATTAACCTAATTACTTTTGCTAGCACTGGTATCATGATTTTGTGTCGTCCGGCTCAATGACTCCTAATTCTAGTCCGGTTGTACTACCGACTTGGAATCTAACTCTATACAACTAGATTAACTGACAGTTAGTGAAATAATTATGTAATATAACCGAGTTTGGTTGGTCATGCCAACGTTTACATCAATCTTAGATGGTTGTGATGTGATTCTTGTACCATGAGAAAGAGGTCAACTAGGAGTTTACTCAAGATAAAGGAAATGAAGAGAGAGTAGAGAGAAGCCTAACCAAGGCAAGAAGATTGAGCCCATGAAGTGGATGAAATAACTCTAGCTAGGATAATCTTTGAATCTGTTCTGCCGAACTTATCTTATTTAACTTATCTCCTAATTTCGTGTTTCGAGGTGGCCTTGTGAGCCGATTCTCTTTTGTTTGACTTGTTTTAAAAAGCATTTAGGCATATCTTTGAGATAGAAAATATAAAGTTAGAAAACTAAATTATTTATTTCTAAATAAAATAAGCAAATAAGTAGAGAAATCATGTAGAGGGGGGTTTGTCTATCCTTCAATATGCCGATGACACAATTCAATTTATATGGATCATGATCCGAAGAAAGCTCGTAACATAAAGTTTTTACTTTGTGCTTTTGAGCAACTGTCGAGTTTCAAGATAGACTTCAACAAGAGTGAAATCTACCTATTTTGATGAGGCTTGGAAATTTGTGGACCAATATACTCAGCTATTTGGTTGCGCCAATGGCGTGTTTCCCTTTAGATATTTAGGTGTTCCTATCCATTATAGCAAGTTACAAAATATTGATTGGAAAGGGGTCGAAGAAAGATTTGAGAAGAGGCTTAGTAGTTGGAAAGGGAAACATGTTTCAACAGGGGGAGGCTGACACTGATAAATTTGGTGTTTACTAGCCTACCAATGTACATGATGTCCTTTTCATAGTCTCACACAGTGTTCTTAAAAAACTGAATTATTTTTTATCTCGTTTTCACTGGCAAAGTGATGGCCAAAAGTGAATGTATCGTCTTGCAAAGTGGAGAGTCCTATGCCGACCACGAGAACAAGGTGCTCTGTACATACATGACTTGAATATTAAGAATGTTGCTCTTCCTAGCAAATGGTTATTTAAGTTACTTAATACAGATGGTGTATGACAACAATTGTTATGAAATAAATATTTGGGTTCTAGCCTTTATTGCAAGTACAATGGAACTTTGGGGATTCACAATTTTGGGTCCGTTTAATGAAGGTGAAACAAGATTTCTTTCGGCTCAGAACCTTTACAATTAAGGACGGATCTCAAATTAGGTCATGGGATGATAAGTTGTTGGGAAATGCAACTTTGCAAGAACAGTATCATTGTTTGTACAATATTGCCAGTAACAAACAGGTTACTGTAGCAGAGGTCCTTCAACTACTAACTCCTAATTTATCATGGCACAGAGATCTCGTTGGACCAAAATTAGCAGCATGGAATGCTTTGCTACTGCAAATTGCTAATATTGTATTGTCTGAGGAGAAAGACGAGTTTCGCTGGAGCTTACATCCACATGGTCAGTTCTTGGTGAAGTCACATTACACTCATTCATAGTGATGTCCTATATATTAATAAACGCCTGTGGAAACTGAAAACACCGCTTAAGAGGATTTTCTTATGGTACCTACAACGAGGAGTAATTCTAACAAGAGATAATCTAGGGAAGCAAAACTGGGACAATAACAAGAACTGTTGCTTTTGTTTCAAAGAGGTGACAATTCAGCATCTGTTCTTTAAATGCCGTTTGGCGCGGACAGTTTGGTCCATAATATACGCATCCTCAAAACTCTGTCAACTTCGTAGTGTATTACATATGTTTGGTGTTTGGTTAAGTGCTATAAACATGAAATTGAAGTCATTGGTCCTACTAGGGCGGCTAAACCTACTTGTTGGTCGCTCAGGTAATGCAGGAACGATATGGTTTTTTTATAAGAAAATATCTCTTCTCCATTGCATTATCCATTGGGTCCGTACTTGGACTACTCTTCAGCAGCCGGCTTCGTGGGATTTTGTTGCGACAACATGCTCTCATATGGAACGGGTGGTCAAGAAGTGTTTTACCAAGCACATGGGTGGTAATCTATTCTTCGGATTGATAGTCATTGAGTTGTCTGCTTTTCATTTTTTTTTCTTTTGTGGGCCGTGTGCATCTCGTTATGCAGAAGCCGAAAGTGGTTTCCAGATGGTTGTATCAACTTGATGTAACTATCTTGATTCAATAAAGCTTCCTTATTAAAAAAATATAAAAGCAGGACACGATGAAGGACATGGTGGAGATAAATGTGTTAAATACGTTGATGATATCATAGTTTAAGGTTTCGTTTTTTGAACTGATCTGACCGGCTGAAACAACTGGAATGACTGGATTTCGAGAGCTTTTTGAGGTAGTTTCAAGATTCAGATCCGTTTCGTTTTACTTACTTTTTAATGTATTAGGGTCCATTTTCAAAATAGCAAAAGCACAGACTCAAAGCACTTAAAGCATATCTTTTCAAAACAGAGATAGATCGCTAATCTGTGAAGTCGTTAAACTGTCGAGATGAAGAGATAAAAGCCTAAACCGATATCTGATCTCGTTCAGTAATCTATAAATGAGAGGGCATGCTTGTTAGCATAAGCGGACAGCCATCACGGGAGAATCCTACGTCGCAAGTTCTAATTAGCCTAAAGAAACACGCAACTAATTAAAGTGCTCACATCTTTGTTTCGTCGCTGACAACAGACCGATAGGGTAAATACTGTGCTCACATCTTTTGTTAAGACTTCTATCTGTCATCAGCAATGCATACATAAATATTTCCATTAACTAAAAGCACGATAATCTACCCAAAAAAGAGGACTGCATATGTATTGCTTAACTAATCTACCAAAAGGAACAAAGGAGCTGAAGAGAGCAGCATATTATGGAGGGACCGAGCGGGGTGCAAACCTTCAAAGACCACTTCAAATCCACAGCAAATGAGGGAAGAGGAGGAAAGGATGGAACTTAGTAAAATTGCATCACACAATACAGGGAACCCTATAAGGAGATATTGTGTCGGATTCACACTCATCTAGGAACCCTATAAGCAAATATTGGCGACGAACATCCAGCGGAGCCCTCACCTATTTAGAAATACTAGTGACGAACCTTTTCCGGAACTGTCACTCTTAGATATTCTAGGTAAACCCATCACCAAGGTGGCCACAACAGGTGACGGTAAATATTTCAAATGGTTACTATTGTAATACATGATTAGTTCAGTTAACGGTCGTCACTAGTAACTTGTCATAGGTATGGCCGGCACCGTCCTGAGCCTACATAAGTGATGGATGTTATAGGACCCGTCACTAATGGTTCTTTTACTGACGGGTGCAAACTACACGTCACCTATTTTGTGTCTTCTTTGTGTGGTTTGGACGTAGTGCCTGGCCGCCATTGCGGAATTCAACCAAATCAGTGAGCCGCACCCCCAATATCTTCCATATCCTAAGTCCTTCCAGGACCTCCTAATCCCTTCCCTACCATTGATTTTGTCTGGTGGTCGCCGTGGCCCCTCCATCACCAGCCACCTTCACTCACCCTTGGGACCAACTGAGAGCTCGGTAAGCATCTCAAGGATCCCTAGAAGCTCCCGCGAGCACCAATTGTGCTCAAGCATGTCACTAGGTAGATCCATTCGGAGCGCCGGCTTGCGGCTCCGCCGCCGCTTGCCGCACTACAGCCGCCGCATGCCGTGCTACTGCATCTGGCCATCCCCAGCCCCGGCACAAGCATCCCAAGACGGGCAATAGGCAAGAAAATCCATGCTCGCGCGTTCGACTGGAGAAGGGCTGTCGCACTGCCGCGTTGCAAGCCGCCGCAGTCAAGACTACGACGGACGACCGTCAGATGTGTGCGTCAATATTCGTGTTAGCTTGCGCAACAGTGTCGCTGGATTGTGGACCCCACCTATCTACAGATGTTAGGTGCCGGATCTACGTAGTCAGAGACACTGGCTTGCGGGTCCATGGCCCACCGTCAGTATTGGTGGAGGCGTCGCCGAGAACTACGCCTCCCCACTAGTATTAGCACAATTCCAATTTACACCTTCGACCTATGCTTGCCCGAGTGAGCGCTGGGACGCGCATGGGCTGGATCGGTGCTAGGCCACGCCTGTTGGTTGGTTTGGCCCACTACTGTGCATAGCGTTTAACTATGGTTTCCGCAATAATTTAAATCTAGAAAATGTAAACAATTTATTAAAAATAGATAGAGACCTCCAAAAAATCTAGAAATATTAAGGTAAATACTATGGACAACTATAAATTTTATAAAATATATAAGTTTATATGTTGCCACTGTTTTAGGGCCTAGAATATTTCTAGAATAAAGATAGTTCAATGAAAGGCTGAAATAGTTTCACATCTATTAAAAATAGGAAACAATTTATAAACTGCTGAGAAAAGTCCCCAAAACTTAGGGTAAAGCTCTGGACCTAGAAAAAATACAAAAACATCATCCTCACTCCTAAATAAATTAATGAAAGATATTTTGAGACTTGTACCATTATCACACATGTCACCGTATGGTCTTAAAATGTATTCGAGTATCATATAAGTATATAATAAAACCTAAAAGTATGGTTGATGCACTCACCTGTTGATTGAGAATTGTTCGTTTTAAATGAACAGATCCTTATACCGCGTATAGCATACATTATACGAAGTTATACGAGATTCTTTGGGACTAGTACAGAAAACACAGAGGGGTCGGTTTCGCAAAGCCGGGTCCCGACACTATATCACAAGTTAATAGTAGAAGTAGTTTATAAAATTATCATATTTTGGTATTGTAATAGCATTCTAATAATAGTTTTGTAAGAAATCATGGTTTCTTTATTAATTATACAATGATAGTGTAATCATTTAGGAGATTAATTTCTGGTGCTCCTTTACCAGGATTTAGTGCCCACAACGGAGTCGTCGAGGAGAAATAAGGGGGAGAATCAGTGCCGAGACCTCCGATGAGCAATTCCGTCACCACCAGTGAGTCTTAAACTATGATTCTTGGCTAGGAGTTGTGCCTTGGTACCATGAACCTTACTGTGACATGCTTTTGTCGTACCAAACACCAAAAGAGTCGCTGCCATTTTGATTTAGAGTAGGCACCACTGTTAGTGTTGGAATTTAAGCCCAAGATCAATCAGGTAATCAAGCTATATATACTACAAAAAAGTGATTATCTGTGACAAAAACGCCGTAACATTTCCAATTCCTGTCATGGAAAACTTTTTTTTTTTGTGACGCTTTGTTTCTGTTCGTCATAGATCGTAACCTGCATCGGACGGCCAGGTTTTTCAGTGACGAAACATAAAATTTTTTCATAAAACACTCGTAGATATGTCATAAAATGGAGGGCCACGTGTTCGGCTACTGATCCAAGAATGACGTCATATACATATGTGTACGGTGATGATATGTTTTTGTCATGATGTCTGGCGTGGCTGAGTTGGTATGCTGTGCCACTCCTGGGAATCGAACCCGCGGCCTGTGTTGTTAGTCGATGGTATCCTTCCACTGAGCTAGAACTAGTTTGTGAGTTACAAATAGATTATGAATTTTATGCACTTGAAAGGCCGTAGGATGAAGCCCAGCGGGAGTCAATTACACGTGCGCCTCGCCTTGGCCTTTCATGCGTTGGGCTTGACCGGAGTTCGACTGTACGAAGGCTGCAGCGCCGTATCATGAACCCGCCGTCTTGCCGAGTTGTCGTGTGGCCATGTCGCCGAGTCGCTGTCTAGCCTTCTCGCTGAGTCACCGGGCTGCCTTATAAGTGCTCGTGATGGGATCACGCCATCACGAGGTGCACGACCCATGCCTAAGTGCCTAATCGATATAGCAACGCCGATGCCTGAGCAACCGATCAAGATTCCATCGATTGCTAATTCGGTGCTAATCTTATATTCTTGAATACACTATTTTACTATTAGTGCAACAATATCACAAGAATCTAGTTTAATTGAGTAAATGAATTTTATACTAAGCAGATTGATTTGTTAGTTTTAAATAGATAAGACTAATTATTTGTTTTTTTGTCCGAAATATTGTTTTCGTTGGCCTAGCCTCGTCACCATCGTTGTGGAAGTTTTTAGCACATTGTGCAGTGTCAATTAGTGCTAAGTGGATCGAGATAACATCTAATTGACCGAGCCGAACGCCGGAACTAATTGGAGATATAACATAAAAGCGGAAAAGGTATCTCTTTTTCATGGTGTATATTGATTACTTTGCAGGATTGGTTACTCGTTAGCCTCCTTTTGGTATATTTGACAATCTATTTATTTAAAAACACATTTATACATGTTTAATTATTTATTTGCTCTCATGATGTTGAACAGTTGATAAACAGAAGTTGGATAAATGGTAAAGAATTTACCCCTGCATATATCAAAGGCGTGGGAGAATTCATGTAATTCATTTGAGAGAGATTTAATCAGAATGATGGTATATTTTGCCCATGTCGTCGATGTCTTAATCAGACACGAAGACCTTAGTCCCATGTGGAAGATCACATTCATATTTATGGCATGTCAAGTACATACATGAGGTGAGTTCATCAGAGAATAATTCGATGCCGACGTCGTGGAATCTCCGGTTCATATCGATGAAAATGATTGTAATATGGAAAGTTCTGGTCACGATGGCTTCGTTGTTAGTGAGGATGACAACGATGATGGAGGAATGCCCGATTTGATTAAGGAGCTCTTTACAGCCGAGGACCAAGGTAGACAACATCCAAATTTTGCAAGAGTGCTTGAAGATGCGAAGCGGGAACTTTGCTCAGAATCTACATTTTCAAGATTCTCTTTTCTTGTGAAGTAACTTCATCTCAAATCATACTATCAGATCAGCAATTCTGCTTTTGATGCACTAGCGAAGTTGTTGTCACTAGCTTTCCTTCATTGCAAACTTCCCAATTCATTTTATGAAGTGAAGCAATACCTCGGTGAATTGGGTCTTGGATATGATTCTATCCATGTGTGCTTGAATAACTGTGTGCTATTGAGAAAGCAGTATAAGAATAGAGATGATTTTGGAGTGAGACGTTTTTACGGTGTGTGTTTTGATCCTTAGCAAGAGATTTTCCAAATTATAAAAATGGTACCTTCGATGGCTACGCTTGGTTTAGGGTTTGATTAAGTGGATTAACAAACCTTACCTTGACTAGATTTGCTTATCTTAACTCAGCCATGTTTTGTGTTTGGCTAGACTACTCTATGCTTTGGCCATAGCACATACATGTTTGTATGTATTAGCTAATGGCTGATTAGCTAGCTGCTGAGTGCACTTATGTGTTGTTCGGCTGCCTTGATGTTCGAGGAAAGTTCAATTCTAGGACAGTTCAGCAAGAATTTGATAGCAAAATAGTAGACAAAAGCTCTGCTTCTTTTTGATATCATAATTTTAGAATTTGAACATATAGGTTGGTACATCATACACCACGAAATATTTGAAAAGACAATAATGATAGGATGCAATGGTGTGGATATAAAAGGCACAAAATATCGTTTATTCTGAAGTTGTGCTAAGGACCATCCTGTTACATACTTGATAGAAATCACCTAGTTTAACCAAACTACTAGTTGACAAAACTTGTTTGTTCTACCGGTGCTTGTTTGTGCTAGCTTGTTTGTGCTACTAGTACTTGTTTGTGCTACCGTGTTCAGTCATTGGCTAGCTTATTTGTACTGATCTGAAACTTCCTTTTGGATCTTTTTGGTCAGACTGTCATGATAATGCATCATTCCTTTAGTACTTTGCATGCCATGGAAGTTAAGTATTTCACTTACTATTAACTATAAAGTGCGGATCATATATCTAGGCCTTCATATCATCCAATCAGAAGCAGCAATGAGAACACGAGGCAACAAAGAGATAGGTTATTTCTCTTACTATCTTTTCATTTGAAACTATGAATATGCTTGTGCATGATGCATCATTCCCTTAAGTACTTTGCATACCTTTACCATATTTTCAAACAATAATATTGTTTCTTTCATAACATAGAACCTGAACCACATCCGTATGAAGAGGTGTGGCATGCAAACATCGCACATATTCAAAACAAATTACAATCCCTTGGTCTCCACCAACTTGGAAAAAGTGCACTGTCAACTAGCACTGTAAAGCCTAGGAAACCTAAGGGTAGAAAGAGAGAGGACTCCGATTATGATCTAGAAGAGGATAGGGAGACCTAGGGAGATGATACTGCCATGATCACTTCACCCTCAAAGGTGCTTGTTCATCTATCTTGCTAAGGGCTAAGGATGTTAGTTACTGTTTTGCATTGCATCAGTCTTGTTCATCTAATTTGTAGGTGTTGCTTGCTTTAGGTTATTATTGTCTTGCTGCCTATTTCTTTTAGTTCACAAAATTACGTTGATGATTTCTTCTTATGTACCAGAAATATAAGAGAGTGGTCAAAATGCTTGCTGTAAGACCCAACAGTTCTGACATCGACAACATGGCTCCAGGTGGCAGAAGACCTTCCAAGAGAGTAAAAGCAGCGACACCGACAGAGCAACCCAATGGAGTCTCAACAAGATCATCAAAACATTTGCTTCTAGATCAATAGCAACAAGATACAACCATTCAAGCATCAGGGCAACTACTTCATGATGATCAAGCTCAGAGAGAAGGACAGGAACCAATTGTGGAACCTCTGAGTCCGCCTATGGACTGGTCCTATAGAGAAGATTTTGATCCAGACAACAACAACCAGCCAGCCGATGAAGGCAAGTTTATTCTGTCATGCTCCTTTTGAGTTTTTTATAATCCTTGTGCACTAACTGCTTTGATGCCATCTTTGTACAAACACCAGGATCTGTTCGTAAAGGGAAGAGGGCAACGACAATGGGTAAACAACTTGAGAAGATTAATAGAGCTACGGGAAAAAGGTTCCCCATCCAAATTGCCGAAGGGATGAGAAGGCCAGTGAAAGCAGAGCAATCTTCCAGGCTTGCATCACAGTCTGGCATTCAAATTAGGAACCTTGTGCCTGTCCTCACACACTGGAAAGAATACAAGGACAACAATGATCATTTGGATAATTTCATGGAAAAATTAGCTGTAAGTAAATTCATTCTACTTACCATCTCTATCATGTCTATATAGCTTTTTCATTCTAGCTGCATTGATCAAATCCTTGTTTAATTACTAACATATGTTCATAATTATATTTAGTTTAATTGTTAAAATCATACTAAGTTGTGGTCGTGGGATTTATTCTAAGTCACAATTCTTTTTTCCTAATCCATTTATCTTGGTAGGTAAAGCTAGCCATTGACAAAAGTGATAAGGCCACCAAGGATGTATGTATTGATTTATTGAAGGGTGGCATATGACATAATAGATATATCCTGAAGAAGCAATATTTCGATGGTGTTCCAGCAATTGAAGTTCGTACGACGTCTCTTGTATCTAATATGACTGATGAGCAATGGCAAGCTCTTGTTCGGAAATGGTCAGACCCCAAAAGCAAGGTGCTAAGTATGAACAACTTGTTTTTGCACATTTCACAAATGAATGTATATAACTGAATTATAAACCGTAGGAAATCTTTGAGAAGAACAAGCAGAATCGTGCTAAAGTGCAGTTCCATCAGGCTATAGGATCTTGTAGCTACATAACACACTGCCGTTCAATTGTTAGTACCAATTATCTTCTTATTATATATTTTTAAACCAAGAGCTACTCATTTTTTATGAATACATACAAGTTATTGTTTTCATTATGTTTGTTATATACTCGATTACAGAAGGAGAAGGCCCAACTTTCAGAATTGGATGCATTGAATATGTTTAAGGCATGCCAGGCATATTCTGAACCTGTGCAATGCGCAATAGTATGATACTCTTCAGGATTCTATTATTTGATTACTAAATAAAAGTAAGAATTATAAAGAGTGCATCTTCTTTCATCTAGTGTTGGCAAACTCCAACTATATGCTTGTTGGTATGTAAACTACCCTATATATGTTCCAATATAAGTCTAAAATTTACCTCTATGATCATGCCGTTAGTAGATTGGTTGCTATTATAAGAAATAATCATTGAAGTCAATTCTATACTACATTTTTGAACCAGCCAATAATTGTTACATCAAGGAGTGCACAGTTTGAACAACAATTTCATAGCTAAGACCTTGTTTACATTCTGAATAGAAGTACCATAACTGAGGCCTTGTTTTACATTCTGAACCAGCATACAAAATTGACCTTGTTTTATTGTTTCATTGCTACAAAATTACACATTTGTTTGGAGTTGAAACTTAATCATTTTAGCATTTCAGCATAGCCATCTACATATATTTCCCTATCATGTGTTATGTTCCTTACTTCCAATATGTAGCTTCATTTCCTATTCAATATGTTCACAAATGATTGAATATGTATTGTTGTCTGTGAATTAAACTCTTGTCAATAACACTTATCAATACATATGCTCAAATCTTTACAAATGCATGTGTATGAACTTATCTTCAGAATATCAACCCATGGTATGCTCAAATTTATCTGTTCATTATGTTAGGTTGTGATAGAAGGTATGCTACAGCCTGATGCAGAGGGTCAGTCATCAGGTACTCATATAGAGGTTGTCTCAAAGGTTCTGACCAATAAGAGTGCAACTAGAAAATTCTTGAAGAATGTTGGCTTACAGACAACCACTTTGAAAACAACAAAGTCGGCCAAAGAACAACAGCTTGAGGAGCAACTTGAGGCAGAGAAACAGGCAGTAGCTGCAATGCAACAAACCATTGATCAGCAGCTGGAGGAAATTGATAACCTGAAGAAAAAATTACAAGAATCAGATGAAGTGTTGATGCGAACCCAGAAAGGTATGGAGGATCTTAGGCAGAAGCAAGAAGAAACTAATGCATATCTTCGCATTCTCATGCGCAATCAATCCAACAACCAGTGACTTGCATATCTTGCTTATCTTTGTCCTCGCATAATTCCGTTTAGTGCGATTGAAACAGTGGACACAAAAACTTATTTTGCTTAGCTCTTCAATTTGTATACTATGTTTAAACTTACTTGTCGTATGCGTGGACCTATGTGAACTATTCTATATCCTTTTGCTAAATATTAATGTCACTTGGTGACAATGATGCTATGGTGTGCATTGGTCACAGTCTGTTCTAGTGTTTGTTTGTGTTGATCTCTGCAATATTGTGCCACATGTTGATTATTGACGTGTCAAATATTTTATGATGGTCCATGGAAGTTTTTGTGACGAAAAATATTGTCCACATCTCAGAAAACTCTGACGAAATTAGCCATCACTAAAACATTCCGTGCCACTTGATAATGTGCTTGATGACGTGGCATATCCGTATTGACGAACATGCATCCATGTGGCTAAAATTTATGATGGCATAATTCGTTACTAGAAACATGACACATCACCAGACGCGTTGGCTGCTAACTAGGCACAAGTTCATCTATGACGAGAATTCTCGTTACTAGAAAATGCCAAGTCAGCTGACACGGTGGCTGCTGACATGGAGGCAAGGTGATCAGTGACGAAATACGTGCTTACGTGGCATCCATTAATGATGAAATATTCGTCACAAAATAATTAGTCAACGGCTTCCATGGCTGGCCGAATGGCATTTTTTATGACGAAATGGTCCTTAGCAATGACACTTTTGGCCCCTTTCATGACAAAATATTTTGTCACAGAATGTGCTCTACCATGACGAAGAAATGTAGCGTCATAAATTTCTAGGACGAATTTGTTCGATTCGTCGTTAAACACTTTCTATGGCGCACATTCTATGACGGTAACAGTTTCGTCATATGTTTGTCATAGACGATCTTCAGTGATGATGTGTAGACATAGGATGACGAATTTGTGATGTCACAGAAACTGATTTTTCTAGTAGTGATTTGGTTTCGTCGTTTCATGCTTGTTTACTTCTGTGTTGTACCACGTTCATGAACTCGTTTTCGGCAGCAGTAGAGCAGAAGCAAGAACAGGTTACATGCAAATGCACTTTGGAGTGTCGGCAACTTTGATCGAGATTAGCCTAATTACTTTTTGTTAGCACTGTATCACGATTTTGTGCCGTCTGGCTCAATGGCCAGAACCAGCGGGTTTTGATTGCTTTATGTAGTGAAACAAAATACAAGTCCTTATTTCTACTAGACATAGTACTCCTAATTCAAGTCCGGTTGTACTACCGACTTGGAATTTAACTCTATACAACTAGATTAACTTACAATAACCTCCCTAATCTAGTTTTTCTTTGAGATGAACCTCATCCCAATTCTCTCTCTCATCTCGACGAACTTTAGTCTTCCCAACGGCTTCACCAAAATGTCAGCGAGTTGATCATTAGTGCTAATATACTCCATGATGATGCTTTCTTCTTCAACACTTTCCCTTAAACAATGATACTTAGTGTCAATATGTTTGCTTCTGTCATGATGTACTGGATTCTTGCTAAGAGCAATTGCTGACTTGTTGCCGACATTAAGCACCACCTTCTGAAAATGATCATCTAGCAAATCCGCACGGAGACGTTTCAGCCATATACCTTGGCATACCCCAAAGCTGCTGCAATATACTCTGCCTCGCATGAAGATAACGCCACAACTTTCTGCTTCTGGGACATCCAATTGATTAAATTTGTTCCTAGAAAGAACGTTATTCCTGTAGTGCTCTTGTGATCATCCAAGTCACCCGCCATATCGCTATCACTGAACTCGATCAGATACATCTTTGATCCTTCTTCATTTCTTTTATAACAACATCCAAGGTTCAGTCCCCTTGACATATCTAAGGATATGTTTCATAGCTACCATATGTTCGGTGTTAGGCGCTTCCATGAACTGACTATGCCAACAAAATAAGCCAGATTTGGTCTTGTGTTCAAAAGATACCTTAGACTCCCCACTAGACTTCTGAACTTAGTTTGATCAATAGGCCACGCCACTGTTCTTCCTTAACTTAAGCCGAGGTTCCATTGGAGTTTGAGCAGAATTACAATCTCTCATACGAAAAACTTCTAAGATCTTCCGCGCATATGCCTCTGAGCAAAAAGTGATACCATCTGGTCCTTGTTTAATTTCAATTCCTAGATAATAACTCAATGGACCAGGATCACTCATCATAAAAATTTCTTTCATTTGATGCTTGAACTGCTCAATTTCATCAGTGTATGAACCTGTGATAGCCAAGTCATCAACATATACACCTACCAGGAGAATTTCGTTGCCATTTCTTCTCTTGTACACAACATGCTCAAGTGGACTCCGCTGGAATCCGTGACCCACCAAAGTGTTGTCCAGTTTTGCATTCCAAGCCCTCAGTGCTTGCTTAAGGCCATACAACGCCTTATGAAGCCTTAACACTTTATGTTCTTTTCCTTCTGATCGAGACGAACCCAGGTGGCTGCGACACATATACCTCCTCTTCTAAATATTTCCATTTAGAAAAGTAGACTTGACATCCATATGGTGCAAGATCCACCCCTCATGAGCAGAAATAGCGACGAGCAGCTTTACCGTATCCTGTTCGACGACTGGTGCATATACCTCCTCATAGTCTATGCCATGTTTCTATACATAGCCTTTAGCGACAAGCTGAGCTTTGTACTTGGTCACCACACAGTTCGAGTCTTTTTTATCTTTCAAGACACACTTCAAGCCAATAACTCGCTTTCCTTCAGGAAGGTAGACAAGACTCCACGTCTGATTGTCGTGGATCGACCTCATCTCCTCCTTCATGGCGCTCAGCCATTTATCTTCCTGAAGAGCCTCATGAACCAACGATGGCTCCTCCGCCGCTATTAGACAAAGGCTAGAGTATATACTCCAGATGTACGCGATCAGTTACCTAGTATAAATCTAGCATATGATGCTCTCGAATTGGTGCTCCTGGAGATAATCTGTATTATCATCAAGATAGGGTGCTGGGATAGGGGTAGAAGGTGACCCCGGGGCTGCTTCAGCTCCTCCCGAGCCAAACTCCACATCGACTCCACCCCGAGCCAAATCAGCAGCCACGCCATGGCTTGTCCCGGTTGAGACCGCTCCCATTGCATGTTGATGATCTTCCATGCATCGTACCGAGTTCCCGTCATCTGAGCACATGTCGGCTTCACCGGAGGTAGCACCCCCCTGATCTAAAACTTGATCGGCCTTTGTATGCACTGTCTCATCGAAGACAACATGGAATATTTCACCGTCCACCTCTCATACGTCTCCTGGACTAGAATCCCAATTCCATGCCTTTTCTTCTTCAAAACAGCGTCTCGGGTCACGACCACTCATTTGGTGGTGGGATTATACATGCGATACGCCTTCGATCCTGTCTCATACCCGAGGAATACCATTGTTGTGCATCGATCATCTAATTTCCGTTGATGACCGCCAACCTCCTTGACATGTGCGAGGCACACAAACGTGCGTAGTTGATGCTGAATGTTTTGTTTTCTTCTGATCCATGCCTCATACGACATCATACCAACCAAGCTTTTAGCAGGACCGCGATTCAGTATATACACCGCCGTAGATACCGCTTCTCCCCAAAATTTTCCTGGCATGTTCTTGCATTTCATCATGCTCCGTGCCATGGCAACGACAGTTTGATTTCTTCTTTCAACCATGCCGTTCTGTTGGGGCGAGTATTGGTCCATCAAGTACCTTTTGATTCCCATCTCTTCACAGTACAGCATGAATTTCGTTGAACGAAATTCACCACCACGATCTGTTCGAAATGCCTTTAGCTTTGTGTCTCGATCAACTTCAGCGGATGCCAGCTTGGAAAGCCTCATCCTTCGTCTTGAGGAGCTCAATCCACATGTACCTACTGTAGTCATCTACTACTAGCAGAAAGTACATCTTCCTGGTTGGCGTAGCTGGCAAAATTTGACCACATAAGTCTCCATGGAATAGCTCCAGCACATGGTCAGCCCTGAACTGCGCTTCACGAGGAAATGGTACACGACGTTGTTTCCCAGCTAAACAACTTTCGCGTAGTTGCTCCACGTGATCCAACATTGGTACTTTGGTAGGCCATCCACCAACGCCTCTTGCCCAAGTCCACGTAAAGCATGCATGGAAGTTTAGATGGCCGTACCACGCATGCCACTTCTAAGCCTCATCATCTTTCTTTGCCAGAAAACACACAGGGGTTGTGAGATCTAGGTTCAGAATATAGAGCCTATTCTTCGCCTGTTTGACTCGCACGAGAAGTTGCCCCTCATGATCAAGTACCCATCTTCAAGAACAACCTTGCAACCACGTTCCTCCAATTGGCCTAGACTTATGATATTACTAGTCAATTGAGGAATATAGTAGACGTTCATCAACGCCTTGTGTTCTCCCTCCTGGCCTTCAATGAGCACCGTACCGTGCCCACCGATGGTCACACATGAGCCATCGCCAAACCTGACTGTCCCTCCAACGAACGAGTCAAGCTCCATGAACTGCTCCTTGCAGCCCGTCATATGGTTATTTGCTCCAGAGTTGAAATACCATACCTTCATGCTCCCGGCCTCCTTTACTCCAAGATGGAGCTGCACATTAGGTCCCATCAACTCAACAGTCATATCTTCGTGAGTAGGTGAAGCTTGCATTACTTCGCAAGCCTCCATGACGAGAAGAGCTGGGCTCTCATCATCCTTTTGTGCTACCAAGGCTTTCTCCTTCTTCGGCTTGCGACATTCAGATTTGAAGTATCCATAAATACCGCAATTGAAGCACTGGATTTTCTTCTTGTCGAACTTTGGCTTGGGTTATCCGGTTTTTTCAACTTTCTTTGAAAAATTGTTTGCTTTGCCTTTGCCGCTGCCCTCCTTTCCACCACCTCCAGAAGACCCCTCTCCCTTCTTTGACAGTTCCTCCCACTGCGATCGAGTGAGTAATAGTTGCCCTTGGTCCTTTGGATCACCAATGGTGGATTTCATCCGTTCGTCGTACGACTGGTAGCGAGTTAGCGACCAATCAGATCAGCCAGCGTTAAAGTCTTCAAGTCAACACATTGCTCTATCGAGCTGACTGAGCTGCATTTATTTCTCCTGTGCCGCATGCAAGAAATGGCGCACCACTTCAACTTCCGATAGTTGCTTTTCCTTATCTTTCTCCATACTTCGGATACTATTAATGAACATCGAGACCTTGGTGGCCAAGGCCTCTACGGTCTCACTGTCCAGCATCTTGAGATTCTCAAAATCGCATTTAAGAGACTGTAGCTTCAGCTCTATCACATGATCATGCCCGACGTTCGCCGTCTTGATCGCCTCCCATGCCGCATTCACCGAGTCCATTCCGGCAACGGTGATCATGTGGTCTTCAGGGTATCGCACTATATATGACCGATAGTGCTAGTCGATCCTTCCGGTATTCTGCGCCTTCTTTCTTGCACGCGTCACCTCCTGGATAGACAACAAAACACCTCCTGTGCCTCCATTTCTTCACGCATTGTGATGGCCCAGATAGTATAGCTGCTCCTTGCAAGTTGTGGGTACGTCATCAACGGCGGGGCCTCCTGCCTCACCACCGACGCTCCCGCTCCATGCAGTACTATCGACATCTTCTTATGGTGATATCCGAGTTGAGCCTAGGTTCTTATACTAATTGTTGGAATTTAAGCCCAAGATCAATCAGGTAATCAAGCTTTGGTCTCGTCGTTTGATGCTTGTTTACTTCTGTGCTGTACCACGTTCATGAACTCGCGTTCGGCAGCAGCAGAGCAGAAGCAAGAACAGGTTACACGCAAACGCACTTTGGAGTGTCGGCAACTTTGATCGAGATTAACCTAATTACTTTTGCTAGCACTCGTATCATGATTTTGTGTCATCCGGCTCGATGGCCAGAAACTGCAAGTTTTGATTGCTTTATATAGCGAAACAAAATACAAGTCCTCGTTCTACTACACATACTACTCCTAATTCAAGTCCGGTTGTACTACTGACTTGGAATCTAACTCTATATACAAATAGATTAACTTACAGTTAGTGAAATAACTATGTAACATAACTGAGTTTGGTTTGTCATGCCAATGTTTACATCAATCTTAGATGTTGTGATGTGATTCTTGTACCATGAGAAAGAGGTAAACTAGGAGTTTACTCAAGATAAAGGAAATGAAGAGAGAGTAGAGAGAAGCCTAACCAAGGCAAGAAGATTGAGCCCATGAAGTGGATGAAATAACTCTAGCTAGGATAATCCTGACTCCCTTTGTTTTTTATATTTGTGAGTATTCTCCTTAAAGTTATGTCCGACCCTCCTTTCTAGATTGCAATGGGAGCTTCTCAACTTTGTTCCAAGCTTGACATGGACTGAAATGGGAACAGTGAGTAGAAATAAGCTCAAGTGTATAATACTCAACACGCTGGGAGATGGAAAAGAGCGCCAAAAACTTACCCAAATCCTTATGTTTGAAAAAAAATATTTAGATGAAAGTGAAACTAGAGAGGTTGGAAAGCTTTCCTAGAACATGCACATGACGATCACATCCTTAGTGTAGATTTGGTGATGAGAAAGAGATGAGAAGCATATTGTTCTTTTTTATTGAGCCGAGATGTGTTAACATTAAATGAGAAGAAGTAAAAGGAGATTCGAGGCAGAAGAGAGCTTAAGTAGTTGTCTCACATCTTTCTCATACATATGGGATTGGTCCCACGTGATATAGGGTGTGTAAGGATGGGTAAAAAGTGAGATGGATGAGTGGAAACTCTTAGTAGGTAGAAATTAAGCCCAATAAGAAGATAGAGGTGTTAGCCGTTTGCATATGTATTCGTGGATGAATTGACAAAAAATTAGAGATCATCCTAAAAACAAATGTTGATCATCTACATTACACATTCTAACCCTCAACACATATACTATTGATGAATCACAGGGGAAATCACATTTTGCTTGGTTTGCTCTCTAGGTGATAGACGTCCATAAATCAAGCATGAACTATCCACAAATTAATGGCCAAACAAGACACAAGAAATTTAGGCTCCCAAAAAATTTGATGACAATATTAATTTTAATTAGTTTATTTTTGATGCATTGCATGCAAGACATGATACAAGATTTTTCATAAATTTAAAATGCATACAAATAAATGAGTATGCTACAAAAAGCAGACTAAAGTGTGTATTTGAGGCAATGATGCTTTGCAAAAGCAAACAAAAATGCTTCACAAGAGCAAACTAATATTTCACTTAGCAAAAACCAAGTCTCGTATGTACAAGGGTGATGTTTCAAGCTCAGTTGCACTATACATTTTTCCTATCAAATTCCTTCAACTAAGCATGTACACAACCACCACCACACCGTTGTTCGATGCATGGAGTACACACTCTCATCATTGAGATTACTGTTGTCACCGTACGAGTTTGCACTGCCGTTGTCGTCGCCCATGAGCTTGACAACGTCATTGCCTTCAACTTTGTCGTCACCCACATGAGCTTGTTATCGTTTCTACGAGATAGTGGAGATTTTGTCCTCGAGCTCGTGGTCGTTGCAGTGAGATTGGATAGGACGAGAAGAAAGAAAATGCATTAGGAGATGATGATGGGGACAAGGAAGATGAGCCCGTTGGAGAGAGGAGGTAGGGAGGAAGAGATAAGGTTTGAAAGAAAAAACTTGGGCATCGAGACCGAAGGCGTCCAATGGAGTTGTATTTTAGCAAACAATTCATCCAATAACTCACACATTCGTCGAGGTAAATAAATCTTTCCTGTTGTCAACCGGGAATATATTGGCATTTCAGATAAGATTTTTAACTGATTATTAAATCCCTGAAAACAAGAAATTAAAGAGGGCGCTTAAGCTCTATGGTGGATCTCCTCACGGGGTACAACCCTCTTAGGCGCCATACATTAGAGACGCAGCTCCAGGTCAGAACCGTTGTTGCATCCTTGGACAGCACCGTCCATCACCAGGGCCCTCTTGCCTTTACGATCCTCAGATTGGCGACCGCTTGGCGCCATCAGTGATTCCACCAACGGCAACGTCCTCTTGTGTTCGGCGCTTCTACCGGAGCCCAACCGGAGCGTCGGATCAGCCCGGGCGTGCGTCGGTGTCGTCCAGGCGCACACCTCTCGACCGCCGCCCGCAGCACCCTCCACGCTGCGCTTAGCCACATTGTAGATCGGCAAACGGGGCACCCAGCCAAGCTGCGCCGCCGGCGAGCTGTGCGCCGGAGTAGGCCGGAACGCCACTACAGGGTGCATGGCTATCCCCATCGGCGGCGGCGCGTGATTCCGGCAGTAGTGTTGCTGGACGACGCACGGCACGGGCACCGTGACCACCATCTGGTTACCGATGGGGTTGGGGCAAACATGGTGGGGCAGTACACAAGGAGCGTACCTCACGGCCACGGGCAGCGGAGCCGGATTAGACGGCGGCGCGGCGACCACTGGGGCAGCAGGGAGGTGGCCGGTGCTCCTGGCCGGGTTCTTCCTCGCGCCGGGCACCCGAGAGTGAGCACTGCAGTGGCCGGCCATGGCCTGCTGCGACGGGAACGCCCTGCCGCACACCTGGCACGGGAAGGAGGTGCGCTTCGTCTTCCGAGAAGCCCTCCTCCTCGTCGTCTTCTCCTTCTTCCCTTCCGGCCAGAGCGTGGAGCTCGAGTTGGTGGAGCTCGAGTTGGAGGAGCACGGCACGATCGACGATGAGGAAGTGGCATCCTTGGAAGACATGGCGGCAAATTTTTTTTGACAATGCGAGCTTGGCACTGGAGGATGCATAGCAGACGGAGGCAGGCAGGAGATGAGCCTTTTATAGGAGGAGACGAGGGCAAGGAGCGCGTGGGGCGCCGGACGTACGTGTCATAATGCAGGTGCACCGTGCGGCAAGCCAGTTACGCAGGGTGTCCCCTGCCTGGGTGTACGCGTGTTTGGAGAGATAGCTGTAGCGTATGCTAATGCTAATGCTAATGCACAAAATTATAAAAATTAAGCTTACTGTTTCAGTCAGGTTCTCTCTTTAGTTTGTACGTACTCTCGAGTGACATGTCTGTATGATACATTTCACGTGATTACATGCTGCGTGCCCAAAGTTTTCTTTACATGTCTGTACGATACATTTCATGTGATTTCATGCTGCGTGCCCAAAGTTTTCTTTCTTTTTAGCGGGATAGATAACTTTCGGACGTTCACAAGGGGACCAGTATATTTTCCTTGTAGGATCGGGTGATCCGTTAGAGCGCTCAATGCTAGCCCCAAATACTGGTCTAGCCCCAATTTTTTTTTATTAATAATGGTAAATTTATATATATGGATAGTCAAATTTAGGGCTGAGACCTAGTTTTAGGGCTAGCGCAAGTAGATTTATGCCACTACTACATAATAAATGTCCATCCGTGTCTCCCCATCACTGGCAGAGGAGATGAAAACCTTCACGTTCATTCACAGAAACACTAGTGATGGTTATACTATCACCGGTAGCTCTATAAGCTAACCGGTAATATATGATAATATCACTAGCCATTTGAAGCCATTTAAATCGAAATTCGAATCATAGAACATTTGAAGCCATTTGAGGCTAATACCACTTTAGATCTTCAAATGAAAAACTTAACAAATTGGTTGTATTACCATCTACCTACTATTACATACTCCCTCCTTTCCATTCTATAAGGACTGATTTGACTTGAAAAAGTCTTTGGGGACATATTTCGACCGCTAGTTTCTCTTATTATATATTTTTGATTGCTATAATTTTATATTATATTCAAAACAATTTGAAATGCAAACATGTTGATATAACTTTCATCCACTAAAGATGCATATAATTTAACTAATTATTGGTCAAAATTGATAACATTTGATTTTTTAAAGTCAAATTACATCTTATAGAATGGAAAGAAGGGAGTAATTAAGTACTAATTATGTACTCGCTCCTTTCCCCTCTACGAGGCGTGACCTCATTTGAAATAATTACCGGTCTACAAGGCGCACCAGCTATCAGCGTTAAAATTTTTCAGGAATACTTCTCCGCCACCACGTCACTTGTACGCGCGTGCCTACCGCTAATTACGCGGTTACCGCCAATTAGCGAATTAGCTAATCATTGTCGTATTTCCTGATCATTTACTGCCGCTAATTAGCTACTACACTTCCAACAATGTCATCTATACATACGTAGACGCGACGGTAACCCCAGGCACTTCCATCTATGGAAGGCGAGTGTTGTAGTAGGGGACACCCACCCCCTACGAACTGAGAGAGACGAAACATCCCTGAGTCGGAGGAGCACAGGGGGTACCCTCCTAGAGGAAGCCTCGCCTCCCTGACACGAGGCAAAGGCAAAGCGAAGGAGAAGTCCACCCGGAGATGGAGCCTTGCCTCTTTGGCACGAAGCAAAGGCGGAGCGCAGGAGACGCCCATCTAGAGGAAGCCTCGGCCCCTGGTGCAAGGCGATGGCGGGGAGAAGGAGATGGAGACCGGCAAGCAGGAGCCGCCTCGTGGGAGGCCTCGCCTTGAGCTAGAGGCACCCAAGTCCAATCCGTATGGCTGCCGCAGGCGCTAGGAATCGTATCGCGTGGCAGAAGGATATGATAGTTGGTCGTAACAACCGAGTCCCCCTGTAATTCCCCTTATAGCCCTACTTTAGATAGAAAAGTAAGGAAACTTAGGTCTTAGCCCCGGATTCGAAGATGTTTTTCCCTTGGTGCCCTCGCCAATGGAAGCAGGTCAGGGGACAAGAAGTCTTTTTTCAGCAAAGACTTCTTTGCCCTCGCTTTTCCCCCGGATGATCAGAGGTTGTATCGTGAAATGTAAAAATGCCCCACTATAAATAGGGGGGCCCGTAATAATAAAGGGAGAGCTACGATTGACAGGCTAGCTACTTTGTGTGTGCTCAGCTTCCCCGAGCTGCATCACAAGCCTCGCCTAGTTGCTTCGCAAGACTACCCCTTAGAAATTTGATGTCTGACCCAGGCCAACGACACAGGCACCATCCATGGGGATCTGAGCGAAAAACCATCATGAGCGAACCTAAGTGCATCCAGGAAACCCACCCAAAATCCCAAGAAGATTCCTCACAAGAAGGCTTCAACCTTCGCCGCTGGAGGTTCAAGATCCAACGCCCCCATCGGCTCCGCCGTGCCAAGCTCCACCTCGCAGGAAGATGTCTCGGGAGCCGCTGCCGAGGCGAGGGCCACGACACCAGTAGCATCTCAGCCTCGCACGCGAAGGAAGACGGTGGCAAATCTGCGTGTTGCCACTACTGCGACCCCTACTGCCCCTATGGCACTGGTAAACCCTGCTCCCATCGCACCACTGGTCCTCGCTCCAACTGCACCAACGGTTCTCGCCCCTGCGGTACCAGTGGTCCCTGCACCGGCCGTGGGGGGAGTTCCCCCGTAATAACTTCGTATATGCCAACAACCCACAATCGACCAACCCTCATCGAAATACAAAACCCAGCTTAACCGATCACCATACCAGCTTATTTGTTCCTCATGAACTTTCTTCCGGTTGCCCCCCAACCTTTTCTAGTTCCGCCATCATTCCATGATTATTTAGCAATCCTGTTGTGGACCACACATGCCATGGGATGCCCACCCCGGTCTAGTAGGGTTGCCAGCCCTCACTAGCCGACCGTCACCCTAGGGATGTGTGGCCATTATCACCTTCGGTGATGACCAATGCAGGTCCCTATCGAGAATGGTCCCAGAGGGCCTCCACAGAGCGCTCACTCCTAGCGATCCAAGACCGGCCCGTACTCCGCGCGATGGCTACGCGTTCGAACCATCCCTCAGATGGCAGCGCTCTCCGCTATGCGTGTTAGTCCGCGCTCCTCCTGGGTAAGCCCTGGCTAAACCCATCATTAGACATCTCGTGCCTTAATCATCCCTCCGGATGTCCAACTAGGGCCAACCCACCAATCATTCTCTACTTCCACGGTCATCGACCACACCACACTTGGACTATCCCAACCAAACCGATCCACACAGACCGACTTCCCACATAACCACACCCCAAACACAATCAGCCCAACATGCATCTACCACCCTAACTATCATATGTCAAGTCATATTGAATGAGCATAATGAGTGACCGGTGAATATCGGTTCACCGTTCCGTGGCGATTAGCCAGAAGATTTGTTAAGCCTAAACCAGTCTAAGCAAGTTTTACCCATTAGGTAGGGTTAAAGTGGTTACCAGACTAAACAGGGCTATCAAGAGCAATGACAATCAAGACAGACATTAAGGCCAGACAGTTCAAGGCAGGCATGCATAAATATTACATGATTAACAACTAGGCAGTCTACTAAGCATGCACTTAATTAGTAAACAAAATAGTTAACAGAAAACTAGGTAATGAACATGCTAATTAGTGATGTTAATCCGCACTAGGGAAAGTCGTTGTCTCTCCCTAATACGGATCACATCTAAAGAGTAAGTGTTAATAACTCGCCTTGCTCAGGTAGGTGGTCCTCTTCGGCGTCCCCAAATCTTCCTTCGGGATCACCTATGTCTAATCATACCAACAAATCAAAAATTACTTACTAATGCAATGAAAACATGATGTATGTACGATCTAGGTCAAACCATCGACATAAACATGATATGCTATGCATGACATAATGAATTAATAAATAGTATTAGTAGTATATAAAAATCTACTGAACCCCAAAATACGATTAGGTATGATAAGATTGCGAAAGGGTGATTTGGGTTTCTCGGCAACATGAAATGACGAATATCGGAAATTCCACCTACTAATGAGGAAATGTTTATCGGAGTTGAAGATATTCTAAGGCTCCTAATTAATGAGATAAACCTAGGTTATAGTTCTTTATTAATTTATTTTCCAAGAGCATCTCATGGATAGATTTATTAAAGGAAAAGGCTAGATGATTGGTTAATGTTTACTAATAAAATACCCTTAGGATTATATTTAAATTAATGTGCAAACGTAAACTATTCCAGAAATATTAAAGCATTTATCTATTTTTTAAAGGACATTTGGTGTCTAAAGTATAATTTAAAATAGCCAATAAATATATTAGAATCAATTTAGCTATTTTTTATAAAGAGGAAACTACTATTACCTCTAACAGTGCAAAATTTCCCATTACCGACCCACAACCCATAGGCCATCTGAGCGCACACGCCCGCGCGGCTGGGGCGGCGACGCCGAAGGCAGAATTTCAAAAGGCGCCAACGCGAGACAAAGGCGCATTCGACGCTAGTGCTTCCACTAAACTTGACAGATGGGACCAAGGCCCACCTGTCAGCGGCTTTAGGCTAACCCAGCGCATAGGTGTTATCTGGCACGTGGGGCCCGCATGCATGTCAGTGGCTCATCAGCTCGACACGGCACGGATCTTGGCGCCAGATCCGACAGTGCAGGGTCGTCGTCTACCTCGCGACTGGGAACGCGGCTTGGCGGCGACGGCAAGCTTCGCGGCGGCGCTACAAGCCACCCCAGGCCGTGTGCATGCATGCACTCGCATCCGCGGTCCTCTACAACCTACATGGCACTAGCGTCGAGGCCGGGGTTGACCGAACGCGGCAGCGCGGCGACGGCACAGGGCCGAGAGCTCGCAGGAGCAATCCACGCTATGGTAGGGGTCTACAGACTAAGAGCATGCTCGAGGGCTAGAGGAGGCCAAGAGGGTGCTTACGGAGCTTCAAGCCGGGCGCTATGATGCAGGGAGGCAGTTGGCAGCGAAGCACGCGGCGGCGACCGAAACTGGGACCACGTGGGTATAGCGGCTCCGATGACCTCGCCAGAAATTGGTTGAGGGGAAAGTTGAGGGAGGGTTTCCCGAAGCTAAGGGTGGAAGGAATCGACGGGTGGCTCACCGGTTTGCAGGAATGGCGTCGGAAGGAATTGAGGTGTGGATTTGGGGGAAGAGGGGAAACTGGCGCCGGCGGGGCAGCTCGATGCTTTTATCGGCGCGGTTCGAACTTGGGATGCGAGGACATGTGCGGTGACATGAGGAGGCGAGCCGTGCGGCAACGGGACCGAGCGGCGCTGGCAGAGCGAGCAGGGGGCTGATGCGGTGCGGCGATGGTAATCGACGCGGCGCGGAAAAGACCAGCGCGGCCAGGCAGAGCCAGCAACGGCGCGGCTGAGGTGACTGTTGAACGGCGGCGGCCCACGGGCAGAGAGCGAGCGAGCGCAGGAGAGAGAACGAGAGAGCTACTGTGGTTGGCAGTGGGGCCATACGTCAGGTTGATCCAATATTTTAAGCAAAATTTGAAATTGGGCAAATTTAAAAGTATCCCCAAATTGGGGTGTTACACCATCACTGGCGGAGGAGATGCAAAACCGTCACTAGCGGTTCATTCACAAAAATACTAGTGATGGTTATACTATCACTGATAGTTCTATAAGCTAACCGGCAATGATAATATCAATAGCCATTTGAAGCCATTTAAATCAAAATTCGAATCATAGAACATTTGAAGCCATTTGACACTAATACCACTTTAGATCTTCAAATGAAAAAATTAACAACCAGGTTGTATTACGATCTACCTACTAATTACATACTCCCTCCTTTCCATTCTATAAGGCCTAATTTGACTTGAAAAAAAGTCTTTGGGGACATATTTCGACCGCTAGTTTCTCTTATTATATATTTTTTATTGCTATAATTTTACATTATATTCAAAGCAATTTGAAATGCAAACATGTTGATATAACTTTCATCCACTAAAGATGCATATAATTTAACTGATTATTGGTCAAAATTGATAACATTTGATTTTTTCAAAGTTAAATTACGTCTTATAGAATGGAAAGAAGGGAGTAATTAAGCACTAATTAGGTACTTGCTCCTTTCCACTCTACAAGGCGTGACCTCATTCAAAATAATTACCAGTTTACAAGGCGCGCCAGCTGTCAGCGTTAAAATTTTCCAAGATTACTTCTCCGCCTCCACGTTACTTGTACACGCGCGCCTACAGCTAATTACGCGATTACCGTGAATTAGCGAATTAGCTAATCTGTCGACGGTTGGGATATCGACCCAAGTCAACCAAGGTTCTTCAAGAGTGAGATAGGAGACACGCCGAACAACAACGAACCACAGCGAACAGGAGACAGGGGTTTTATCCTGGTTCAGGCCTCTCAGGAGAGATAATAGCCCTACGTCCAGCCTTTCTTTATATCAAAGAGAATTACAAGTGGAACTCAACGAGATGAACAGGTCTCGGCGAGTAGTATGCGACAATGCGAAAGCTCTTAGCCTCAGGTCCCTTCTACACGCCGTAGGGGCCCTGTTTATATAGTACGGAGCAAACCGACCTACCGAGGAATATCGGGCCGGGCTAACTACGAGATCGTAACGAACTCATACATGCCAAATACAACCTACGGTAGATAAGGTAATCTCCTAATCTTGGGGATCACGACTCCTAATCCAATCCGGGAAACCACGTCCGGGTCTTCACGTAGCCGTGCAGAACTCTTGTTCGAGCCGGACTCGAACACGAAGCCTAGGCCATCACGCACCGTGCCAGCCCAGAGGCTGTCCGGCAGAGCGCATATGGGCCAGATAGAACCTTCTAGGGAGCTGGGCCCTGGCAGGCTGTTCGACTGGGCCGTCAGGGAGTGGGCCATGGCAATGGGCCGTAATTTTATCCCCGACATAATCATTGTCGCATTGCCTGGATCTTTTACTGCCGCTAATTAGCTACTACACTTCCAACTCTATCATCTATACATACGCAAACACGACGGTAACGCCATGCAATTCCATCTACGGAAGGCGAGTGTTGTACCCACCCCCTACGAACTGGAGAGAGATGAAACAACCTTGAGTCGGAGGAGCATAGGGGGTACCCTCCTAGAGGAAGCCACGCCTCCCTAACACGAGGCAATGGCAGAGCGAAGGAGAAGCCCACCCAGTGATGGAGCCTTGCCTCTTTGGCATGAAGCAAAGGCGGAGCGTAGGAGATGCCCATCTGGAGGAAGCCTCGCCCCCTGGTGCGAGGCGATGGTAGGGAAGGAGCCGCCTCGTGGAGGCCTCGCTTGGAGCTAGAGGCGCCCAAGTCCAATCCGCGAGGCAAAGACACTTCCGTGGGCACCAAGAAGGTTGGGGGACAAAAGTATGGCTGCCGCAGGAGCTAGGAATCGTATCGCGTGGCAGAAGGATATGATAGATGGTCGTAACAACCGGGTCCCCCTGTAATTCCACTTATAGCCCTACTTTAGATAGAAAAGCAAGGACACTTAGGTCTTAGCCCCGGATTCGAGGGTGTTTTTCCCTTGGTACTCTCGCCAATGGAAGCAGGTTAGGGGACAAGAAGTCTTTTTCAGCAAAGACTTCTTTGCCCTCGCTTTTCCCTTGGATGATCAGGGGTTGTATCATGAAATGTAAAAATGCCCCCACTATAAATAGGGGGCCCGTAATAATAAAGGGAGAGCTACAATTGACAGGCTAGCTACTTCGTGTGTGCTCAGCTTCCCCGAGCTGCTTCGCAAGCCTCACCTAGTTGCTCCGCAAGATAGCCCCTTAGAATTTTGATGTCTAACCCAGGCCAACGACACTGGCACCATCCATGGGGATCTGAGCGAAAAGCCATCGTGAGCGAACCTAAGTGAATTCAGAAAACCCACCCAAAACCCCAAGAAGATGCCTCACAAGAAGGCTTCAACCTTCGCCGCCGAAGGTTCCTGATCCAACGCCGCCGTCGGCTCCGCCGTGCCAAGCTCCACCTTGCAGGAAGATTTCTCGGGAACCGCCACCAAGGCGAGGGCCACAGCACCAACAGCACTCAGCCTCGCGGGCGAAGGAAGACATTGACAAATCCGTGTGTTGCCACTGCTACGACCCCTACTGCCCCTATGGCACTGGTAAACCCTGCTCCCATCGCACCAGTGGTCCTCGCTCCAACAGCACCAACGGTTCTCGCCCCTGCGGCACCGGTGGTCCCTGCACCGGCTGTGGGGGGAGTTCCCCAAGCCCTCGTCCAGGCCACTCTGGGGCAGCCCCAGCCCGTGGGGGCCTGGATCTGGCCATCCAGGCCCTCGTCGACGCCAACACTCACGTGGCGGAGGAGCTGCAGCTCCTCAAGTACAAAGTGCACCAGGAGCGCTCCAACCCTGCCTCTCACCCCAGTGAGGACATTGGGTCAGAGGATGAAGTGTGGTCCCAGGGGACTCGGCCCCAGGATGATGATCCCAACCCCCTATGCCCGCGGCTCCGAGCCAAGATGTGGCCTAACCCCAGGAACTTCAAGATGCCCACTGTCAAGCCGTATGGAGGTAAGACCGATCTGAGTGAGTTCATCCAGGTCTACAACGCCGCCATGGAGGCGGCCAGAGGAGAGGAGAATATCAAGGCAAAGGGGCTCCTCTTGGCGCTCGAGGGGATTGCACTGTCCTGGTACTCCTCCCTTGAGCTTACATCCATCAAGAGTTGGTCCCAAATCTGCGTAAATCTGGAGAACAACTTCTAAGGAAACTTCGAAGGGAAGAAGGAGCTGAGCGACTTGTACTCGGTGCAACGGCATGGGGGGAGCCTTTTAATAGCTTCTTCCAGCGCGTCTCCAAGGTGAAGTGCCAAATCAGTGGAATCAGCGATACCACTGTCATCAATGCCGCGAAGTGTGGTCTTCGAGGGGGACTGCTTGCAGAGCACTTGGCTCGCAAGGTGGTGAAGACGGTGGAACAACTGTTCTACAAGATGATGTAGTATGCCCAGGCAGAGGAAGACACATTGAGGAGGAGCCACCAGGTGATGTCCGAAGGAGGTACTCATCGCTCAAGACAAGGGGAAGCGAGTGAATCAGGTGGCGGAGCAAGATCACCACAGCCACTCCAAGAGGGGAAGGCTTGCTCCTCGCGAGGAGCCTCCCAGACGGAGACCTGTTAGTCCAAGGCGTCCCTTCGAAGGTTCCAGGCCTCGAAGGGTTGACGAGCGGAGGTTCTACTTTGAATTCCATGGCTACAATTCCACCCATGTCTTAAGGGATTGCAAGACCCTGGGGGCCTTCAGGGAGTACGAAGAAAGGCGAGGGGTATTCCCCCCCGGCCATTGACAAGGAGGTTTATCCGTGCATACTAAGAACGTCCAAAACGGAGTTCATATGAGACCGGGGCATCCATTTTAAGTTGATTGCGCGGAGATGGCCGAAATTGACTCGTGGATAAATTGAGCTCTCTCTTGTGCCGGCCTTGCAACGGCGTGGCTTGTGGGACCAGAGGGTGTTGAAGTGGTGGAAATGCGCCTTCCTTGAATGCGTCTTGAGCTTGGGGAGGTGGCCACGGTGGAGGCCGAACTGCTGGCGGTGACAACGCAATATCAGCATGATAAGCTTGCCGGCTGTGCACGCAACCTAGCCTTGGTGCGGGTCGATGATGCCATATAGTTGATGATGGCACCATAGTTGGTATAGATGATGCAGAAAATATCGTGAAGTGTTGCCAACT
Organism: Raddia distichophylla; assembly: GCA_005191435.1. NCBI lineage: Eukaryota > Viridiplantae > Streptophyta > Magnoliopsida > Poales > Poaceae > Raddia > Raddia distichophylla. Next base: position 495,865 of record SPJY01025736.1, on the reverse strand, counting down.
TGTCGTAGATGAAGAGATCAAAGGTGTAGTAATCAATCGAAAGCTCGCCGACGTCCATGCTGGCGAAGTAATCGACGAAAATCTTAATGACCATCACATTGATGTAGTGTTGGTCATACCTATGATGGGCATGATCACATCAGCGGCCGAAGAGATGGAGACAATGGCACCACGTCCAAAGGCGGAGAATACCAACGGTGTGCTCCATTTGGTCAAGAATGGCTCGATGAAGCCATGTCAATGAAGCCATCATAGTAGACATAGACGTATACGAAATAGAGGATATCGTGAATTGTCGCCAACTTTTAACGACCATAGTCGAAGTAGGGGAAGGAGTGACGGTCACATCCATGTGGGTGATGTCCTCATCACCCGCCGTGGTGCTCCCCTGCTCGTAGGTGGCGGCGCCCATTATGGGTGTTGTGTCGTCGCCGCCGCGCCATGGGGAGAGTAGCAGGGCCACCAAGCCCACCGAGGGGACCGTGTCACCGCCAAAGCCGTCAGGGGAGGGGGATAGATCTAGTCACCTCCATGGGATCTAGATGTCGCCGCCTTGAATCTTTGTCTACCGAGTGCCGCCGTGTCGGGGATGGAGGGGGCTACGCTGCCATCACTGCCATGTCCGCGATGGAGAGGGTAGCGACGAGAAAACTTCAAGTGGCATGGATCTAAACGAAGAGGTGGAGGTTGTCATCGGGAAAACTTCAAGTGGCATGCCTCCCCTTCCTCCTCTAGCGAGGGTGCCGATGGTTGTCGTGTGCCTCCCCTTCCTCCTCCGGTGAGGGCATCGACAGCTGGCCAACGGCTGCCTCCCACATCACCACATAGTGAAGAGATAGAATGAGAGGAAAAGGAAAAAAAGGCACGTGAACTTCTATGTAGATTGCCACGCAAGCCGAATCGGTCACATGGATGTCACTTCATGCAAACCACCCTTGACAGTCAAAATACGAAAATGACTCGGTTTCAAAAGTTGGGGGGCAACTTGTAGCGGCTTTGGACCTTAAAAGTCAAATGGGCTCAAACGCAAAAATTGAGAAACCGAAGTGGCACTTTTTTTCATCATAATACTGTAGGAAACACATTAACTGCTAGGTATGTTAAGAAGCTCCCTACAACTTTAATGTAACATCTACGCTCAGGTTCTCCAAATCCTCCGTAATGACCTTGTTCGTCCGTTCGGCCGGGATGCTCTCAAGTACTGACGAACCACCCCCTGGCTCAGTGTATTCAGGTAAATCCCGATGCTTTTGGACATGAACAAAGGTGATCTCTTCGGGCTTACCGTTGCCCTTGCGGTACTTCCTCCAATAGGCCTTGTTTGGCAGCAATAGCTCCATGTTGAATTGTTTCCGCGTCTTGTTGGCCATATACTCCTCATGCTTCCTCCTATTCTCAAGAACTTCTTCACGGTGCTTGGTCATGTGGCCGCCACGGGCCTGGAGGTTCCTGAAGGTCATGGGGCAAAGAGAACACCTGTACGATGATTGGCGAAGAATCGGGAGCACATCTTTTGCTCTTGATTCACCGGCGTCAAACCCTTCAGCCATGGTCACCAGCAAGAAGCTTGATGCAAGATCTCTGGAAAAAAAAAACCTGGCTAGATTATTGGAGTATTTTTGTGCTATCTTCTGAAGATTGGGTGCTTTTAAAGAGTTTAGAGCTGGTCATTTCACGAGGCATACTAAGAATCAAATAAAAGTTCATTTAGTTTCATGCATCTTAGAAAAGGGAAATAATAAATCCACCTAAACATAAGGATACCGATCAAACAGCTACTAACATAAAAAAAATCTGATATACAAATGTTGCTATCAACAGAGTTGTAATCAATTATTATATTATTTACGAGTGAAAACGAGAATAAACAACAAGATGCTATTACAAGCACTAACTAGCACTGTACCAAAAACCCTTATGTATGTTTATTTGTGCTGGTTCATTACGAACTGGTACAAAATAATCTCATATGTGCTAGTTTAATTGTAATGTGCAGGACGGGACAAGCACATATGTGCCGGTTTTAGTCATGTATTTTTTTGTGCCAGTTCGTGACTAGAACCAGTCTTACATACATCTGTGTCGGTTACATAAATAATTTGATTTTTTTTTTGTGTCGGTTTGTGGCTAAAATCGGCATAGATGTATTTGTGTCAGTTCGTGGCTAGAGTCGGCACAAATACTCACTCATCTGTGTCGGTTGTAGCTACGAACCGTCAAGGATGTGTATTTTCAAGAATACTAGATCTTCGAAATTTTATGACTTTTACATATGAGCTTGGATGAAAACAATTTTTGTATGCAAATTGTAGTTCTCGAGGAGTTATAAAACTTTGAAGCAATATGTATGTCTAAATAACCATTTCAATGATATTTTGCTTGTAATTTATTCAAATTAAGTCAGATAGAAAATAAAATAATATGAAAATAGTAGGATTCCATAAGATTTATAACTTTCTAGTTGAAATCTTTTCTATTTAGTGTCATTTGAATGCATAAAAAGTTGTTTGAAGATTTGAAAACATAGATTAGAATGTATGCAAATCTATTCTAAACAAAACATGACATTGGAGTGAGGAGTCTCAAGTTTGATTTCTAAGAAAGCCAATATTTGCATTTCAAGAGAAATAGTGTGCTACATGTGAGTGGTTGTAGATGGCAGCGATGTAATACCGAGCAAATTTATTTTTACAATTTTTCACTAATTCATATGCCCAAATTGTGTTTTGAAAAAACTTCATCTAGATTATTTATATGGGTTTGTGGTTAGAACATGCGCACATAACCTTTCTGTGCTAGTTCAAAAATCGGCACAAATATACCATTTTTGATGTAGTGTAGCACAAATAAAGGTTCGGAGATGCAATTGCAAATTATAAAGCCACAGAGATGCTCAAGTTTTTCATGTTATTTGGATAATGATAGCGACTTACTCTACTCCTTGTTGAGCAGAATTTAAAGGGATAGAGATGCTATTAATTTTTCATGTTAATTGTAGAAGGCTTGCATCATACTCCGCTCCTCATTGAGCACTCCCCGTGAAGGAAAATCGTCCTCCACCTTTTCCTCCACAAACTAGCTAGGCCATCCACTCAAGGTAGTTCGCTGATCCGGTAAAGTGGAATCTGAACCTTTTACAACCTATGGTGGTTTCCTTAAACTCTTCCTTATAAATTCACCAAGACCACCTTTAAACCTTGTACGAATCATCAAACTACGTTGGTAACAAGCCTGAGATCAAGTTGACCACCACAAGTCAAATTCACACCTAAGCACACACTTAGGCTTGGAAGTCAAGAACTCACCTAAGTATGGAAAACTAGACTTAGGTGATTTTGATACTCCTTTGGAGAATAAAGATTCATATAAAAATATAGATTTTTGTATTATTTGTGCCGGTTCATGGATAGAACGGACACAAATTATCTTTTTATGTTGATTGAAAACCAACACAAATATGACATTTTGGTGTAGTACTGTAGCACAAATAAAGGTTCAGAGAAGTAATTGCAGAGAGTAAAGCCATAGAGATGCTCAAGATTTTCATGTTATTTGGATAAGGATAACTCCTTACTCTACTCCCCATTGAGCGGAATGTAGAGGGATAGAGATGCTAAGAGCATCCCCAACGGTCCCACTATCACACCCCTAAAGCACTATTCATACACACATGCATAGTGTATTACAGTCTTACAGAAGCACCCCTACCCTTATATTTACAGAGGTTGGCTTGGGTAAACGGAATGGGAAAAATAAATTTATTGGTCCGGTCACTATAGCCATTACTCCTCTCGGTCTCTTAGTCCGTGCCGTCGTCCCCCTGCCCTCGCTCTAACAGAGGGACATGTTGGACGGGACAAAGCACCCCACCTATCCTGAGCGCCTCACTGACGTGCCCTAGCCTGTGTTGACGGGACGACCATGGTGTAGCCGATGCCACTAGCGAGGCGGGGGTAATCATGCCGTCAGAAACCCCACACGCCCCGTCAGACATATTCCTTCGCATTAAATGACCTGGAGTTGGTACGTCCCAGAAAAATCCTTAGCAAGGAAGCTTCCTCCCGCCTTCGCCCTCTATCCCTAACAACGGGGCCTATGTGCCTCCCGTTCCACCTACGTGGGTGCCAGTCCACCTGCTCGCCAGGCCGCCACGTGTCCTAGTCGCCCGATGCCTAGGACCTGATCGCCCACCTGCTTGCTGGGTCGCTACGCATCCTGATCGCTCGGCGCCTGGGGCCTGGTCGCCCACTTGCTGGCCGGGCTACCACGCGTCCTAGTCGATGCCTACAAGCGGGGATTGTACACCCTCCTGCTCAGGTTGGATGACTTAAGCTTTGTGCGCTCTCCTTCTAACCTTGCCGTGGGTCCCACTTGATAGTGGTGGAGAGGGCACCTCGGTGTTGTACACACCCACACCTTTCTACCATGGAAGTTGAGCCTCTGTTGCTACTTTTTCGTTTTCTTTTTGTTCGATAAGCCTTGACTGCAAACTGAGATTTGTTGCAAATCATGCACCAATGCCCAAGAGACCACATAATGTTCAAACATTAGGTTATAAGGGTTCTTGCTCTCTCCTAATGAATGAAAATTATGATACGGCTTTTCAGCAACTAGATGAGGTCATCTCTGCTTTATTGATGCATGGCCGGGCAAAGGTGACGTTGTTCATGATCTACTAGAGCCACTCGTGCTCCCAACGCTGGTCCCTCTTTATAGCGGCTTCCATGGCGTCGTCGTCATCATAGTATGAGGCGTGTGAAGAGTTGGAGGAAGACATTATGTTTAGCTTGTGGATCTAAGTGAGCTCTTGTCGATCCTAAGTTGCTCCATCTATAGATCCAACGCAACGACTTGGCTCTTGTGCTCCGTTGTCACGTATGGACCTAGTTTACAATTTACACTGCTCAACCGGTCCGCCCAGTTAAGTTTCCTTCCCGTGAAAAATACACACATTGTCACAACCTTCCAACTATCCTGGCCTAAACCATCTATGGTCTAGGCCCGACGCCCTTGTTCTCTTCAACCTGAGATGCCGTCCGTCGTAAGGACTAGCCTGTCTAGGCCTTATGGGCTCTAAATAGGGCAAGTCTTGTTCACCAGATGCACGAAGCAACAAAATCATAAATTTCCATGCAGGAATTTTTCTATATATAGGATCAATATGCTACCCAAGGCAATGCTACATCGATATGAAGGACTCAAGGTTCCTTAGAGATCAAGTTTAGCACGTATTCGATAAGGACTACACCGACATTAGGTCTAATAGCCAGCACGTAGACACTGCAAATACCCTCTGTATTGATCCTTGTAACACAACATAATCTGCAATCCTACATCCTACAATCTCACGACCTAGTACATCTTACATATGTCGACGCATAGTCTTGGATACACCCCTACAAACGCAATTCTCGGCGAGGTCTATTCTTGCTAAGATAGCTCGGTCTTCATCTCAGCATTTTCTCAAGACTCTTGATCGAGGTCACCCTTGCACACATGCCCTATATAACTGAAGAAAGATTAGATACAAGGTTATTACTTCCCCCTAAAAGGACCTAAACCAAGGTAAAAAAACATCGCCTCTCTTACTCTTGCATCATCATCCAAATGTAAAGTTTATGAAAGAAAGTGTGTTGTTCCCGTAAAAAAAATCTTGTAAGATTCCCTGTGCCACCATCCCTTCTCTTGGCGTCTCACCTACCCCTTCTCTCTATTGTCTTTCCCATGAAGCGAAATGAAGTTTTCTCCTAATTGTCTCCCTCTAAATTTTGAGAACTCCCCTCCTAATTGTCTCCCTATTCAAATTTCCTTTTTAATGACAATTATGGTGATTGATTTATTGTTTGGTCTTTCCATATTCACCCTCCCCTCTCTTTCCTTTTCCTTCCCCCTCCTGGCACCTCCTCTCTCCCCACCGACTTCTCCTCTCCCTCTCGTTAAAAACAGAGGGACTTCGTTCTCCCTTACTGTTCATTTCGATTCCACGCCTGGGTGAGATCCTCTACCATTGCTCCTTAGTCCTCACCTTTGTGGTAATCTTCATCTTGTGAACCCATTTTCGTTGTTGGTTCCAGGAGATCATTGTCGGAATCGTGGTAATTCCTCACCGGAGTTGCTTCGTCTACCTCGTCGACCTCCTCTTGTTCGTCGCCGTTCGTCGAAGTCGAAGGGTATAATTTCTTTCTAATAGTTTCTCCATCATCTCTAGGTGTAGTGCTACTGTTTTTAGCCACCGTTAGTGTTGATTTGAGCGGGAGGCGTCACTGACGTGCTCTTTTTCTTTCTCGTCATTGGCAAAGATCGTGAAGCTGTTTCAGTCCTCCTCCCATTCGGGGATGATCTCCCTGGTCTGAACCAAGAACATCCAGGAGTTCCCCACATCGTTCTTCTCCTCTTCCCTCTTTTTCCTAGTCGTCGAAGGTCACCACAACGCGCTGGAGCGCCACTGCCAAACCACCGCGTCATGCCTCCCCTGTTCGTCATCACTGATAGACAGGCCCCACTAGCCAGGCCAGCTCGTGGGTCAGCCAAGTGTGCCTCGCTGTGCCAGCCTCCACCCCACCACCTGGGTCGACGCCGACACCGCTGTGCCTCTCCTCGCACCCGCATATCTCCACATTGGGTTGGGCTACTCAGAGATGGCCGGGCCATTATCTTTTTTCCTATTCCCTTATGGGCAACGCCAGGCGTCGGACGCCCAACGCCTGGCGCTCTGTCCGGACGTGACCAGGCCGTCGGATGGATGGACACCGCGCCAATCCAATGCTTGCATGCGCCCACGCCCGCGCGCCCACGTTCCAGGTAGCGTCAGAGCTAGATAGTCGTCTTTTGATTAAACTTCCGATTAAACTTCTGATTTTTGTACAAAATTCAAATCGTGTTCAAAATGCGTGGAATAAATTTCATAATTCTTCTAAAATCGAGAGCAACCCATTTTAAATACTTTTTTTATTTTTTTATTTTTTTCACTTTATCAATTTTTTGATGTGAACTAGGAGAAGGCACTTATGAAACTTATATCTATACTAGTGAAACTTGGTCGTGTGCTGATGAAACTTGGCCGTGTTCCAATGAAACCTGATAAACTTGGATGAAACTTCGATGTAACCTGATGAAACTTGAATGAAACCTATTGAAACTTGAGTTGACCTGATGAAACTTGAAGAAACTTATATGAGACCTGTTGAAACTTGATGAAACTTGCATTAAACCTGATGAAACTTGACAGTTCGGCAAGTTTAATGAATATGAAAGTCAAGTTTCAGTAGGCGAAACCCAAGTTTCACCAGATAAGTTTGAGGAGTTATATGGCAACATATATCATGTTTTGTTTGAAAAAATACGAGGAACACGTTGGCGCAAACGGTTTGTGGATTGGAGCACCCAGTCAAAAATATGTTCGCCGAAAGAAAAAAAGCCGGTGGGCCCCGCCCTGCATGCACTGTGCCGCGGTCTCCCCGTTACGTGCGCGCCAAGTGCGGGAGCCCGGAGGCGCCGAACTCCCGCACTGTAGCCTTTCCGTTGATCAAAAACTATCACTGTATAAATATTATTACATAATCGGAGTGCATAGGTAAATATGGCCACTATTACAAAGTCTAAGCTCGCAGACAGCAGTTTTATTGAGCTTCCTATATTTTTCTATAATTTATCATATTTTATAAAAAATTTTATATAAAAAATGCTGACTATGATGACATGTCATCCAAAACCACGGTGGTTTTGGTTGAATGGGGTAATTTGACCGGTTTTGATAGTTGAGAGATGTTGGATGCCCGGTTTTAGAGTTGATGGGGGTAAAACCAAGCTTTTGTAATAGTTGAAGGGGGTAAAGTGGACTTTACCCAAAATTAACCACGCCTTCAAGGACCGGGCTTGCCGTTTTCTGTCACCACTTGGTAGAAGCCCATAAGACATGGTGGCCGGTATCACGGCCCGGTCCACGTCAGCCAGCAAGGGCTGTGTGGCGACTGGCCTTCCCTAATTCCCTTTCATTTTCTTCCGCTTGCCGGTGTGTAAGAGATTTTGGTTATTTACCACTTTCAACGAGTGGTTTCGTAAAAATGCCACTCTACCCAGTGTCATAGATATATATGGTTCCGTATATCATACACATAAGTGGCATACTTAGCGAACTACTGAGAGTGACAAATAACCAAATTTTACCCGGTGGGCGTTGCTGGTGTACCAGATCCTGCGGGCTGCGGCGAGCTAACCGAGGGCGCGGCGGCGGAGGAGGAGGAGCATGGAGAGCTCGTCGCCGTCGGTCCCGTTCCCGCTGCTGCAGGCTCCGGTGGAGAGCACGTACCGGGCCTGCACCATCCCCTACCGCTTCCCCTCCGACAACCCCCGCAAGGCCACCCCCGTCGAGATCCAGTGGATCGACCTCTTCCTCAACTCCGTCTCCTCCTTCAAGTACAGTCCTGGTCCCGTAATTCGTGCCCTCATTCCGTTCCGGCGCCGACCCTGAGCTTGTTGTCTTGCTGTGCCCCTCTCGCAGGCAGCGGGCGGAGAACGACCCCACGGTGCCCGACGCGCCCGCCAAGGCCGAGAAGTTTGCGCAGAGGTAATGCTCGCTATCTTCTTGTGTGCATCTAGTTAATGCTCGCGGGTTACTGGGTTAGCATCAGATTGGTCTTAGCATGCGAGAGAGGTCAATGGAAGGGGGAAAACTAGTTTTGTCCCCCTGTGTTTGGACTTTGGGTTTCGATGCATGTTCAGCATTCAACTATTTGGAAGTGCCAATGCACCGTTGAATTGGAGGGCTTGTTATGCCAATGCACCGTCTCCCTGTTATGCCAAGAGTGTTTGGCTTAACGGATGCTAATGCTATCTCTAATATCTGATAGCATGGCTATGATGAACGGCATTTGTCTATTTTATGGGAATTTGGTTGTTGTTCAATGCCTGCCTTGCTAAGAATTTCAGTTTCATTTTAGCCTTGGTTTGCAGCCAAATATTTTCACTGTTTATAGGCCCGGGATTGGGAATAATTTTGGCTGTTTTTAGGCCCCAGGAATTGGTAACTAACTCCTTGCTTCCATTCTCTGCCACTGAGCCCTGGACCTCTTAACATTTTGTTTCCAATGGAATTATCATGTTTGGTTTAATGGTTTGTGACCAAATGACTTTTGTTGTGCTAAATAATTTGCATGCTATTTGTTGGACGCCAAACAAACATACCAACGATGCCCATTGTTGGCATTACACCTTCCATTTGTATTGCCTATCAATTACGACAAGGGAAGAGAAGGATCCTACTTCGCATAGGGGAGGAGGACGGAGGGATATACTAACAACCATACACAACTTACCCTAGGTTCTAAAATAAATTTACCTTTAGATTTAAATTATGAAATACTGAAAGTATGATAGGAGGGGCAGTTTGGGGGTGGCGATGGCGGCGGTAGGGCTCATGTTTTGGTCGGTCAACTAGGAAAAAAATGGCATACCATGTATTGGATATCAACTGACATACTAAATTTGTATGATGTCCCCCTTTTGATTTACTAAATTAATGTCCGATATGACTGTGTTACATATTTCAAACTGAACATAGGGCAGTGACTGATACAAGTGGCATGTAGCAGTAACCGACCAAAGTTACCGAGGTTGCTATGTATTTATAATGCTATCCAGGTGCCCATGTTTTTCTATGAATTTAAAGAATATCAAATGATGTTGTATCATGCTATGATCAATGTGTTTGACCATGTGTTCAACTACGCTTGCATGCTAGACTGTGAGCCCGCATACCATCGGTTCCAAATATTTTTTCATGAGTGCCATTGAAACCTTTCTATAATACAAATATATTAAAATACAAAAGCAAACCAAATCAATAAAAAGCATTCTTCCTAAGTGAAAGCTTCTAAAAATACTACACACTAAAATAAGATACCAAGGTAAATAAATGGAAAGTATTCTTATGGTGTATGGACCGTTGGATGAAGGAGTGATTGGTGGTGGACATGAAAAGTTGGCCCTACCACGACTACCATAAGGCTTTTTTTGATTGTAGGGACTAGCATAGCAGATATTGTGGAATTTAGCTTAAAGATCATGGTTTAACACACAAAAATGGAATGGAAATTCATTTCAGTTCTCATGTACCAAAGTGGTATTTTCTCTAGATTAGTGTGAAATCCTATACCATTTATTTTCACTATGTAAATTCTGTTGTGAGGTGAAGGTACACAGCAATGCTTGAGGAGTTGAAGAAGAACCCGGAGAGCAATGGAGGGCCGCCAGACTGCATAGTAAGACGATTGAGAAATTAGTTATTTGAATATGAGAAAAAAAACTGTGATTGTGATCTTAACTCTTTGAATGGATCTCAAGCTTTTGTGTAGGCTTCGTGAGCTAGTCCTTAGAGAATTGGGGTTTAGGGATATTTTCAAGAAGGTTAAGGTAATTGTAACCGGGTTTTCCGGTCGTTACTACTAGTAGTATATGTTATGATAACTTCATGCAAGTAGTTGTGGTCATAAATATCCTCATTTGATGATTTGTCATGAGTAGGACGAGGAGAATGAAAAGGCTATGTCACTGTTTGAGGGAGTAGTTCACCGGAATGATGAAATAGAAGATGATGAGAAACGTGTAGAGAACTTGGTTCGTGGAATCTTAGCAGGAAACATATTTGATTTAGGATCTGCACAGGTATGTATTTTCACTAACTTCAATTGGTTTATTAGTATGATATTGCAACCACACTTCTAATTAGATTTCAGTACTGCACCATTGCCATATTCATGTGATAGGACATTTAACCTAAAGGCATATAATGAACTAAATTATTTCACTATTTCTTTTTGAGTTCTCTTGAAATAATCTGCTTGCCATTGGATAAATCTTTTTGTTTGCACTACATGCATAGATCAGTCTCTAACAACTCTATTTTCTTGCATTTTATAAGCTTGCAGAAGTTTTTGCTAAAGATGGAATGTCCTTTTTGGCAAGTTGCCAGAATCTTGTATCTCGGCCTTGGGTTATTGATGACCTGGATGCCTTTAAAAATAAATGGACCAATAAACCTTGGGAAAAGGTAATTTTGTTAATTTCTTGCAACTACATGGTACTTTGGTAGCCTGAATGTCAGTTATAGCTACGTATATCCTACAACTCTGAGAATCTGTTTAATTGTTGTTATCATATGTTGCTGGCTATAGGTTCAATATAATTTTGGGTGCAAATACATTCATTTATGTGACTCAGATTTGATCATTTATGCTATTATATGTCCAGTCCATTCAATGCATACGAGTGATTCTCCTGTCATTGTTTGGAAGATAATTCGTTTAATTTCGTAATTATATATACTACATTAGTCGTCTTGTTCTACTTTAGCCATTCTTTTATGACATTATGACCTACTGTAGGCAGTTATTTTTGTTGATAATTCTGGTGCTGATGTCATTTTGGGCATATTACCATTTGCGAGGGAGTTTCTCCGGCGTGGAACAAAGGTTTGTTTTGGTCCTTTGTGCTGTTCTTATTAATCTAGAACTACTCAAGGATTTATGCCCGGATAAAAGTTGAAAATAGATGATTTGTTTTTGTTAAACTACTCCATTGTTTTTAGATGTTTTAGGCATATTACCATTTGCGAGGCAATTTCTCTGACATGGCACAAAGGTTTATTTTGGGTTTTGTGGTCAGCTTTTTCACAAAGAGCCCCTACTGTAAGCTGGTTGGTACGAATGCCATTACACTACTAGAGCTCACTTATTCCTTAACACATTGGTGTGTCTCCAAGAGAGTTTTAAGATTTCCAACCTTCTACTCCTTCCGTTCCATGCAAGACTGCTATACATAATTGTAGGTAATCGTGTATGCACATAATTTTATGTAATTGTGTATGCTTGCATAGTCGCATTACACACCAATGCACATACAGACACTGCAGTAGGATAGAAGCAAAGGGCAATAGGGTGAAGTTGCAAGTTGATTAGGAGGTGCTACTGGATTTGAATGCCAAGCTGCAAGAGGAGATGGTTTCTATTCTTATCATGGACTCATGGCCCTTTTATTTTAGACTAATGGCTATATAGGGCCCTGATTTTGTGCTTTTATCAGCATATTATATGAACTTTTATTTCAATCCGCGTTATTTTGATATGTTTCTGTTAGCGGCATGATCACTGCACTGTTCTACATGGTCAATTACGTGGTCCCACACGCTCTTACTAGGATCACCACTTAGCAAGCCTCGTTTATAATCACCAAGGGCCTGTTTGGTTCACAGCCTAATATTGCCACACCTAAGATTAGTCACGCCACAACTGCTTAGGTGGCCGTTTGGTTCTTAACTAAGCATAGGCGAGCCACATATTGTTAGGTAGCTTCCTATGGTGTTGCCACAGAACTTTTTGCCTAAGCTGTGGCGGTGAAAATGACCTCCACACATCTCTCTGGCGAACGACGCTCGCGGCTGAGGAAGAATATCGCACTGGTGGAAGGAGCTCGCGGCCGGGGACGGTGAAGCTGCTCGACAACGACGCCGGAGCAGGAGGAGGAGAAGCCGTGAGTTCCCCACGCGCACCAGCTCTCGTCGCCGCTGCCCTCCAACTCCGCGCCCCCCGCTTGGCCCCGTCGATGCTTCTCCCCTCGTGAGAAAAAAGTAGTCGTATTTGTGTCCAGCTACAGATCGATGAACCACAGTGATGCATGGGAGAATCTGGATGCCACTTCAAAGCGCTTGGATAGGAAATTTCATCTTTTTCATGGTTTCCAACCGATCTGGGAGGTTTTGGCCGGGTTTTGTCTCCCTCTTCGTCCAGATCTGGGTTGTTTTTGATCTGGCCAATTTTTGTGCTTATCCTGATGCTGTTGGTAATATTTGTTGCCCTCCCAATGCTAATTGAAATGCTCAGTGTAGATGAAATGCCGATCGGTGTAGATTTTTGTTACTCCATTTTTAGTGCTTTGTACATGTTCGATGAAATGCCTGTTCTAGCTTAGTCAAATTTTCTCCGATCAACCAAACACGAACCGTAAATTTTTGCCTAGCCTAATGTTAGTTGTGGCTATGAACCAAACACCGCCTAACAATAGTCGAGTTAGTCGTGCCTCATGTGTGGCAAACCACTAAACTTAGGCTTGGCAAATTTAGTTGAGAACCAAACAAATCTCAAGCATTCATGAATTTTCTGCACATTAGCTACATTCATGGCTATCCCTTTGCTGTGATGCTTGTTGCCGTTAATTGCCTGTACGAGTAGATTTAAATATGTCACCAAATGTGGGTGATTACCACTTTGCTCTGTGTGTGCTGGCCTGCTGGGTTAGTCCAATATCTAAATCCGAATGGAGTATATTTATTTCGAAAACACTGTAGTCCGGCCTTCAGGCGCTTCCGGACGCGCGCGGGGGATGGGCCGCCTTGGCCCATGCATGCGAACACGCAGCTGGACGAGCGCGCGCGGGGGATGGGCCGTCTCGGCCCATGCATGCAAACACGCAGCCGGACGAGCGCCGAGCGCATGCAGCGCGCGAACACAGCACAGGTGCGCCGCACTGTAGCATGCTGGAGGGGCCCATGGTTTTTTTCTTTTCAGTGATCATAATTTTTGACTGGATGCTCCAATCCACGAACCGGTTGCACCAACGTGTTCCTCGTATTTTTACGAACAAAACAAGATATATGTTGCCATATAACTCATTAAACTCACCTGGTGAAACTTGGGGTTCGCCTACTGAAACTTGGGTTTCGTCTAGTAAAACTTGGGTTTCATACTCATAAAACTTTGCCGAACTGTCAAGTTTCATTCAAGTTTTTTTAAGTTTCATTAAGTTTCATCAGGTCAATTCAAGTTTCATCAAGTTTCAACAGGTTTCATCCAAGTTTCATCAGGTTACATCAAAGTTTCATCAGTACACGGTCAAGTTTCGCTAGTATAGGTGTAAGTTTCATAAGTGCCTTCTCCTAGCCTACATCAAAAAAAATTGAAAAAGTGAAAAAATCAAAAAAATTGAAAAGTATTTAAAATGGGCTGCTCTCGATTTTAGAAGAATTATGAAATTTATTCCACGCATTTTGAACACTGTTTGAATTTTGTACAAAAATCAGAAGTTTAATCGGATTTTTAATCAACCGACGACTAGCTAGCTAGTCGCTGGGCACACGACACGGGAGCGCAGGGCGAGCGTTCGATTGGCTCGGTAGCCGGCGATCGGACGCACGTACGCGCGGGCTGGGAAGGCTGGGACGCGGGCGCTCAGGGGCGTTGGATTGGCGCCGTAGCCGGCAATCCGACGGGCGCAGTCGGTCCGGCGCGCGGGCGTCCGGACGGACGTCCGGACGCTGGCGCTCGCCTATTTATTTTTCGATATGTTGTAACTTTCATGAAAAATCGGAGCGGCCAGAAAAGCTTTTCTGTTGTTTAAAATATTACCTTAATTTTGTATCTTTTCTTTCAAGGCTCGTGAATTTTTTCTTTTCTTTTAATAAAGAAAATCAACCAGTAGCTACCCCCTTGGTGCAGGTGATACTTGCTGCTAATGACATGCCTTCAATTAATGATGTCACTTATGCAGAGCTGATTGAGATTATAAACAAGGTAATCAGAAAAGATTGTAAATTATCTCTGATTTTCTGTCTCTGATACAAGGACCTTGTTCTGCAACTGTCTTCAGCTCAAGGATGAAAATGGAAAGCTTGCAGGTGTGGATGCATCTGACCTCCTTATTGCCAACTCTGGTAACGATTTGCCTGTAAGAATTTCCTTGATCCTGACTGTCATCCATTTTAGTCATCTCATAAGCCACCATAAGGTCTATTGCATATTCTACATATACTCAAACAAACTTTCTTCTCAGGTAATTGATTTGTCTAGTGTGTCACCAGAGCTAGCCTTTATGGCAAGTGATGCTGACCTGGTCGTTCTAGAAGGCATGGTAAGTGTGTCTGCAACATTCACATCCAATCTGTCTTCACAGTTTTTTTTTCTTATTATATTTCTGCCAATTTGTATTGCAGGGAAGAGCAATAGAAACTAATCTGTATGTACAAATGAAATGCGACTCAATCAAGATTGGAATGGTGTGTTTTTATATGCTAACTGTTGTTTAGTAATTTATATTGCACAGCGTCCAGTTTAGTTGCAAGTTACGATAATTACCACAGGATTGTGATTAGAAATTTCTGTTGTGCTGCTTTGTTCCAGGTTAAGCATCCTGAAGTGGCACAATTTTTAGGTGGAAGGCTTTATGATTGTGTCTTCAAGTTCAATGAAGCCTAAACTTTGGGCACCTGAGACATAAGATCACTTCAACCTTAAGGACCACAACCATATACATAGGAGATAAAGAAGCAATGTTAGCTAGTGTCAAGGAGTGCAATGATCCTGTGTGTTATAATGCGTTGCCCTTCGGCACTATAGATTAATAATGTTAGCAGGGTGACTTACGCTGATTCTATCAGATGATTTTGTTTTCATATTCTTTATTGAAATCGGATTCAAACTATTGATGCAATTGGATACTCCCTCCGTTCTAAAAAAGAATTCGCCGTTGACTTTTGAACACATGTTTGGTCATTTGTTTTTTTCAAAAAGTTATGTAAATATCATTTATTTTGTTGTGATTTGGTTTATTATTAAATATATTTTAAGTATGAATTATATTTTTACATAATTGAAATAAATTTTTTACTAAGACGAATTGTCAAACGTGTGTACAAAAGTAAACAGCAACTTCTTTAGGGACGGAGTAGTATCTTTTGTATGATGAGCTAGTGTACTAAAGCTGGCCTTTAGTCTGAAATTTAGAAACCCGTACTGGTCACACCGTATGATTTGATATAATGTACGGCCTGTCGCCTTGTCCCTGTGGGAGGAAGCTGACTTTCGTACGAGATCGGTGCAGCTGGCTAGGGAAAGGATTTAAATCCGGGTGGAGCTCTGCATTGTAAAATGTTTGTCACTTGCCTGCCGCGCTCAAAATAGGTTGGCAGCTCAATGAAAAAGAAGAGATCACAATTGGTGATTTGCCGCTCAATTTGCCCTTCCCTCAACAGCTCCATTTCAGATATGGAAATTCTTCACGACGGTATCCCATCGCGCGCTCACGCCGACGGGATAGGTTGTGGTCGTCGGATTGAGGGGCGCGCTGATTTGTTTTGGCGCACGGGAGGAGGAAGAAGGAAGGAGGAGCTGACCTTGCCGTTGCCGTCGCCGCTATCGAGCTCGCCGCCGGCATTCGGGTTAGGGTTCGGGGGGTTCGGGGTTTAGAGGGAGGTCGGGGAGGGGGCGAAGGCGGCTGGGCCGGCGACGGTGGGGGAACCACGCCGTCCCCGTCCGTTAGGGTGGGCGGGGTGGCACGACGACAGGGGCAGGAGGGTGGAGAGGCCGGCGGCGGCCGGGGTGGTGGTGGAGGCGGCGGGGGAGGTGGTGGAGGCGCGCGAAGCACTCTTGGCGGCGGTGGCGGGAGGTTGGCTCGGTAGAGCGGCCGACGACGGCGGCGCCGCTGGCCGAGGAGGAGGAAGGAGGCTGCGGAGGAAGGGGGAGGCGGGGCGTGAGCGAGGGGGCGAGGCGGAGGGGGAGGGATCCCGTCGGGGGGCGGGGGGAACGGGATCCCGTCCCCCAGTAGCCCCCTTTCAGATATGCAGTTTCACTGATCTGGTTATTTGTGTACACTGGACTCACACGTGTGTGTGAATGTGGTGTGTGGTGCGTGGTGTGCGTGTGGTGTGATGTGAGTCCGTACCATGTCAAAAAAAAAAAAGATACGCAGTTTCAACCCGTTTGCAAATAATCTTTGAAAAACAAATCCAACATCTGCCCGAAATGCTGAGTACATGTGCTAGCACAGACCATAGAAGCATTGACAATTGTGAAACAAAGTAAACTCTTCACTCATTCCCATGTGCCAACCCAAGATTAATGTGCATACAAAAACTCACATGCTAGTACTGACAACAACAAAAAAACTTTTTGTCACCGTGACATCATGAATAGCGATGTGTGTTGCTCGAGTGGAAGTGAATGGATGGACTAACTGGCCACGGTCTCCTGTTAATTTTGGGGCAATATTATTGATCCACGTGTGTTAAAATTAAACAGGGCAAATGGTAGAGAACCCAATGTTTAAAGTATCATTTTTCCAACTCAATTCTTTGAAGTGGCAAATTTCTAATACACATTCATGACACAAACTGTGGTTAAACCGTCGTTAAACCATGGCTAACCGGCTCCACGCCATTGGCGGATTTCTCCGCAAAAATGGTTTTGTAAACCCTGCATTTGATCCCTCAAACATCTCATATATGAAATCCATGCAACTACTGTAATCGAAACTGTTAAGCTTTTCCTCAAATCAGGGCTTCTCCATGAGCCAAATCCTCAATCCAATCATATAGTACAAATCAAATAGCAATAAGTTTAGAATAAACTGATCAAGAATGGAGCCGATCTAACCACGTTCACCTCTTCGACCAAGGACTTGACAAAGATTGCGAAGGACAAACTAATCTAAATAGCAAAGCCCCATTTCTTCTTTTTTTGCCTCTCATGCTAGTGACAGTTGCTTGCTGGATGCTCTTATCATAGCTCAACCTGAATAATGTCAGAGTTTTATCCTCTCCACATCTCTTTTAAGGAGAGATCCCCATCATCCATCTTGGTAGCATCCATCGGCTAACACGTGTCGTCTTTGGCCATGTTGTTTCTTGGTTTAGCCCAACATGACAAATCACCTATTTTCCATTAAAACAGTGGAATATTCCTTTCTACTGGTAAGATGTGTGCAACATGACCATGCAGCTTATGACAAGCACTCTTAAGCACAGATTAAAATCAAGGGAATGAGAAACAAAAATCAACCGGTTTAAATTAATAGATCACCATCAGATTACACCAATAATGCAATCAGACCCACATCAAGGGGTGCGTCGAACTAATGTTTTTTTTTTCTGACGATAAAAGAAGTACCAAAATAGAGCTAGGAGCAGAAAGGTAAAAATTGGGCTGACTACATCGAAGCCTGGAAACCATCGATTTTCTTCAAGAAGACTGCAAGACTGCCTATTATATTGAAACAAAGCAGTAACGGACGACGATCAAGGCGGCAATGCCAGCAAAGATTCAGCTGGAGCTTATTTCCAAGAGAAATTAGACAAGAGTGGCTGGCTGCTGGTGTTGAACGAGCCTGCCGCAGTCTGGTTTGGCGGGCTTCCAGACCCACCAGAAGATCCACTGCTAGCACCTGGAGTCCCGGTGAGCACAGCCTGTTTGGGCTTCTTTTTCCCATTGGCCAAAAAGCTTCCAATGACCACCTGAACATCAAATGAGACACAAACCATTAAGAATCATGCTACCTATGCGATATGTTCGTAAACCGATGTCAGTTTCGAAAAAAAACATACACCAGAAAAGAACTTGACTATTCTCTGTAATGTCATTAGCTTCTAGGTATGATTATGCCACGATGGAAGCATGGCCTTTTACTAGTGAAACAAGAGAGCAAGATCTAGATATAAATAATTGCATATAAATTCAGTGAAAAGGGTACCTGAACAGGCGAAGCTGCAGTCAAAGGTCCTACAACAACACCGCCTAAAACACGGCCATCAGGACTAGCAAGCGAAATACTTAGTTCACCTGTTTGACTGCTCAAGCTGTCATTTTCGGAGACCAGATACGTACCGGACAAAGAGAGAATCTCAAAAAGACCCTGGATATTGAATGCAAAGAATCATGATTTTTTTCAAAATTAGAAAGCAAATTTAGATGTCAAGGAAAAACAATTAATTTCTAGAACTTGCAATATGTTACTAAGGCCTTATTCTTTTTAGCATATCGTTGACGTATTACTGTAGCAAATTTGAGCGCCCTCGAAATGAGCTCTAAAGACTATTAAAAAAAATTAAAAATAGTTTTAGAATCTTTGGAAGGAATACTAAAAGTCACGAAAAAATCTTTACGAATTATCACAACATATAGTCTATATAAAATAATAAAAATTTGCTACAGTAATACGTAACGGTACGTAACGCTGAACAGAACAAGGCCTAAAAGGTAACATTCAAGTTCTATCCCTAAACACTGCCTTGTATTACTTTTTTTTTCTTCTAAATCTGTAGATTTGATTCTAGTTGTCGTGCGATTTCCATAACATACCACAAAAGAGAGATCTTAACGGTATAGATTACAAGCATTAATACAGCATACCTCATAAGTCACTGTTGCACTAGAAGAAGCCGCTTGGCGCAGTGTCAAAGTGGATACACAACCATTGGCTGAGAGGATACAAACTGCCCATCCATTCTGACAAAAAGGCATTATTTTTGATGCTACATCCTGAAATCATGGATAGTTTGTGAGCACTTCACCAACAGAGGCATAAGCAATGAATAATGGAGAACATGTGGAAGATAGAGTGAGAAATGGTAAAGGCAGTTGGCAAAGAAAAGGTCAGAGGTACTGACCTGAAAACGTATGAGGTTTAAAATTTACTTTTACCTCTGATTCCATGTAAAAAAAGTGGTTTGGTTAAAAAAAATATAGAGAAAATATGCTTGGCAATGGCTCAACACATACCACCTACTACATTTCACAGCCCAATGACAAGAACAAACCATGTTCTCTTTCTGTTACTACAAGTTTATTATGCAAAGATGGGGTGTGTGTGTGTATTGGGGTGTGGGGGTGTTGGTGTTAGACCTTCGGATCTCAACGAGCCCCGAGACATAGGACATAGTTCCAACAAGTGTACAATATGTAATTGTGGCTTACTTATAGACCTCATACTCCAATAAGAATGGTTTTGCAAGCCAGTGGAAGTCCATTTGCAGCATGGTCAAAGACTAGGCCAATGTTCAAAAATTCAAAACTGACACTCAGCTAGTCATCTTCACCTTCTAGTGATCTTATGGAAATCAACCTCATATTAAACCTTGCATATAAATTTGCTATCAAAAAATTAGATTTATACATGTATATTCATGAAGAAGGAAAAAAAGCATACATTCATAGTGGTAAAGTAAACATCTAACATATGTATGCTTCATATAGAAGCAAAGCAAATAAACAGCTAATATGTGTAGTATATATATTCATAGAGCAAAACTAAACAAGCATCAAACATGTATAGCATTTATAACACCAGCTTTGGTGGCAACCAATTAAACAGTATTGTAGCTGGAAAAAAGGCATTGAAATGAAAATGTAGAAGTAACTTATATGACAGCCACTGCAAGATAAAAGCTAAAAAAGTAAAAAGTAACAAATAAGGCAACATTGATTAAAAAAGGAACAAAAGGGGTGGAGCATGTTTCAAACAATTTAAAAGAACAAAATAAAAATCATCCAAATCAACGTGAACAAATTATGTAAAGAACGTATCTCCATTCAGATATTCTGATATCCAAATCTTAAAGTGTACACTGGGATATGTACAGGAGTACCATGAGCATGGGAAAGCGTACCTCTCCTGCTTGAACTGTAACAACAGAAGGTTTCAATCCAGTGTCGCCTGATCCTGCCGCAGAATACCCTTTCAAATTAAGAAAGATTTGATAATTGGTAAGGTCGCAGTACTGACAAACTGATGATAACACTGATGTGCATAAAACATCTAGATAATGCATCATATGAACTTAACTAGAATCTGGGATGAATCACAATACATGATTAATGGCATAATAACCATATACTCCCTCCGTTCCTTTTTGTTTGACGCCTTTGACTTTTGGACACTTCTTTGACTATTCGTCTTATTCAAAAAAATTATGTAAATATCATTTATTTTGTTGTGATTTGTTTTATTAATAAAATTACTTTAAACATGACTTATTTTTTGCATGTTTGTACTAAATTTTTGAATCAAACGAATGGTCAAAGGTATGTCTAAAAGTCAAAAGCGTCAAACAAAAATCGGAGGTAGTACTATTATTGAGAGAAAGCTCAAAGTGATAAGAATTAGCAATTCTTCCTACTAAAATCTGTGACTGCGATATCAATTTGACATGGATTAATATCTAGATACATTACACCTGATTGAAACAACTAACAAATTACCTTTTTATACGTAGTTATTTTAATACCCAAAGTGAACCCTTGTTACCAAAGTGAACAGTACCATTTTCTGGGCAAACTAGCAGGACAAGTTCTATTTCGTGTAGCATTACTAACGAGCAATTTGGGCAGTTAGTTTTATTTCGTCTTGCATGTTCAGGGCTTCTGCTGCTTCTTTTTTCTTTATTTCTAGGAACAGGACACAGGGATTCTGAACCTTTTGTAAAGACATGCAGCAAGTATAAAGCCAAGGGCAAAAAGGTCATTATCAGCAGATATTCCAGTACTCGTCAATCGTCATGATGCTTTCGCTGTCCACTCCAGAGTCCAGAGTATTCGTATATACGTGTATCAGAACTAAAATACCATCACGTCAGTCTATATGCCTCCTGTCTACTCCTCTACTTTTGCTCCCGCTAAAAAGGCCAGAAAGAACATTACCTGCTGTTCCCACCTGCCGAGGCTTCTTGTTGGCGGAGCCCGGCGGCCGGCCCCTCTTCTTGGCAAGCTGCGCTCCGCCCTCTGAAATGGGCGGCGGCGGCTGCACCTGCTGGGGGCTCACCGCGTCTCCGCACCCCAAGCTCGACGAAAAGCCCGGGGGCAGCGTGGGCGCCGCGGCTGGCTCCGACGGCGGCACGACGGCGAGCGGCGTGGTGGGGCCGTACTTGCGCGGGCGCCCGCGCTTGCGCTTGGGCGCGTCGGCGCCCGCGCTGATGGCGGCCGCCGCCGACAGGGCGCCATTGCGGCCCATGGGCGGCGGCTGCGGCGCGGAGCTGATCGGCTGCGGCTGGTACGCCGGCGGCGGCGGCGGCGTGTTGTGCTTGAAGAAGGCGGTGCCGTCATGGGTGTAGGCGAGGTGGACTCCGGCGCTGGGCTGCGGCTGATGCTGATGCTGCAGCGGGCTCTGCTTCATGGCCACGGCGTACGCCGCCGCCTCACCCGCCGCCGCAGCCGACATGGCTCCTCCTTGCATCCAACCCAGCAAGCAAGAAGAAGCAAGAGTTTTACTAGTCCCCCACGATCCCGGCGAGCCTAAAAAATCGAATTTTTTCCTTTTCGGCGCGGAATTCAGCGAGATCAAAGAGCACACCGAAGAGTGCTCTGCTTGCAGGTGAACACTGGACGAACAACTGCAGTACAAACACCCCTTGTATTTTTTTTTGTTCCTCTCTCTCTCACCTCCCCCTTTTCTTTTTTCTTTGACAAGATTCGGATTTTCCAGGAGCACGGAAAACCATAAAGCGGAAAAAGTACCAGAATTTCACAAAAAAAGACCCTCTCTAAATACCGCGGAGAAACCCCAAGATAAACCCTAAAAGCACGCAGAGAAAACCAAGAAATTCACCATCAACACAGCACGGTGCAAGGAAATTCGGCAGATTTTTCAACAGCCTCAACTCAAACTCCACATCCCCTTCACCAAATTCATCAACCAAAAGCTAAGAACAAGAAAAAAACGAGCGACGGCAGCAGGAAAAAAAAACGGAGCACAGGCAAAACGAAGGGCCCCGAACCCTAGAGATTTATTTATATATAAAAGGTAAGGCCAAGAAATAAACTTTTACAGGTTGCCCCGTGAAAGCAAGCGAAATTCGCGGTCTCCTACCCTATTCCGCCATTCTCACAATTTACTGCGCTCGTTCGAGCGTTTCCGATTTCGCCATAACTGAGGGGCGATACTGAATATTTGCGGGGAAGATATTTTCCTTTCTTTTGTCCTCGGTCACATGAATCGACGAGCTGTGTTTCCTTTTATTAATTTTTCGCCTGCCTGAGCTGTTTCTGTTTAATTTTTTTTTGGAGGGGCATGGAATTTATTACGGCGCTATCTGCGTGGTGTTTTCCACGTGTACCCCAACCAGCGAGCTAGCTTGGGAGGCCAGGCAAACCATGGGGCAGGTTGTGGGTCCGCGTTGTCATGGAGAGCGAGGTGGATGGTGAGGGAGTCGGGTCAACGTGGGGGTCAGTCGTCGGAGACGGAGCACCCAAATGGGTGGGAGCGTTTGACGAGAACGTGACGTGATGTGGTGTGGAGCCTATGCGCTTGTGCAGTCAGTGCATACAGTACGGCGAGGCGGCGTTTGGTGGGTGATGTGTCCACCCACGAAAGGATCACATCACATGAGTTTGTTATAAAACCTCGCTACCGAGTATAGTCCGAGATGCAAACGTGGCAATCAGTCATAGAGAAAGAGTAATCACAGGGGACACAAAGATGTATGGGGTGGAGCTTCTCTTTTTTATTTCTCAGATCTGTTCTACAATGGGTGCTCCACCTCTTCTTATATAGTACTATCTAGTACTGCTTAGGGTTTAGGCCAGGTCCATATGTGGGACCCACCGAGGTAAGCTGCCGGCCTGCACGGGCCGAGGCAGCCCTTGACCACTAGCCCTTGACCACTATGGTAAGACAAGCTCCAAACATACTCCTTGAGGGTTCTCACAAGCTCCAAGGTGAGCTCATCAAGTCACAATATCAATACCACCAAGTCGGTCAGGGGAATAATTCCCTAAGAGTAACAATCTTGACAAAAACCATCTCTTTGGAACAAGATCACTAAAAAACACAACTAGAGCGACTTCCTCAACTCTCAAAGAAATCACTAAAAAACTCATAGAGACAAAAGAACCAAACCCTAGAAATAGAAAATTGAAATCCAAAGCCTCACCTCACTCACTCCACTCACAGGGCTTAAATAGGCTAGACAATGCGATTAGCTATCAGCCACAAGCACTCTAAGGATAGACAATCCGAGCCTAACCTCGGATGTTCTAAAAAACACATGAAACAACAAAAGACACGACTGCCATGGACTATTCGAGGTTTACCTTGGACGATCCGTGATGAGCATATCTACGAACAACAGAGGAGAGGGTCATCATAGATGATCTTGAGCCAATCCTATATGATTCATGACGAACAACAACCACCAACACGCTCTACTAAACAGACACTATGCGACAAACTCGGATGATCCTCGGTGCACACCACGGATGATCCACGGATAACAATAGACCCAACCTAAACTCCGTGAGGCTCTTGTCAAGGCTCTGCTGGAGCCTCAAAGATACGAGGTGTCTATGGCTAGACACCGTCTTAACAACAATTCCTGCAGCGCAAGTGGGATCTTCTTCACCGAGGATGACAACCTTTTGTTGGATGACAACAATAATTGTCTACTCTACATTGAGGGCAACATCGAGAAAGCACACCTGCAAAGAATCTGTTGAGACCCACGTGGTGGGTCCCCTTGTGTTGTGATGAATATATGTGACGGGTTTGATTTTGATGTCATTTTTCATTGCTTTGAGTTGCATTTGATGAAACGGACATAAGTTGAGTGTCTGGCGGTCGGAGTTCGATGCCAACTGGACAAGTCGAGTAGTGACGGGTTTTCGCGAGAATTTCAATTGGACGGTGTCCGGTGGTGTTCTGTCTGTGCTGTCTTGAACGTGAGCGAACGATGTTCGGTGGGTCATGTCAAGGTGACACGTGTTCGATCGGACGGTGTCCGCTGATGCTGAGCTTGGATTTGGTTGATCTTGTGATGTGCTAACCTTGCAGGAGAGGTAAGGTGTTTGGTTATGGTGTGTGTTCACGTCTGTGATGTAGGTATCGGCGGGTACGTGGCTGACGGTAAGTGGGGACAGCTGGAGGCAGGTGCGTCTGGAGGTGTGCAGGTCACCGGGTTCGATGACCTGGCGGTTACATGAGGTGTTGTACTCGAGAAGCTTCGCCATGGCAAGGAGTTCGAGGCAGCTGGAGGTTGTGGCGTCGGTAACCTGATGGCGGGTGGTGTACTCGAGAAGCTTTCGCCATGGCAAGGAGTCCGAGGCAGCTGGAGGCTGTGGAGTCGGTAACCTGATGGCGGGTGGTGTACTCGAGAAGCCTCGCCATGTCAAAAAGTTCGAGGCAGCTGGAGGCTGTGGTGTCGGTAACCTAATGGCGAAGCTGGTCAGTCCAGTGGGCCCAGGCATGGGCTGTCGACCGAGGAAATTGCGCGGATGTTTCGAGGCGAAGGGATCGTTGGAGGCGGTCGGCTTTCCCTCGAAGATTCGGGCATGGTTAGGTTCTGGGTTAACCGGTATCAAAACCCTGGTTCTGGGTTGACCCGTGGAAAACCCTGGTTCGGTTCTGGGTTACCCGGTGGTAAAACCCTGTTCGGTTTTGGGTTATCCGGTGTGTAAAAAACCCTGTCAGGTTCTGGGTTAGCCCATGTAAAACCCTGATTTGGTTCTGGGTTAACCGGTGTGGTTAAAACCCTGGAGGTAGCTTCTATTAGAAAACCCGGGTTCAGGCCCTGCGTGGCTCGGTACCGGATATTCTCGGGATGCCGGAATATTCGAGAAAATATTCTCTAGAGTGGTTATATAAGGAGGGGTGGAGGCTTAGGTGTGAAGCCAATCCATCACCATGTAACCTTAAATGGAGAAGTTCGGGGTGTGGGGAGTATCCCCGGTGGAAATAAAATACAGAAAACTTCTAAAATATCAGAAATATTTCTCCAATTATTTGTGTACCAATTCTCTTGTTTTGCATATGGAAAATTAAAGAGAAAGACAGAAGAAAAGAAAAGGAAAATAGAAAAAGAAAAAGAAAAAAAGGGGGATGGGGCAGCCGGCTAGGGTTCCTCCTCCAGCCGCCGGCCACCCCATGAGAGAGAATCACAAATCGGGAGTGAGAGAGGGTGCAGCGGGGAGAGGGGCCGGCTAGCCCTGGCAGGAGGCGGCCTCACCTAGGCCCGGCTACGACCTGCAGCGGGCATGGCGGCCACGGCGCGCCGGTTTAGGCGGCATGGCCCAAGGGAGCATGATGGCGGCGGCCTGTGGCGTCGGCTTGGCAGCGCGGCCTGGCGGCGCGAGAGGACTAGAGAGAAGGCAGAGGAGGAGGAGCGGTCTTGGCACGGCGGCGTGGCAACCCGTCGCGCCGGCCATGGCCTTGCGGTGGCGCAAGCCACAGGCGTGGGGGCTGCTGCCTCACCACGGCCCGGCGCCGGCCATGGCCCTGGGTGAAGAGAGAGGGGATACAGAGAGAGGGAGAAGGAAGGCAGGCAGCACCACGGGCTGCGGCACGGCGGCCCTAAGAGGATTTGGACGGCGGCATAGCTCCCGACGGCGTGGCCACGCGCGCCGCCACTCGGCCCTGCTTGCACCGGGTTCCATGGATGGCCACTGTAGAGAGCTCCAGATCGTGAGAGAGAGGATGTGAGGAAGTTGGCTACCGTGAGAGAGGAAGAGAATAGAGGAAGGAGGTGGAGGCCGGCCAGCCGGCCACGACCATGGGTGGCGCCAGCCCTAGGCGGCGCTACGGTGTTTGGCTTTGCCACGGTGGTACTGGCCAAGGGCAGCGGCAAGCTCACCTGGCGGCGATGGCGCCCTACTTCGGCGAGGTGGTGCGCACGGCATGGCAGTGGCGGTCTCCGACCAGTGGTGAGGCCAAGGCAGTGGCTTTCGAAGTGTAAGGGCCGTGAGGCCGACAGAGCACGGGGCTGCACGTCCAGGTTCAGGCGAGGCTTGGTCTGGCTAGGCGTCGATCATGTAGGGGAATCAAGGTTGGCTTGTCCTGCCTGGGCTCTAGTGGAGGACCTCCGACGTAGAGATTGACGATATGCCTTGAGGACGAAGATGATGGTGCTGTAATCTGTTGTGCACACCACGTGTTCAGTGGATTAGCCAAAAGAGAATCAAGGTCCAGAGCATGTCAAGTATTGGTGATTTGGGTAGATGGTCATCGGGGGTGATTTCAAACGAAATTGATGGGCTCCTATTCACCCCCTCTAGTCGCCGATCCCGTTCCTTCAGAATCCTCAGTGACACTGGTTCCACCGTCAACATTCTCCCGTTGCGGAGCTAACGCGGGCCGGCTATACGACTGACAACCTTGAACCGACCGAGGTCGTTATTTATGGTTTTGATAACCATGGGAAGACAACACTGGGAGCTATCATCCTGAAGATCCAAATGGCAACCTTTCTATTCAAAGTGAGGTTCTTGGTCATTGATGTGCCTACCTCGTACTCGTCTTTACTTGGGAGGCCGTGGCTACACAAGTATCGTGTGGTGCCGTCAACTCTACACCAATGCCTAAAGTTTCTTGACAATGACGGCACGCAACAACACATTGCCTGCAACCTGTCTTCATACCTCGTGCAAGAGGCGTACCACGCCGATGCAAAATACTTCTTCCCGGTGCAAACTGAGGAAAATCATCAAGGGCGATCCACTCCAGCAGCCGATATCATAGTCAAGTATGCTGCGCCCCCGTCTATCAAGGAGATGAAGCAACTACATGGTCCATTGCTGAGCGTCACCTCCAGGAGTCAACGGGGCGGCTTCAAAAGCGGTTTTGGTCGCCGGGGTTCTTCGTTGCTCGGCCATGCCGACTGCAAATCTTCGATGCCCATCACGCTGGGGGTAAACCAACCCTCCGGCAGTGGCATCTCTTCATCAAGATCGACTTCTATGAGGGCAGTACCACCCCCTCATGTTTACGCCATGACATCGGCTCCGCTTACACCGGGGGCAACACCGTCCTCCAATTCTGATGCCTCTACAACAACACCGGCACCTTCGAAGCCTATTCTCACACTTCGAGACCGGACAAACACCAAACCAAAAATTATGGGGGATGGCACGGTCAAAAAGATAATCACCGAAGTCGAAGAGGCGACAAAGAATACGCGAGTCATGCAACCCTCATCCCTATACATTTCTGTGGCTACTCCGCTCGACATTTGGGTGGTCCCTGGGTAGAACAAGCCATCATCACCTACGATCTTCTACAAGGCTCCCCCATCTTGAGAATGTGATGTGGTGCTTAAGCCTCGCGATCTTTTTCATGTTGAGGAAGAAGTGGCCACAGTCACCATCAAGGTCGACCCTTGGTTGGCGCACATGCTACAAAAGGCTGGGATTAAACTGAAGGCAACTACAGAATGCCTCCTCCTCCCGCCGTCTGCGAAAAGTGGTGGGGACAAGCGTCTTGCTGGTCCACAAAAGAATTACCTATCTTAGAGCTTTCCAAGACGGATTCCGATCAAGGCCATGATTGGGAGTATTCGCAGCCGAGCGACCTACACACTCAAGCATAGGAACATGTGCCGCATGAATGATCTTGAAGATGGCAAGGTGACTGCTCGAGCCACTTCAAGGCGATGAATCCTCCATATCGGACGTGCCCCTAGGTAGCCTCAGACCAACGGAGACGTCAAGCCGCGGGGTCAACCTTTAGCGAGAAGATGCGTTACTATGCCAACCCCGTTAGGCGTATCAACATCAACGCTCCTGGAAGACACATAGGAAAAGATGCGGGAGAAGGATGTCCGGTCGGTCACAAAACAACGCGGAAATACAAAAGAGGAGACAACCGCCTGCCATCCTTGGCAAAAATCAAGGCACAAATCTCCATGTCAAACCCCTGAACCATCAGCCAATTTCAGCCGTTCCCAAGTCTCTAGGTTTGATGAGGCTATGCACTGGGGGCATGTCCGCATTGTGGAGGTAATTCATCATAATTGAAAGGCTAGAGTATGATCTTTCGCCGTCTTTCAAGAAAGTTTACCGAGGCACACTGATCCAACAGCACGAACATACAAGGAAGCAGAGTTGTGTATTTATGAACGTCACGGTTCTTGCGACAATCCTCAAAGGCAAAGCTCTTTGATAGGCTCTTCTAAGACTACATTTGGCATTTGTGAATTAGAAAAGCCAATATTTTAAAATCCCTCAAAAAAAATCTTTTTGTTGGATTTTCGTTTACAAACATGTCCTGCTTGTGTTACATTTGCTGTTTATGCTTTGACACAGGTTCAACCATGCCAACGTCCTTATGGCACCACATCAATATTCATGCCGAGAACAACCCGACACTTCATGACGTTCACGCTGAGAATATACCAGAACTTCGCCGGCATCAAGCCAAGATCGTCCTGGCATCCCGACATTCAAGCCGAGAATATACCAGCGTTTTGTCGACCGTGAAGCTAAGAACAAGTCTAGCAATCCTCTACGGTTCAACGGTGTATGAGCCTGGTTTGCGTCAACATTGCTCACCAGCATCTATCTGGGCCGAGAACATTCCGGCGCTTCACCATCACAACCCTGAGAAAACTCTTCGAGTCGTTAGTCGAGATCATTTCGACGTATACCATTGCCCAAATTGAAGATGGCAATTAAGTTGAGAATATTCCAACATTTCACTGGCTCTTCAACCGAGAACATACCGGTGTTTCGTAGTTGAGAACATCCCGACTCCATCTTGGTGCATCTTGGCGCCAAAGATAATTCATATGCTATGAACAATCCGGCGGAAGGACGCACGCCGATCTGACTCTGATTTCTCCTTCGGCCATCTTAGAGCCAAATCGATGGGGGCATTTGTTGGACATAACAAATTCCAATGACACTGATCAACTCCTAATCGGAGATTAATAATCAAATATCAATTTTTCATGGATTAATTTGGCCCGGAGCCTGTCTGGCCCAAATTTGGCCTGAAGTCAGTAAACCCTAGGTGACTACTATAAAACTAGTGCAAGGGCAAACCCTAAAGGGGATTGGGAATCAAGAGATCAAGGCAGACAACGGCGGCTGAAAAAGAGAAGAGAAAGAAAAAAAAAGGTGATGGGGACGGCGGCGCCCTCACCATTTGGGCGCTCCCCATCTCTCTGCTCCCTCTCTCATCCTCCTCGCTCTCCTCCCCCTCCCACTCTGTTCGAGAACAGGGGCCGGCCGGCGCGCTGCCCCCTCTCCTCCCTTCTGCCCGTGGTCGGGGTAGCTGGCGCGCCGCCCCCTTCTCTTCCTCTCATCCGTCTCAGCGTAGGTGGCTCCACCCCTCATCCTCCAAGCGCCCTGCGGCGACGGTGCCGTCCCAACCTTCCACGCGCCGGCGGCAGCCCAACGGCGACAGCGCCCCTCTCGATCACTCTTTCTCTCTCCACTCTCTCTACTCCTTTTGGACTGCGCTGGCAACAGAGGGGGGGAGGCCAGAGTGCCTCCCCCTTGTCCTTTAGGCGGCGCAGCGGCGGTGGTTCGGTGGCGTCGTGCCCTCCTCCCTTCTCCATGCGCGGACGGTGCCGCCCCTCCATCTCCAAGCGACAGCGGTGCCCAGGGCCATGGCTGCGCCCAGAGCAGGCACAGCGCAACGGTGGCATCCACCATCCTCTTCACGCACGGATGCAGACGACGCCTCCTCCCCTACCCTCGAGTCGCCGCCCCTTCTCCTCCATCTCCATGGTGGCGGCATCCCAAGGCGACTGGCGGCAGCGTGCTCTTCACCACGCGAGCCAACGGCGCCCGGTCCTAGTCCTCCTCACTGCTCCAGATCTAGCCTAACGCGGCGGCCAAACGGCACCTTGGGCTGTCAAGGTACCGTGGCGTCTCACCCACGGCGGCGCGGCGGCACATCTTGGACCCGACCGGCGAGCCACTTCCTTCTCCATGCCCGTGGCGGCCAGCGCCACCTTCTCCTCTAGCGCAACGCCGACATCGACTTCTTCCCCATGCACGAACATTGACGGCGCCCAAGATGGCTCGGCGGCGATCCGTCTACTCCACCTCGATGCGCCTAGCAACGCGGCGTCCCCCGTCACCTTCGGCCCGGTGTCGGCGCAACAGAGCAGTGGCCGATGGTCCTCGTATCCCCTTTCGCAGTGACGGGCCCGGTGAGCCTCACTCCCCTCAGGTCTGAGCATGACGACAATATGCGCAACCTCCCACGTCACGACCCTAATAACAACGGTGACCATATTGTTATAAGATGTGCTATGCTTCCCTTGTCGAGCTGGAGGCATGACCGAAGAGAGACACTGTTTTGCTCGGGTGAACAAAAACCCTAAGGCAAACGCTCTACCGGAAGACGAGGAGGAACAACGTTCCCGATACACAACGGCCGGTTCCCCACACGGAACTTGCACTGTTGTCCATGTCAAACCAAAGGTTGGACAGTGAACATCCTGGCGAAAGAAGAGAACGGAAACGACATTCTCGGTACATGGCGGCCAGTGCCTGACGCGGCACTGCGCACCGTTACCATCTTCAAGCGAAGAAACCCAAGCGACGCCACTTAAACGATGTTTCGGCCTTAGCGGAATCGCATTCCGCTAAGGGAAATCCTCCCCGAGTCGTCTATGGCCGAAAACGGAGAAGCTCTGAACGACAACACATAGAACAACAAGTTTTCCTTAGCGAAAACCCGTTCGCTAGGGAGAATCGCCTTCCGTTCCGCTCTAGAAAATCGAAGATCGTTCGATAACGACTCCTTCAACGATCACAGGAACCGTCCGACGACCTTCTCCAGCAACTCCGTCAATACCGTCGAGATTGAACATCACGTCGACTATGACCGAATACAGTTCTGTTCCGATGAACCCGTCCCCGAAGGAGAACAAGACCCTAATGGCCAACGGTATCGTGGAGATCCCAATTCCACGGCGCCGACGTTCCCCCTAACGATGAAAATTCCGCTAGGGAGAGAACAGTTCCAATAGACGAAGGTGAACAAGACCCTGAAGGCTGGCGGTTTCGTGGAGATCCCAATTCCACGGTGCCGATCTACATTCCATTCCAACAAACACGGCCCGAAGGTGAACAAGAACCTGAATGCCAATGGTATCGTGGACATCCTAATTCCACGGTGTCGACGTTCTCCCTAACGATGAACATTCCGTCAGGGAGGAAAATCTCCAATAACATAGCCCCGAAGGCGAACAAGACCCTGAAGGCCAACGGTATCATGGAGATCCCAGTTCCACGATATCATCAACACTCTTCTGATGACGAACATTCCATCAAGGATATTGTGGAGATCCCAGTTCCACGATATCATCAACACTCTTCTGATGATGAACATTCCATCAAGGGTATGGTGGAGATCCCAATTCCACGATGCCGACCAAAGCTCCTAACGAGAATATTCCATTAAGGAGAATACCAACTACATTAACTTTGGTGATCAAGACTCGTCAACGACAAGTCCAAAAGCCAGCAAGCGGCAACACCCCTGATGATGCAGCGAAGCCGTCAACTTCAACTCCAAGCTGAGTGCTAACCATGCATTCTACCAAGTTCAACTACTTCAACGTGAATCTTGAAGAGGACAAGTTCAAACGACACAGGCGGGCATAGCCAAGTGTCAACGGCTGTGCTAGGCATTACATGGGCCCTGGTTAACCCATGTATTCTGTCGTCGCCCATCAATCTGGTATCCACCAACTGCACAGTGAACCATGAAGCAACGAGAATAAGAAGACAACCCCAACAGCTTAATCGGAGGTGTTCCGCAAGATGGCTTGTGGATGTAATTAACCGGGTGTCATTTCGAGGTCCCGGGATCCAGAACCCGACGATCACCTGAACAAGAAGTCTAGCCTACCAGGCTACAGATGTCTAGCCGACCTAGTTACGGAGGGCAATACTAACAAGGAGTTGTACTTCATTGTGACGATGAAATATAAACATCCTTGTCCATTTTCTTTTGTGTATTTTTGATAAATACACTGGAACGCCCGCAAATGTGTTTGTTGCGGAGTTTGTGTGCGCCACAATTTGTTTGGCAAAGAACTAACATGCCTCACACCTCCTCACCAGCTCGTAGGCATCTCGGAGGGCGGTAGGCCAATAGAACCCCTGACGGTACGCCTTACCGACCAGGGTGCGACTGGACATATGGCTCCCGCACTCGCCTCCATGAATATCAGACAGCAAGCTACTTCCCTCTTCCCAAGTGATGCACTTCAGAAGAATTTCGTTCTCACCCTAGCGATACAGGTCCCCACCCACCAGGGCGTAGCACTTGGCCTTCCGTGCAATCTTCTCTGCTGACGCATCATCGTCGGGGGCCACTCAGTCTCGCAGGAAGGCTAGGATCGGATCCATCCACCGCCCCTCCTGGCCGAGTGCGGCGACCACTCGGTTCTCGCATGGGTACTCCGCCTGGCCAGGCGTTTCCGCTGGCGCTTCCTTGGAAGCGACGCCGCCCTCCTCCCCTAAAATAGGAGCTGGGATGGGCGTACCATCGTCCTCACCAGACTTGGGGGCTGCGACGGACGGTCGCGGATGAAGGGAATATGCCCTAGATCAATCATGAGATGATTGTGTAATACGTCTTTGTTCATGTACTTTTCGATAACTAGCTTATCAGGTTCCATGAATAATGGTCATAACTTTGTTCATCAAGTACGACTTGGTTGTGAGACACATTGTTTGTATGACATTATTCTAAACTGATCCCTGATCCAGAATCATTATGAGGAGCAGTAATGATTGATCGGCACATGTATTGATTGATGGTACTGTTTCACATACCATAGATATTGTGGATATCGAATCAATAATGTGGACACGTGTTAGAGAACACGGATGGTTGGATTGACCTACTCCGAGACACTGCTGAGATTGTTATCTTAATAGTGCCATCAGATTGTTGTCTCGAGTGGTACACCTATATGGTCCTTAGACCTGAGATCATCATAGAGTCCCAGCATGCGTAGTTGTATACTTTGGGGTTATCAAACGCTACTCCGTAACTGGGTAGTTATAAAGGTAACTTACGGGTATGCCGCGAAACATGGCGTAGGGGTGTGATAGATCAAGATGGAATTTGCCCCTCCTCGATAACGGGAGAGATACCTCTGGGCCCCTCGGTGTGGATGGATAAGGAAAGTGCGCGGCCGTGCCAAGGTGACTAATTGTTAGTCACATCTTATATCCATTACACGGAACGAGTGAATGGGTCGAGCTATCACAAGGGTGGCACGCATCTTGCCTTGAGCTTGACTGGTGTCGTGTGGCAAAGGGATCGGTATGTACGTGTGTATCAAGGTTTAGCCGATGAGATCATTCTGTGCATTCGGGGGTCAATATGTGTTGCTAGATACCGCTATTGATCTGTGGACTGGAAACGGGTTTCCGGGTCCGCGGCCGACTTGCACATGAACCTAACGGGTCACACACTTAACGGGTTGGAACATGCTTAACGGATTCACTTCTGTTAATGGGTTTCGGCGCGTGGATATGGATCCACGTAGGAGATAGAGTCCTAACGGGTCTTCTAGTGTAGAAGCCCGTTATCACGTCTATATAAGTTGGAGGCCAGGGGCGGCGCGGTACATGAGTTAGATGCACTCCACCAAAACCCTAGCCGCCGCGCCCCTCCCGCTCCTGAGGAAACCCTAGCCGCGCGACGTGGTGCTAGCACACCGGCAAGATTGCCGATGCCGTCAGCAATGAAGTCCAAGGCGCCAAAGCGAAGAGTCTCTCCTGGCTTCATGTCGACGTACGGTGATCCTGAAAAAGCCATCTGATCTGAAAAGATGAACTTGACGCAGATCCCCTACCTGGCGCGCCAACTGTCGACAGGTGACTAACTGGGGGGTCACCGCCGGCAATGAATTTGTACGAGGGGACGCTAATCAAGGTCTAGAACAGATGGGTAACACAAGACAGGGTTATACAGGTTCAGGCCCTCAACGGAGGAGGTAATACCCTACTTCCTGTGCTCTGGGATTATTCGGTAGATCGGGATGCAAGATGATGCTCTTATTCGGTGATTCTATGGCCTCTGCCGATGGCTTTTACGCCCTCCCTTTATATAGTACAGGGGGGATATAGTTTACAGAAAGTCGCAACGTATATGGCAGCTATTTCCGTTATGATGTTACATGGAATGTATGCATGGATCTGCTAATTACATGGGGATATCCCATAAACTCGGACCCTTTCTTGCGGCTCAAGTTCCGCCCGATCCGAGTGGTTTCCATCTTCGGGCCAACCGATCTGGGTCGCCCCCTATCTGCTCCCTTACGGGCCTTCTAGAGGATACCCGGGGCCCATGCAGTCCACACCAACCTAAACTCCGTGAGGCTCTTGTCAAGGCTCTGCTGGAGCCTCAAAGACACGAGGTGTCTAAGGCTAGACACCGTCTTAACAACAATTCCTGCAACGCAAGTAGGATCTTCTTCACTGAGTATGACAACCTTTTGATGGATGACAACCATAATTGTCCACTCTACATCGAGGCCAACATCGAGAAAGCACATCTACGAAGGATTCTCATCGAGCCTGGTTCCGCCATCAACATTCTCCCGTTGCGGAGCCTAACGCGGGCCAGCTATACGACTGACAACCTTGAACCGACCGAGGTCGTTATTTATGGTTTTGATAACCATGGGAAGACAACATTGGGAGCTATCACCCTGAAGATCCAAATGGCAACGTTTCTATTCAAAGTGAGGTTCTTCGTCATTGACGCGCCTAACTCGTACTCGGCTTTACTCGGGAGGCCGTGGCTACACAAGTATCGTGTGATGCC
Organism: Raddia distichophylla; assembly: GCA_005191435.1. Taxonomy (NCBI): domain Eukaryota; kingdom Viridiplantae; phylum Streptophyta; class Magnoliopsida; order Poales; family Poaceae; genus Raddia; species Raddia distichophylla. The sequence goes on along the minus strand of SPJY01025736.1, from coordinate 460,543 downwards.
GTCAACTCTGTACCAATGCCTAAAGTTTCTTGACAATGACAGCACGCAACAACACATTGCCGGCAACCCATCTCCATACCTCGTGCAAGAGGCGTACCACGCCGAATTTGTTTGCCAAAGAACTAACATGCCTCACATCTTCTCACCAGCTCACAGACATCCCGAAGGGTGGTAGGCCAATAGAACCCCTGATGGTACGCCTTACCGACTAGGGTGCGACCGGACATATGGCTCCCGCTAGGGGCAGAGCCAGGATTTCATCATAGGGGGGCCGACACATAACAAACTAATTTGCAGTTGTTGACACCCAAATTTGGCAGAAAATCAGATATTCAGAAAGGGTCAAGTATATTGGATTTATTGGGCTGAATCGGAATTGGGCTTTATCGGCAAAGGAAAAAATATATTGATCAGATACGATGGAGACGAATTCTGAAGAGATACGATCTGATCAGAAGCGCGACGCGGTAAAATAGGTCGTATCGGTATCGACTTTGTAACACTATAAATAGGACTTTAGATATCGAGAATAGACAATCAATACTGAATACACAAAAACCTTTTCTTGAACCCGATCGACCTCGTCGAAAGGCTTCAACTCGCAGGTAGAGCTATCTCGATGGGATAATCGATTCTCTCCTTGTAACCTGTATGCATGGCTGCATCAATTTGATCTCATGTATACAAACCATGTTAGACTGTCTCGGGATTTACCGATCTTTAACATGTTCTCGCAAATTGCACTGTCTCGATTCAATCGATCTGTAATGTGTGTTTATCCTGTAATACCGATTGTTAAGTATTTCATATGCTTTTTCCTGAATCTGATATATGCAACTGTCTCGTTCAATCGATCTTGTGTATGCCTTGTTTAGGATCTTGCCTATGTGAGCATTTACCGATCTGTATTGCATCTACCCTCATTAGTTCTAAACCTTTAAATCGGTTTATTGGTTTATATCTAGATTTAGATCTGAATGCTGTCTTGGCCTGACCAATCTATTCAATCTGTTTCTTGGTTTAATCTGATATATTGATATTAAGGTTTACTGCTAATATTATTATAAAAATACCAAAAATAAGTGTGAGATTTAGATTTGAATGCCTATTTGAATTTAATTGCTCTATCTGGCATTAAGCCGATAGATCTCGTAATCTGTTAATTTAAAGCCGATTACAAATAACCTGATCTGGCTATCAAAAAGCCGATTAGGCCTATATCACTGACGATTTTCTCCTTGTCAATTTACAGGTCAAATTGACTGGCACGCTTGGTCTTTAGTTGCAACGCAATCACTGAATTGACGCTTTAGCACGTGTGTTCACAGAAATTCATTTTTTTTTTTGTGTCAACAGCAGTATGATCCTATCATTATATTGAAAGCGAGCTATTTGCAGAAAATGTTTCATAATAATATTGTTATGTCATGCAATTAATCGACTCAAATGTGCCATAGCAGTATAGAAAGCAGTGATAATAGTATCGTACCTAGCGGAGATTGTCATTGTGGGGACACTTAACCGTGATGGAACTTTTTTCTTGCATATTCGCATGACATTGAGTCAAGTTGTCGGTGGTGTCACAAAAACTAAATAAATAGATTATATTTTATATTTGTGTATATGTATATCAAGTGTTATGCAGTTCTTTCACTACAGGAATTCGTTGTAATTTCGTCGGCCAGAAACCGACGAAAATAGGGGTCAAACCAACGAAATTGATATAAATTCGTCGGTTTGCCGAAGAAATTAACCCGACGAAATGTGCTAGAAGAAATTAACCACCTTTTCGTCGGTTGCCGACGAAATTATTTTATTTTCATCGGTTTTATCGGCCGACGGAATTAAAAAACCGATGGGCTGTGAGCCGGACAGAAGGCTGACGTGGCACGTAATTTCATCAACCAAAACCGACGAAATTATCTCCCACGTTAGCAAAAAAAAAAGTTGAGCTGTTGGGTTATTTGCTGACGTGGCACCTAATTTTGTCGGCCAAAACCGGCGAAATTATCTCCCACGTCAGAAAAAATTTGAGCTGTCGGATTAGGCTGACGTGGCGCTTAATTTCGTTGGTGTCACATCAGCAAAAAAAACAGTGGCTGGGGCAGTGGCAATTAATTTCGTCGGCCAAAGCCGATGAAATTATATATATTTTAAAAAAACTGGGTGCTGTTTTATTCACAGAAAATCACAGAAAATTCACAGAAAATCACAGAAAATTCACAAATATTGATATCATCACAAACTTATATCCAACATCAAATATCATCCAACACAATATCCATAATAGCACATAGATACAAATAATACATAATTAAGTCCATACAACATCACATAGCGAAATGCACAAGTTTAATACCAAGGTACACAATGGATCTTCTAACTCGCAGGTGAGTGGGACCCATGTCCGCTGCCTGCCGCATCAGCGCCTCCCATGTTGACGTACCGGTTGACCAAAGGCGTATATGAAGAAGAAGGGTCGTTGTTGCCTCTAGTCGCACCTTGAGCTGGTGGAGATGGTGTCGCAAAGCCCTAATCAATTGAAGGTAGCATTTGTGAGAGTGCGAATACATGGAAGTAAATTTGCTTATAAAGATGTAATTTTATTACCTGTTGTGTTTCTTGAAATAAAAAGCCAGGCGGAGGAGGCGGGGGCCGAAACGCAGGCAATTGAATATTTGGCCAAACTGAGAGTAGAATATTACCTATAGTAAAAAAAACATGCATGGTGTATTAATTTTCAGCTAATTCATTCAAATTTCAGCTATATGTACTTGCATTATCCAATTATCGAGTTAGCGGGGAAAATAATGTCATTTTAGCCATATGCACTTTTCTTCTCCAATTATCGAGGTATCTAACTTAACTATGCAACTTTGGTCCTAAATTGACATTCAATGCAACAGAGGCGTTTAATAGTGACAAATGAGCTAATCCACACAAATTTGGGCCATATGCACTTATCTTATTCGATTATCGAGCTACCTAGCCTAAATTTATATTCAATGCATAAGAAGCATATAATAACGACAAATAAGCTATTTCACATTAATTTAAGCAATATGGATCTGTCTTCTCTAATTATTGAAATATGAAGGCAAATAATGCAATTTTCATATTAAATTGTCATCCACTTGCAAAAGAAGTATTTAATAGAGATCAATTTTACTTACTTCAAAGTTGCTCTCGCTGATATGTCTGATATTCCATCACGTACTTCAGACACTCTTGTTGCTGGCTCAACTGCTGCTCCAGCTGTATCTCTCGTGAGGTACGAGAACTGCTCCAGCTGCCTTGTGAGGAATGAGACGACCTTGCCTCGGCTAAGGCTTGGCTAGAATCCACCACCTCGTGAGGTTGTCATGTTACTATACTCTGCATCTTAATGGCTAAAATAAACAAAATGAAATTGAGTAGATTAATAAACAAAATGAAATTTGAGTTTCATCTAAAATGAGTATGCGCATAGGATTAGCCTTGCCTAGGGAGCAGATAGACGAGTGATTGTTCGCAGAACTATTTTGATTGTGTGCGTGGAGAAACCGAGAGAGAGAGAGAGAGAGAGAGAGAGAGAGAGAGAGAGAGACTTTACCCGTGGAAGGAGGTGACCGGCTACCGGCTACAGGCGGTGTGGGGGACGGCGCGACTGGCAGGCACACGGTGCGGGCGACGAGCAGGAGGTGGTGCGAGCGGCGGGCGAGCGGCGGGCGCGGCGGCGGCAGTGTGTGGGGCGGCGAGGAGGGCGGCGCGAGGAGTGGGCGCTCGGGCGGCGGCGGCGTGGGCAAGCAGCAGGGAGCGCTGGCGCGGCTAGGTCAAGTCATGCGCACGGGTGGGCCATAGGGGTCAAGTGGGCCTTAATTTCGTCGGTTCTCGTCATCTGCCACGCCCGCGATGTTCCCCACCTTATTTTCGTCGGCCCAAACCGATGAAATTAGGGCCGCGCCATACGGTCGCACCTTAGTTTCGTCGGTTTCGGCCGACGAAATTATGTCCACGTCATCTGCAGCGCCCGCGATGTGCCACCACCATATATCCGTCGGTCTAAACTAACGAAATTATTATTTATTTCATCGGCCAGGTCAGAACTGACGAAATTAAAGCCTTATTTTCTTCGGTTGTGTAAAACCGACGAAATTATGGGCTTAGTTTCATCGGTTTTTTGGAACTGACGAAATTAAAATTGGCCAACGAAAAAACTTTGTTTTACTGTAGTGTTTAGAATAAAGGAAGATTACACACCAATAGTACAATTATGTTCATATTGGACACGGTGATAACTAGCTAATAAAAATATTTGAAGTTTTTGAAAAGAAATATGAGTTACAACTAGTCAAACCCCAAATGTATATAAGTGAACATCAAGAAGCGGTTTGCGAATTTTTGGTAAACTTATCGAAATATTGTGCACTAACACTATTATTGAATATATAGTACGTACCTAAGTTGGAAGAGTATGTTTAATCAATACTAATACCATACTTCTTATAATTGAAATTAGTCATGTAAATTAATTATATGAGCTTAAGTTTGATACAACAGCCTATATACTATTTAGCATTGCACATAAATCATAGGCGTTTACGCCAGCACTTCCTTGGAAGCGACGCGGCCCTCCTCCCCTGAAATGGGAGCTGGGACAGGCGTACCGTTGTGCCAACCAGACTTGGGGGTTGTGACGGACGGTCGCGGAAGTCTTTCCTCAAAGACCCCGACCGGAGCTGGCACTTACAACGAAGCAAGCTGTGATAGCCCATCCGCCAAATGCTTGTCCCTCCTCGGAATGTGGATGTACTCCAATCCGTCGAAGCAGTGTTCCATTTTCCTAACCTCGGCAATGTACGGCGCCATCACAGGGTCGACGCACTGAAACTCTTTTCGGGCCTGATTGACGACCACGAGGGAGTCGCCCTTGATGTAGAGACGCCGAATGCTCAACGAGGCGGCAGTGCGCAACCCTGCGAGCAAGCCTTCGTATTCTGCGATATTATTAGTATCTTCGAAATCGAGGACCACCATATACTGGAGAAAGACCCATCAAAGGGAAGTGTCCACACGGACGACTCCGGTCTCGGCTCCGCTTCCGGAGGCTCCGGAGACCATTCTGCAACGAAATCCGCAAACGCCTGGCTCTTGACGGCGGTCCGGGGAACGAACTGTAGACCAAACTCCCCTAGTTCCACCGCCCACTTAGCTACTCGGCCTTGCGCCTCCCGATTGTGAAGAATCTCCCGGAGGGGAAGGACGTAATGATCGTAATCCCCTTTCCTTGAAAATAATGGCGCAACTTACGCAATGCCACGAGCACTGCGTACAGCATCTTTTGGCCAGAGGATACCTGGTTTCCGCGTCCTGCAACACCTTGCTGACGTAGTAGACCGGGCGCTGGATGCCTTCCCTCTCCGCCACCAGCACAGCACTGACCACCGCTAGCGTGGCCGCTACATAAAGAAGGAGCGACTCGCCGGGGTTCGGGGGCGATCAGCACTGGAGCGCGACGATAGTACTTCTTCAGCTCCTCGAAGGCTCGTTGTGCTTCACTGGCCACTTCGAAAGTGTTGGTCCTCTTCAGCAGCTTGAACAACGGAAGGCTCTTTTCCCCCGGGTGGGCTATGAACCTCCCGAGGGAAGCAAGGTAGGCCGTAATGCATTGCACATGCTTCAGGAGAGCGGGAGGCTGCATGCGCTCGATGGACACTATCTTATTAGGATTAGCTTCGATGCCTCGGCTAGACACGAGAAACCCCAGTAGGTTCCCCGACGGCACGCCGAATACACACTTCTCCAGATTGAGCTTCAGGCTATACTTGCGAAGGTTGGAAAAGGTCTCCTCCAGGTCGTCGAGCAGTCCACTGCTCTCCTTGGTCTTTAGCACCAGGTCGTCGACGTACACCTCCAGGCTCTTCCCCATCTGAGGCCGGAAGGCGATATGCATGGCTCGCTGGTAAGTAGGACCAGCGTTCTTCAAACCCAAAATCCATCCTCCTATAACAGTATATGCCCATAGGAGTTACAAAAGCAGTTTTTTGTTCATCCTCCCCTGCCATACTAATCTGGTGATACCCAGAATACATGTCAAGAAAGCTTAAAAGCTCACATCCCAGAAAACCAAGTTTGTTGAGGTTGGTGGAAATTGACACACATCCGCCACTTCCCATTGGATTTCTTCATGAGGACGGGGTTGGCAAGCCATTCAGGGTGAGTAACCTCTCTCACGATTCCAGGGCATGGAGATCATCCTCCACCCCCAGCTGGTCATAGGAGTCATGAAAATTAGTGACAAACTGGTCACACAGCTCCTCCCACGAGCCTAGCGACGCTCGCGGGAGGTTTAGCTGCCAAGAACGGGCGGACCCAGTCAAGACTGTAGGGAAGTAATTAGCCATGACCTTCTCAGAGCCGTCGGCAGCCTGAACCACCGTGGTGTACGTAGATCTGCAGGAACGCATCTGGGTTGGTCGCGCCGTCGTACTTCTCGACAGACGCCGGTCAGAACTTCTCCGGCGAAACCACACGGCGCAGCTGGGCGGTGAACGCCCGACAGCAGACATCATAAGGTGGCTGGTGGCGATGGCCAAAATCTTGGTGGGACTCAGAGGACGCGGAGCCCCCCTCGTCACCATCGGAATGATCTCCGGTGCCGGAACTCACTGGCTGTGACTGGTCCTCGAACGTGGCGATGCTACAACTTGTCACGCAGGTCCCCGCTGCGGGGATGCCGATGCTCCTCCAAACGAGTTCGGAGGTCCTCTTGGCGTCCCCCGCTCTGGGAGGCGCTTGGGACGATACTCGGGTCGGTGCACAGGCCTCCACCCAAGCGGTGTCCGCACCCTGAACATCCTTTCCCTTGCCCCGGCTTTCGAAGCCAGAGCAAACTTGACGTGGGCGGCTCGACGCCTACGTGCGATTCACATGCTCCACCGGAAGCGCCCGATCTCCCGGAGACCTTGACCCGGTGGTGGGCCGCATCCACGAGACACGCAATGTTCCGCAGCCATGGCTTGGTGGGGGAATCCCCGCCAACTCCACCGGAGGGTGCTCCAGCAGTAGACGTATGGCATGCAGATTCTGGGACGGGGAGGCCTCCTCCAAGGCCAATTGCCGCCGAACTGGAGGCGCATCAGATGCCGGAGGAGTAATCAACTGAGAGGCTTCCAACAAGGATTGCCAGCCTCTCCCTCTGATCCGTGCTCCAACATCCTTGCTCCTCGACAGGTTTTTCGGGAACTGATCCGGTGGTTCGGTAGTGCGGGTGTGCGCGGCTAGCCCACTCCTCTCCTCTCGCTTATGGCTCAAAGCTCAAGAACAGACGCTAAGAATTTACCCAGGTTCAGGCCCCCTGATCGGGTAATAGCCATAATCCTGCTTGAGCTCCTTGCAAAGTATGAACTAGATAGTAATTTTTTTGAGGGTCCGATCTCAGGATCAAATTCTGGAACCGACCCTTTTACAGATGCACGCCCAGCCCTTATATACCCGGGCTGACGTGGGTCACAACGTGCTACACAGCACACATTTAATGGTGCAACCACTGTAGCCATCATTCTTTCGGCGCTATTCCTCACTGCAGCCGCTCCTGTCCCTGCTGTTGATAGTGGGCAACTTAGATGAGACAGAGCAGCCTGCCTATTCCCAGCGCCTTTCTTGTCACCCCGTAGCTGGTACAAACGAGACGGCTGTGGTGATGGACATCGTGTAGTTGACATCATTTAGCGGGGCGGGGGCAATCATATTGTCAGAGCCCCGCCCCACTCCATCCAGAGCGGTTCCGTCACATTAAATGCTCCGGATTCGATGTATCCCGACGAAATCCTTAGCAAGGAAGCCTCCTTGCACCTTCGTCCAGTGTCCCTGACAGTGGGGCCCCCGCGCCCCTTGCTGCCTTAGCTCTCTCGCCTGGCGCCTGCTCGCTGGATGCCATGCGTTCTAGTCACCCGACGCCTAGGGCCTGCTCACCCACCCATGCGCCGGACGCCACGCGTCCTGATCACCCGACGCCTGGGGCCTGATCGCCCGCCTACGCGCCACATGTCCTAGTCGCACTGTTTGAACTTCTCTTTTTCTGAAACTGGACTTTGATCTGTTTGGGCTCAGTATTCCCTTGTATAGCACACTTCCTACTTGGACGTTGGTCCCACCTGACAGCGATGCAGGGGCACACCCCGGTGTAGAATACACCGACAAGAATATTGAGATAATTATTTGTTTTTAATTAAATTATCAAATGTATTATTTGGATTTGAAAATTATTTTAAAAAAAATCACTTTCCTTCCTGATTCCTTAGGCCCACCTGTCATTCACCTTCATATATCCTATTTCCTTCTTTCTACCTCCTCTACGTATTTTTTTTAGAGCTCCTCTGCGTATCTCTCCCCGTGCCGGCCCTGTTCTCCCTCTCTCATGTGCACCATCTTGCAACAAGATGAGGGGGGATTCTACTTTCCTCGCAAAGAAAATTGCTCAGTCGGCCAAATCTCAGCAATCTGGTCCCTCCCTCAGCTTCTTCTCACCTTAGCGATGCTCCTCCTCCCCACCTGTAGAATACATGGACCCCGAGTATCTTCAGGGCGGGTTGCGAGGACTACCCAACAGGGGGTGTGCCGAGCCGGCTACACGTGCAGAAGGGACATCCAGCCCGCCAGCCAACCTTCCGCGGCAAGTACAAGATAAAGATAGAAGTCTATCCCAAAATATGATTGTAATCCAGGATAACTACGTATCCAGCAAGAAATGATAGAGATAGGAATCATACCTCATAACCCTGCCCCCCACTATATAAGGCGGGCAGGGGACCCTGGTTCGGCATACATTGACATCTACATCCATGGAGAGACATCTCCCTCGATATTTATCACCAGATCACCATCGTAATCCCACAACACAGAACTAGGGTATTACCTCCACCGCGAGGGCCTGAACTTGTATAATCCCTTGTCTTGTATTACCATCGAATTTGGATCTAGCGCATAACCCCATATAAATCATTGCCGATGACACCCCCCAGTTTAACAAATGTCGACACCACCGCCCTCCTAGTTTTGTTGTTGGCGAGTTTCCCACCGCTTGCCGCCTTGAACCGCCGCCAGCGCTACCTCCATCCACCTCCAGTAATGCAAATCCCGTAGCCGAGACCACCGCCTCTTCCCGTCTGCTTACCAGCCCTTAGGGGTGGGCAAAAAAATACCAATACCAAACAGAACCGAAGAAACCAATTTTTTTTTGTTTTTTCGGTATTTGGTATTCTGTTCGGTTTTAATCTGCAGAAAACCAAAATGGTTCGATTCAGTTTCGGTACAAGCGTCAAAAAGCCGAGAAAACCAAACTACCGCAGGCCATTCACGAGGTAAAGCCCTTCAGGCCCAAATAACCACCTACAAACCGGCAAACCCTAACTCCATGCCCGTCTCGGCCTCCGCGCCCCTTTCCTCCTCCCCTCCTCCACCCGCGCCGCTTTCCCTCCACTCCTCCACTCTGCTGCCCGCCTCCTTGCCCCTATGCTCCTCCACTCGTCTCCACCGCCCGCCTCCGCGCCCCTCTGCTCCTCCACTCCTCTTCGCCGCCCGCTTCCGTGCCCCTCTCCTCCTCCACTCCGCCTCCGCCCACCTCCGTCAGTACCTCCGCGACCTCTCCCTCTTTTTTTCTATCACTTGCATGTGTGAGCATGTTTGTCGTTGTTTGTGATTCTAGATCAAATAATTCGGTAAATACCAATCCACCGAAATACCGAACCAAAATAATTTGGTATTTTTGTTTCACTTTTTATTTTTAATAAATTTTGATACCTAAATATGAAATACCGAATTTCTAGAATTACCAAATACCGAAACCGAAAATACCAAAATACAGAATGCCCACCTCTACCGGCCCTCGTCCGGAGATGTCGCCGCTACCTACTCCTGCTCTTTACCACTGACTCCTTGGCCCCACATGGCTTCTTGCGAGCTCGCGCCTACCTAGATTTTTTTACTGTACTAGCTTTAATTTAATTCAAAATTAAAAAAATAATTTCTTGTTTAAAATAATTAAAAAAATAGCCTCCCGGCGCCCGATGGTCGGGCGTTAATTTTGAAACGCCGAACAAACGAAAGATTAATTATAAAACGCCCGTGAATTGGGCGATATATAAATAACGCCCGTCCAGCGGGCGTTATTTAAATATCGCCCGTTCAGCGGGCGCTTAATATTAAGCGCCTGTCTAGCGGGCACTTTATAATTGGCGTCCATCCAGCGGGCGATTTATATGTCCAGCGGGCATTGCCACCCGCGCCCATGCACCACTCTCTGCCTTGGAAAAATTGGTCGATTAATATAGGATTGGGAAAGTACGTCGCAATGCAATGCCCATAATATACCCAGCTTCCGTCACCTGGAATATTTAAAGGGCGTTTCCGCCACGCCGGATAGCTTCCGCCACTGCAGATGGCAAAAGCCACGGGTTTCGGCCACCCCCGATGGCGGAAGCCATCAGCAGCCAAGTTAGCTTGAGGTGAGTGTAGCTGTGCCTTCTTAACCTTTTCAACAATGTACTTTATTACAACCCCAGAAAAAAACAACCGATTGTCAGACATGGCAATTGAGGCTGCTCGATACCGGTCCATGAAATACTTGCATGTTCGGTGCAGAATCCCCTCGACAATTGCTACGAGCGGCAGTGCCCTGGTACTTCTCATGATCCAGTTGTATACCTCCGTCAAGTTTGTCGTCATGATTCCGTATCTACAGCCTTCGGAATCATATAGTAATGCCCACTTCTCTTTCGGGCAGTCTTCAATCCATTCTGAAAAGTTTGTAATTCTTCTGTTCCTCACATTCCCAGCCTTCCTGGTATGCTTCCTGGTCATCTCGTCCAACGTCTGCCACAACTAATTGAACTTACGCTGCTGGTTTTGCTTACACAACCGCTTAAACAGATTCATTAAGTGCTTACTCTTGAATTGGTTAAAGAAATTAGCACCCATGTATCTCATGCACCACCTGGTATGAATGTCCGGCTACTGAGCAGCTCGATAGTCAGACCCAAACTTAATTTCTTCGATCGCTGCCAACAATCCAAGATGTCTGTCATGAATGATACAAACATCTGATCTGCCAACAACAACCGCATGCTTCACCCTCTCTAAGAACCAGTACCAGCTCTCAGTATTGTCACCTTCCACAAAAGCAAATGTAACCGGCAGAATCTGGTTGTTGCCGTCAACGGCAATTGCTGTCAGGATTTGCCCCTTATACTTGCCAGTTAGGAATGTTCCGTCAACACATAGAACTGGAGGACAATTTTGAAATCCCCTGATGCACTGCCCCAAAGCAAAGAAAACCCGCTGCAGAACGAACTTGCCAATATCATCGCCCTCTGCCTCCACCTCTTTGTAATCATAATATGTACCCACATTCCTCCTAGTTATGGCCGCCAACAGGGATAACATATTCGCATAATATGCTTCATATGTCCCAAACCTCATCTCTAATGTCTTTTGCTTTGCCCTCCAAGCAGTTGCATACGAAATAGTATACTGAAACTGTTCCTCCATGGCTCGAATGATAGACCGAGGCTCTTAGTTCACGTTCTGTGCTATTTGAGTCTGCATTATTGTGCTACCATTGTGGATGTTAGATTTCCGTGCTTCTGTCTTACCTCAGTCACCGTACAACTATGCTCCCTCCCTATTGAACAAACCCAGTATTCCACCCACTTTCCTTTAAAGGCATGCACACGCCAAGGACAACCAGGGACAACACACATCACATCGTACACACTTCGGCTAGATTTGACAACCCTGAATTCTCTCATAAGTGATAACGACCAAAGCTTCACGGCTGTCTGCAATTCTTCATTTGAGGGGTATGTCGCTCCTTGTGTCACCTCGTTCTAGTGGTATTCCCAGGCTATTGGAGTGCCTTCTCGGATAGATAGCTCCGCAAAGCTCGATGAGTTCCACTCGACCGGCACCACATTTTGAAACCCACTGGGACTCTCATCGTCTGACACATCTTTCTCAGGGACTTGCTCGTGTTCAGCATCCTCGGTCTCCATCTCCGCAACTATAGCTTCAATATGCTCCCCCTCATCTGCCGCACCAATGGGTTCCTGTGTTGTTTGCTGCTCACTTGATCCCTCCCCTGCCTCCTCCACCTCTTCCTGCACGACATGCTCAGTGTCGTCACCATCTTTCTGCAGTGTCGTCACCATCTTCCTGCACCTCTTCCTGCACTACATGTGCTCCTTCAACAGGTTCATGCAACGCTTCTGCATTTTGTTCCCTGTATTTCGCCTGAACAAGAAGTGCTGGTGGCAGTCCTCGTTCAGTGGCGATCTCGACATAACGCCTCCATCCTCGGGTTGCCTTTATCGGTAGCAACTCCCAATAAAGTCTTTCCGTTGAACGGCTAGCAACAGCGCTGATATCCAGACCATATTCTTCGGGGTTAATTTTGAACGTCCTTAACAACCAATTTTCAAGCCCTGCTAACGTTCTCTCCGTGGGTCCAGATATCCCCAACATCACTGACTTGAACATAGATAAATCTACCCCGTCTGGACCAAAATTGATATCCCCTTGTCCGTAATGAACATTAAAATATTTTCTGTCTGCCATTCACCCCGTAAAAAAACGCAATGAACTACTAATAAATTTTTATTTATTTCCGTACCGATAAAAACATCTTAAACATTTATCGCTTTCAATCCTTTGTACTATGCATTAAACCTACGTGTATTATGCTTCATATAAATCGAGCCTGCTACTACCCTAACGACAGACCTCATGTTCTCGAAATTTATAAACCCTAATCGTAAACTGTAAAAAAATAAATATACGCACTAAATCAACATAACCCTAAATATAGTCTATAATATACCGTACATATTATAAAACATTAAATCCTAAAACTAATTTACATATGTCATACAAAAACTATATCGGAATATTATCCTAATTTAAACCTCTAAATCAAATGTACATAAAAATTACAGAAAATACACCTAATTTTTTTCGAAATCTAATCGCTATATCTAGGCTTTAAACGAAATACTCAATTTATCATGTGGCATATTGCTAACCTACCTTGTTTTCAAACGTTACAAAATAAAAATAGAAAAGGGTTTAAAAATTACCTTTTGTTTTTCCTCTTCTCTTCTCCCTCCTCCTCTCCTCTTCTCCCTCCTCCTCTCCCTCTTCTCTCTTCCTCCTTCTCCTCTCCTCTCCTGCCTTTTCTCTGCGTGGCGCGGGTGGCAAATGACCACTGTGCCGATCCAGCGCCGGCCGCGCGGGGGTAAATGGCGATTTAGCGCCCGCCCATCGGGCGATCCAATCCCGCGCCGTATAAAACGTCCGACGGTCGGGCGGTTTTTTTGGAACAGTGATAAAACGCCTGTCCAACGGGCGATTATTAGCTCAGACGTGCCCTGATCCGTTGGCGTTATTAAACACCCGTTGGTTCGGCGCTAAAAACTGTTCAGCTTTAATAACGCCCGCCCAACGGGCGATTAATATATAGCGCCTGATGGATCGGAGCCGGAGGGCTATTTTTTAATTTTTTTTAAACAGGAAATTATTTTTTTAATTTCAAATTTAAATAAAGTCAGAACAGTATTTAATTGGAAAAAGTGCCAACTTAGTCTCTGAACCTTCGCAGTTGTGCCAAATTACCCCTAAGGTCCAAAACCACTTTAAGTTGGTCCCTCTGGTATTGCAAATGTGCCAATTTGGTCCTTTGACCGGTCAAACCCGGATTGGAGGGCGGTATTGGCTGATGTGGCGCTGAAGTGGCGGTTTTAGCTGATGTGGCGCTCATGTGGCACACCACGTGGCTTTTTTTCGGGCCGACGGCACCGTTCTCGGTAATTCACTATTTTCGAGGTCTTATGTTGTTCGGATGAATTTGGGTTGAACACGAAAGTTGTGGATAATTTCGAGACGCATCTTTTTCATGTAGAAACGTTTTTCATTTGAGCAACGTATAAATTTCTACAAAATTATCTTGCCTGCTGTTCTGTTACTCGTGAAAAAAGCCACGTGGTGTGCCACATGAGCGCCACATCAGCTAAAAACGCCACATCAGCGCCACATCAGCCAAAACCGCCTCCAATCCGGGTTTGACCGGTCAAAGGACCAAATTGACACATTTGCAATACTAGAGGGACCAACTTAAAGTGGTTTTGGACCTTAGGGACTAATTTGGCACAACCGCGAAAGTTCAGGGACTAAGTTGGCACTTTTTCCTATTTAATTCTTCCTACCTACTTCCTCCTCCGTTGTGCCCCGTGCACGTGGGTCGAGCATTACATGCAGGTCAACTGAGCCCTATTGGGCCTAATCCAGGCCGTGCGTCTCCCCTACCTGGGCTAGACCGATCCGACCAGTTCAGTTTATTAAATTTTGATTATTTATTTCTGTTAAACTATTAAACTTGTTTATTTAATATCTTTTTAATATATAAATCCAAAAAGTATGATACTCATTGTTCCCGACAAGGACAAATTAAACATAAGAGGTCAAGGAATACCTGTGAAACATTAGTGAATATTGTGTGTAAAAGGTGCTCATGTCTTAGCCTATGTATCAGTTTTATTTAGGTACCCTTGTCTGTGTTCAAATCTTTGGGATATACTATGTATCTATCAAATATAATTTTTTATATTTTTGGAGCAAGGTTCTTTTTAAACCCATACATATTGTTTATGCTTTAGTACTTCTCATACTTTTAGGTTTTGGTCATGCTAAAAACATTTTCAAAGCTTCAACCCATTGTTTTTTTATTGGCTAATTCATGCACTACTCTGCTATGTAAGTCATCACAATGCAATAGCTATAGCATTGTTGCCTGTAGGTTTAGCATCTTGCAGCTGCTACGAATGAGCGGAATTCTCATAGAATCAAATTTTGCTTTTGACTTCATCTTATATTTATGCAACTTTTATTGCAGTATTAGTCGGGTGTCATCGTTCATCAAACATTATAAACCTTTATAATTTATATTGTTCTAATTTATGCATTTCTTTCATCCCTTTGTTTCCGGTGCAATGTACGGGTATTGTACTAGATTTTTTTTAGATTTTTTATCACAACTCCTAGTTTAAGTTGTGATGTCTTAGCTTATAAATCAACAATCTTTATAGTTCCGTTGCAATGTACGGACATTTACTAGTCAGAATGTATCACGGAAGGATTCATGTTATAGCCAGTAACGAAATTTTGTTAAGCTCATAGGGACGCATCAAAATATTGAGTTGCTGAGATGGTGATCAAAGCGGCGAGCCATTTCATTTCAATGCTTCCGTTTAGACCTTGCCGAAAAAGCTGGAGGAATCTCTGATGAGTCATGATACATTGATCATGCCAAATTTGCCCAGGCAGGATTTTTTCTTTCTATTGGAGAGCCAGTCTGGCCGGTATGATATGAATGGTTGACAAAACTAACTCCACCGGTTACTAAGGTAACCCAGATCAAAAGTGCACTTTTAAATTGGCCAATAGATCTCATAGAAGCAGTTGCACACTTGCACAACAAACACAGAAGGCATGAAGCCGGAAGAAAGCAAAGAAAATGGAGAAATAAAAAAAAAATGAGAGCTGCAGAATGTGATAGTGGCAGCAAAGAAATCCATAAAAAAGCCATGAAAATTAAGCAACGCATCCATCTCACCAAGAAATTAAGTGGCGGGTTCAGAACGAGAGCTGAACCGGCAGTGGGCAAGTGGCAAGTGGCAACGGAGACGGAGCTAGAAGCGGCAGTGCGCCTTGCAGTTGGCGTCGCAGTCGTAGAAGCAGGGGCCCTCGCAGCGCATGGGGCACAGCAGTTGCAGTCCCCGGCACCGCCCCGGCGCCGTGCACCGCGCGTACTCTCCCACGCGGTACAGCCTCGAGCTGTAGCTCGGCCGGTGCCGCCGCGCCCTCCTCGTGCCATTGCCGCGGCGTCCGTTGCTGCAACCCGACCAGCCGCCTCCTCCTCCGCCGCCGCAGCCGCCACCGCCTCCTCCGCCGCTACCTCCTCCTCCTCCGCCGCCCCAGCCCCAGCCCCAGCCCCAGCCGTAGCCCCAAGAACTCCCCCCGCTGCTGCCCCCACCTCCGCCGCCGCCCATCCCACCCTGCTTCCGGCCGGTGATGCTGCCGCCATTGTAAGTGCCGTTCCGGCTACCCAGCGCTACGCTGATCTGCTGCGCCGGAACCCGATCAGCCTCCCCGAAGGAGCCATTGGCACGCATCAGCAGCACCAAGAAGAGCGCGCTGGCGGCGCCGCCCAACATGCGCACGCGCAGCGCACGCATCCTCCACGGGGACATGGGATGGGATACTTGCCGACGCCTTTGTGAAGCAGCTAGCTTATTATAGCTGGGTGACGCTCGTGCATATATATAGCTCATCGCTTTCGGCCGGCTAGTGGTGGGCAATGATGGTGACAGTCAGGCATGGGCACCGAGCAACGAAACAGAGAGGTGAAACGAAAGAAAGACGGGAGCGAGCTAGACGTCAAAGATGGCTTCAATTGCACTTCTTGCTAAGCACCACAACAGGTAGCAACACATGGGGGCACCATATTGTGGATCACCAGGAGAGGACAAACCGGCCGGCCGGCTTGGCGTGCTTTAGCTGATCTGCATCGCCTATACAAGTAACTCATCAGTGTCCTGCTCCTGCATTGCCTAGATAAGTAATCACGTTCACTTTAAGTTAGTCCGCTAATGTTTGCACCGGGACAGGGCCGGTCCTGGCATTTTGGAGGCCCGTGGCGAAAACTTATACGGAGGCCCCATCCACCTCCTCATATATATATGTCTATATATATATGTATGTATATATAGTCTT
This sequence comes from Raddia distichophylla, assembly GCA_005191435.1. NCBI lineage: Eukaryota > Viridiplantae > Streptophyta > Magnoliopsida > Poales > Poaceae > Raddia > Raddia distichophylla. The sequence goes on along the minus strand of SPJY01025736.1, from coordinate 443,743 downwards.
TTAAACACACATCATTGAATAAATTATTATTCGATCCACAAAAATTACTTCTATAGAACACTAGCAGACTGTGCATTTGCACCAGATGAATTAGGTGGATTCTCAGGACCACTTACATTGTTATCATCGACGTTGATGTCAATATTTTCCGCTTCTTCAGAAATCCCAATAGCCGGTTCCTCTTCCTCCACAGCAACTATCGCCAATTCATTATTTGGGTTCGTCGAAGCACTAGGATTACTCTTTAAAAATTTGTCCATAGCTCCTCTCTGCGTTTCTATAAAGTCATCCGCCCGTTTTTTCCTTTTCCTTTTTTCGCTACCGGATGGATACTTTCTCGATGACATGATATCACAAAGCACTGAAAATAAAAATAAACACATCAAATGATGAATTAAAAAGAACCCTGTACCATTCATTCGTTCAGTGAAAATAAATTAAAAATAAAAATAGAATACGCTTAATCGCTTATACGCATAAGTCATAACACATACACTACGTATGAGATTAATAGTCGGAATAGATGATGGATCATGGATGCATAAATGGATTGGACACAGGGCACACCGCACACATACACAGGGGCGGCGTCGGTGACTCGGCGACGTGTCGGCGTGTCGCGTCGCGTCGCGTACTCGCGTCAGGGGTAGAGCCGTCACGGCGTCGCCTGTCGAGTCGAGGGGCTAGGAGCGCTCTGCCCTGGCCGCGCGGCGCTGCGTGGAGGACCGAGGAGTCGAGGACGTGATTGGCTGATTGCGTGGCGTGGAGGACCACAGATCGCGCGGCGTGATTGTATCGTGGACGGTTCAGAAGAATCGCCGGTCGGTTCGTTTCCTGCGCGGCTGCGCTTTGGCCTTTGGCCTTTGGGCTTCGGTGCAGCAAGCCAGCAATACATACTTGCACAGCATACCTGGCTGGGGCCCCCGTTACTTCGGGGGCCCAGGGCGGCCGCCCCCTTGCCCCCCCAGGGCCGGCCCTACACCGGGAGCAGGGCCCCTACTCCATGATCTCCATCAATTTGTTTCTTTTTGTTTTCGCTATATAGAAAGGTTTGATTCTATCTACGCCAATGTTCCGAACATCAATCTATATATTACTCTTATATTACAAAGCGCTAGACATGCCGGCACTGTAATCCGCTCCTGCGCGCTAAGGCTGTCCATGTCGCCCCGTCGCGTCGCCCCATCGATTCACGGCCGTCCGATCACGAGCGCCGGTTGCATCCGACCGTTCATTCAAAATTTACATATAAAAGGATTTCTTTCAAAAAAAATATATAACAACAAGGCAGGTGAATAGGCCTGTTGGTTAGAGGCGCTCGCTTTCGGGTGGTAGGCGCGGGTTCGAGTCCCCGCGGCTCCCCTTTTTACCGTGCTTTTTTGGGCTTCCTTGTCCTCTTTGCTTCTCTTTTCTTTGATTTTTGTTTAGCTTGGTGCAGCAATTGAGCTTGGCTCGCTTGGTTCGCTTCTCAGCTCCGGGAAAATGCCTCTAGTTGCACCGTTAGTCCTGGGCCGTTAGGATCCGTTAGAAATTCCGTTAAACCGTGACGTGGCGTCCACGTGGCCGTTAAGTGCTGACGTGGCCCTGAAAATTCCAAAAAATCAACAAAAACCTTAAAAAACTATAAAAATTCATAAAAAACCAAAAATAATTCACAAAACTCATAAAAATCAAGAAAATTCATGAAAAATCCATAAAATTCATAAACAATAATTTAAACATATAGAAAAATTTAGAATATTCATAAAAATCCAGAAAATGCATAAAAATTAATTTTAAAATATAGAAAATTTAGAAAACCTGAAATAATCCAAAAAATTCATAAAAATCCAAACAAATCATTTTTATGAATTTTTTCGATTTGTTAATGAATTTTGTGAATTATTTTCAGGTTTTTAAAATTTTTCTAGATTTTCAAATGATTTTTTTGGTTTTTTATGAATTTTCTACATTTTTTATTTTTCTATATTTTTTATGAATGTTTTGGATTTTTTATGAATTTTCTAAATTTTTCTATATTTTTAAATTATTTTTTATGAATTTTTTGAATTTTTTATGAATTTTTATCTCGCAATGCTGATTGTCAAAGGTCTTATGTGTTACTCCTGAAACCGATGTATGCAACTGTCTCGTTTAATCGATCTTGCGTATGCCTTGTTTAGGGTTTTGCATGTTTAGATGTTTGCTGATCAGTATTGTTTTACCTTCATTAGTTTTAAATCTTTAAACTGATCTATTGATTTGCATCTTGCTTTAGATTCGAATACTGTCTTGGCCCGACCAATCTATTCGATCTATTACTTGATTTAATCTGATGTATCGATAAAAAGGTTTACTGCTAATGTTCCTATAAAAACACCAAAAAGAAATAAGATTTATATTTGAATGTTTATTTAAATTTACTCGCTCTATCAGGCTTAAAGCCGATAGATCTTGTAATCGGAATCGAGTATGCCGATTACGAATAACCTGATCTGGCTATTTAAAAGCCGATTAGGCTTATATTACTGATGATTTTCTCCTTATTGATTCACAGGTCAAATCAATTGGCACGCTTGGTTTGAGTTGCGACACGATCACTGAATCGACGCTTCTGCACGTGTGTTCGCAGAAACCCTCGTTTTTGTGTCAACACACCCCCACCGGCGTGTGGTGCTCCTCCTCTTCGGCCCCTCACCGCCGGCCCTCGCCGCCGGAGCGCGCCGCCGCGCCGTCGTCCCGCGCCTCCCCTCGCCGCGGCGGCATGCGGTGCTCCTCCTCCTCTCCTTCGGCTCCTCGCCGCCGCCCCTCGCGGCCCCTGGCGACCGGACCGCGCCGCCGGACCACGCCTCCGCCCCTCGCCGCCGCCGCCGGCCGCTGCCCGCCGGCGCCTCTGCTTGGAGAGAGAGAGACGGCAAGAGGAGAGAGACGGGGAAGAGAGAGGAGAGAGAGTGAGAGAGTTTGGAGGCGGAAGAAGAAGATTAGAGGGGATGACATGTAGGGCCCACTGTCAGATTGAATTTAGTTGTATTTTAGATTGTAAATTCAGCTCATATCTTCCCAAATCTCTCCATAATGGCATATATTTGTGTTTCTTCACTCTAGAGTGGCATGAGAGATTGGGATGACTCTAGAGTGGCATATATGCCCAAAGATGACTCTAGAGTGGCATATATGCTTTTAACCCTTAAAAAAAATGATTGGGGAGTTAGTCAATCGTTTCTTTCTTTTCATTTTTAGTTTTTTAGGACGGAGCAAATGCGTCATAATATCTGGTACGGGTCCATAAAAAAATTTAAAAAATGAATCTTCCTAAGAATTATAGGTTTAGTTGAGAGACAAATTAAAATAACTCATTCTTTTCTTTCGTTTCACCTTTTTAAAATAACTCATTCTTTTCTTTCGTTTCACCTTTTTATGGCCAATTAGAAAAATCATTTAAAACCAAATCTTTACGTATCATTTAAAATAACTTCACCTTTTTATGGCCAATCCCAGCCTGCCATGTGTCGCCCCTATGCCACCCGTGTGCGCCGTTTGGTCCAGTTTGGTCCGGTTAGCCGGTTTATTTATTTCCTGTGTTTTCTTATTTTCTCTAAACTTTCAGGATTTGTTTAGGGAGCATCCGAGCTCCAAATTAGATGATTCCCGAGCCATTAAATCCCATAAATAGCCTAGAATTTTATATATTTATTTGAGCTATATGTTTTGTGGATGAATTTTCTGTTCTTATGCATTTGTATCTACGTGTAGATCGTCCGTACTTCCGCTGTTCGGCGACTTTCCAGGACCTTTCCGAAGGAGGAACCCAAGAGCAGGAGTTCTACCAAGGCAAGATAGATTGCATCTTGCTCTGCTATTTTGTAAATCTCACACTTTAACTGCTTTATTTACTTTTCTCATCACATGCATGAAATGATGGGAGTAAAATGATGGGAAGGGTTAGAAACCTAATTAATCACACTGTGTCGTCTACCCTATGAATTTAGCCATTTATTGCTGCCCTAGTTATTTTTCTAGCCTATCCTTGTGCATAGATGCTAGTGCTCGTGGGTTATTAGTTGTTAGGTTATACATTTAATTACATTGTGACTTGGTATGATTGGAGGTGCTGAGTTACTTTAATAACCTAATCAACTAAACCTACGTGGCGTGTGTTGACTAAAGGTAGCAAGTCGGGTTGTTTTGTGGAATGAGGATTGTGGTGGTGGTAGTCACCTTGGTCTAAGGAATGACTAAAGATTGTGGTGGTGGAATGACTAAAGGTAGTGACCCTTGACGTGTGCTTATCCGTCCAAACTATACAAGCGCAACCATGAGTGCTAGCTCTAGCATGTCGTCCAACATGTGCTAGTCCTGGTTTAGTAGTTAGGGGAAAATATTAATACACTTTACCTTGAAAAGATCGGGCTGCGGTCCGTGGGCTCAAGAGGGGGACCCGAGTTGTCGAAACCTTAGAGGGGGTATCGGTGTTAACAAAAGGAACTAATGAATCGCCTTGTATCGTTACTTGGTCTAGGATCCTAAGGAAGAGCTGAGGCGCAAAAGTATCACTAGGCTTTTGGGTAAATTGTGCTATACTCTGCAGAGGTTAAAACTATCATGATAGCCGTTCCCACGGTCATGGGAGGGGAGGAAGGTCGTACATGGTAGTCTCATGTGTTATCTAATAACCTGATGGGTTGGTTTTGCTTGAGTTATTTGAGGCTTGTGCAGTTCTGCAGAGGGGCTTTCGAAGCCGAGCTCTGTGTGTTTACTTTGGGAATTATTCATCTTTATTAAAGGTTCAACAAATGTTTTTGCTACACTTTAATTAATTTGACTAGAATAGGTGTTTATGCAATTAGCCATCTTGTTCTTGTTCGCATCCTTGCATTCATATATAAGAATTCTTGCTGGGTAGCCGCGTACTCACTATACAAACCACGAATATATATATTTGTTCAGGAGAAGACTCGGGACCAGTGTTCCAACAGGATCAGAAGGATTCTGTATCGGATTTTGATCAAGACTAGCTATCGTTCGAAGGGTCGGATTAGAGAGCATTGGCATATCTTTATTCTACTGCATACTATTTGAATTTCCACACTCTGAACTATACTATATGGCCATATTCAAACTACTGTAATAAGTGGTTGTGTTACAATTACTTTTGCATTATTATATTATTTTTATAGTAATTGTGATTGTGTTGTGATGCTCGACAATTGTCGCTCATGAGTTGCTAGTATTGATCTCTGGGACTAGCAATGGATCATGAGTGGATCTCGGTGAAGCCGGGGTTGCGACAGACGATTAACGACCGTTACATATTTGGCTGACGGTTTGAAATGAAGGGAAATGTGAGGATGCTACGCTAGCACATAATCAAAATTCTATCGTGAAAACCTAGGACACCCTGCTAGTAACTGATCATAAATAGTTACCTTATGACGTGAAGTGTAGCGGAAGACGATTTGCAGAAACCCTGTGGTTGTCTTTGTGCTATTGTTAGGCCTCATTTTTATACTTACATGAGAGCCACTATTTACATGCATTGGTTCCTAGATTAGTACATACACTAGTGCGTGCAATACATAACCAAATATTATTACATGCATTCGCAAAAGTTTTCATGAATATTACATGGCATAGTTTATGCCTGTCGGCTTAATAACAATAGGGTGTACAATGTGTGCCGCATTACAAAAGAATCACAAGAGTTTGTAAGGTCAGAAAATATATCCAAAAGAATTCTTCAATAGCTATGCATTACTATAAACGACTAGAGTAACTCTAAACATTGTCCTGGTCGTCGTAGCCTTGATCCTCATCGTCATGGCATTCATATGGGTTTTCTTCTTGACCTCCATCTAAAACAGTGGGAGTATGCGAGGTCAGTGTCCTTCAAACATTGCATAGTTAACATCCCTCCTAATGAACTTAGTGGTACCGACTTCAAGAGAAGGGGAGGATTTATTTTATTTGTGTAAAGTTAGATTTAAAATAATTTAAATCACCCTATCTAACTTATTGGTTATTTATTATCTTGAGTTAAATCATGAGACCAACACCATTCTAACCAACACTTTAACAAGTAAGAAACCAACTTTATCACTGAAGTAATTCTTGAAGTAGTTTGGTCAAATTTAGCCCTACCTATTGAATAAAACTTCCGTGAGGCTAGCTTGGGCCGGAAAACCTAGGCATATGTGGTCAAATTAGCCCTAGGCATATGTGGTCAAATTACTTCAGTGATGGCCCAAGCCGATCCATCTTCAAGAATGGACTCAGGGTGCCTCTGCAGAGCGCATGCTGCCAACGTACCAAACTTATACTGGCTCGCGATGGCCACACTTTGTGTTGGAACCATATTTTGATGGCAGCACTCTTCCGCTGTGTATGTGACTCCACGCTCCTCCTAGGCTAGTTCGAGCTATTCCCAGCATAGCACAATTCTTGCCTCAAGTTCATGCTTCCCATATACTTGGCTCCGCGGAGCACTTATGCTGGACATCGTTCGCATCATTCCCCTTTGAGTCTCCTTAACCAACCCATTCATCACCATAACCCAGATGCACCAACACACTTGACCATAACCATTACAGACCGATAGACCAACCTAGACCAAACACACCATCACAACCATGCCAATCATAAATCATCATCCCAGACTCAATTACTAGCCTTAACTGTCATATATCATCAAATTGAATTAATAAATGGATGTCCAGTGAATATCGGTTCACCATTCCAAGGCTTGTTGCCTAAATATTATTTTTGAACATAAAGCATGTATAAATAAGTTTTTAATAATTCATTTATACTTACTGGGATTAATTTATTAAGAAAATAGAGAAATATCATGTATAAAGTAACTACCCGGCTTGACGATGGTGGCCCAAGCGGCCGGTGGCCTTGCCTCGTGCGTACCACGCCAAAGGCGTAATATATTTCGGATTACGCTTTCAAGGCAGGATTTCCCCCAGCTAAGTGCGTTTGCTGATTGTGTCCACCAGTCAATGACTCCATGTTCACGCGCCTACGCCAGTGTGGATCTTAGCGTAGATTCGATGGCTGGAGGTCGTCATCGTCCACCTCCTGCGGTGAGTCACAGTTGCCGCCTTAGAACTTTTCAATGCGGCTCATAGGGGTAGGACGTGCCCGCGAAACTACAACGCAACGACTGCTTTTGCAAGTAGTGCTGAAGCATGTTCGACGCCATTCTCGGTCCTAGTGCGTGGGTGAGATGGGACCTACGTGTCACCGCGCACTCATTGCTCGCGTCGAAGCCAGAGGTGGCTGGACGGATCGACATGGTGTTGCGCGGCATGGCTGCACACCGGCGACCATGTAACAGCTTACCTACAGCCCATAATTTTCTCCGGCCTAAGATGCGTCTAATAAGCATCTATCGAGCGTGCTTAGGGCGTGTTTGGATGGAGTCCCTGATGCGCCGTGCCAAATATTGGCTCGCCGCCAGCCAGGGCGCGCCATCACGCGCGACGCCAACAATTGGCGAACGAAACGAGCGCCCGCGCCATCGCTCCCTCCCCCGTTTACTATGCCAGGGCGCGCCTTCGGTTTCGCTGACGAGCCAATCACGGGCGCCGATCCAAACGAGCGCCAAAATTCCAGGGCGAGCCAACCATCGGCACGGCGCGCGCTGGACGCCATCCAAACACGCCCTTAGACTTACCAAACAGTCAAACATGGACGGGTGTGTGCAGGGAAAGTCGGCGCCGGAGAGAGTGGCGATGACCATAACAGCTTACACGCTGCTCGAGCCTTCCGGTGAAGATTTAAACCAATTGATGGAGGGTAAATATTACGGAGGTCATGGAAAAGCTCTCGGTGAACAGAAACAAATAAGTGCTCACCGATTTGTCCAGAATTCGCAGCATGGTGGATTTGGGGAAAATGTAGGATATTGGAGAAAATGGGTATGGAGCTTGGCGACGACACAAGCAGGGCTTACCGCTTACGAGGTGCCGAGGATGGGAAGGTTTACCCAGCAGTGCGGTGTGGGCTTAATGGCAATGGGACAGAGCGGTGCACGCCGGCGACTGTTGGCATAATTAGCACTTTCAGGTTTATTTTAGACAAGAGATATAACATGCACAACGTCTGAGAGATAGACAAAACAGGTTGAAACCACAAAAGCACAACCTAGATACACATGCAGAAAACTACACGTATATCTCTCTAGTGTACTCACGAAGGTGATGACTTACTAGACGTGGTCGTCGTCGCCGTACGGTATGAGTTGCGGCGGGGTTTGGTTCTGGTTCTCCGAATCGGACGCCGTGTTGAAGAAGGTGTTGCCGACGCAGATCGTGACGACGTAGTGGAAGAAGACCTCGCGAAGCGGAAGAAGGAAGCAGCGAGCAGTCGCGCCGAGCGCTTCCCAAAAACCTGATTCGCCCTACCCGGTGCAGGAGCTCGAGGGCGATCAGTTCCAGAGACCTGCTCTCCCGAACGTCGGTGCACGCCGGCGTACGGGATGGGACAGCCTAATGGTGGTAGCACAAGAAAAGAGAGAGAGAATTCAGAAAGAGGCTCTTCCCTTACTTGGGGCTAAGCTTTCTTTCAGTTGTATATCTTCCCTTAGGAGGAGGCATTGGGTTGCTTATATAGGGGATGAGAGGGGGTCTCTCCCCCATAATTAGCAATATGGTACTAAACTACCATGTCTTCCACCAAATAGGCCTCAAGCATACATGGGCCTTTGAGATTTTTTAGAAATTATTTAATTATATGGGCCAAGGCCCAATAATTCTAACAGCGACATGATCACGGCTCGACACGCGGCTAAGGTTTTGGTTTTTGACTCATGTGTGGCATGGCGTGGCGGTGTGGGCAGGCGGGCACGTGAGCGTACGACGATAACGATCCGTCGGTCAATGGCAACAGCCCGAACGTCTAAAACGGCAAACCAGTTAGTAGCACACACCGACCGCCAGAGCACGCACGGCGCGTGCCACGCGCATGCGCGTGCCTGGCGCGGCCAGGACGCGGCGATACAGAGAGAGAGAGCGCAGAAGGGCTAGGAAAGAGCAGAGCAGAGAGAGAGAGAGAGCTAGGAGTTCAAATTTGAATTTGCTTAAATTTGCTTCAATGAAATTTTAATGTACAGCTAGCCACACTTGCATGTGCAACAGCTTACCTTGTGCTTCGTTGTTTCTGGAAGATGAGGGCGGCGAGGCAGTAAGACTGGGAGGTTGTTGGATCTAATCTTGATATGGTTTGTCTAGTTTGAGTAGGACTAGTTTTAAAGTAGAAGCACTAGGACTAGTTTAAAGTAAAAGCACTAGAGTTGGAGTTTGTTTAGAATTAGTAGTTCTAATTTGAGTAGGAGTCTTGTAATTTCTCTAGTATAAATAGATGGCCAAGGGCCAAGCAAAGGTGCAAGCTTTAGCACCGAGAAGAAAGAGCCAGACAGCACAAGTTCTGATACGAGTGCTAGCAAAAGTAATTAGGCTAATCTCGATCAAGGTTGCCGAAGTGCGTTTGCCTGTAGCTTGTTCTGTTGCTGCTGAACGCAAGTTCATCAAAGTGGTACAGCACAGCAGTAAAACAAGCATCAGACGACGAAACTAAAGTTTGATTACCCGATTGGCCTTGGGTTTAAATTCCAACAATTGGTATCAAAGCCTAGGTTCAACTCGAATATCGACATAAGAAGATGTCGATAGTACCGCATGGAGTAGGAGCGTCAGCTGTGAGGCAGGAGGCCCCACCGTCAACGATGTACCCGCAACTTGCAAGGAGCAGCTATACTATCTGTGCCATCAAGATGCGTGTAGCGATGGAGGCATAGGAAGTATGGTCTGCTGTCGATCCAGGGGTTGACGCGTACAAGAAAGAAGGCGCGGAATACCGGAAGGATCGACTAGCACTATCTGCAATCTATAGTGCGATACCCGAAGGCCTCATGATCTCCATCGCCGGAATGGACTCGGTGAAGGCGGCATGGGAGGCGATCAAGACGGCGAACATCGGGCATGATCGCGTGATAGAGGCGAAGTTACAGTCTCTTAAACATGATTTTGAGAATCTCAAGATGCTGGACGGTGAGACCGTAACTGCCTTCGCTATCAGGGTCTCAACGATCGTCAACGGCATCCGAGGACTGGAAAAAGACAAGGACAAGCAATTGTTGGAAGTTGAAGTGGTGCGCCGTTTCTTACGTGCGGCACGGGAAAAATACATGCAGCTCGTCATCTCGATAGAGTAATGTATTGATTTGAAGACTTTAACACTGGCTGATCTGATTGGTCGCTACCAGGCGTACGACGAACGGATCAAATCCACTATTGGTGATCCAGAGGACCAAGAGAAACTGTTGCTCACCCGATCGCAGTGGGAGACACTGTCAAAGAAGGGAGAGAGATTTTTTGGAGGTGGTGGAAGGAAAGCCGGTGATAAGGGTTCTAGTAAAGGATCCAAGTCAAAGAACGTTTGCAGCCATTGTGGTAAACATCGACGCGACAAGCTTGTTCGTGGCGATGATGCATCATCAAGTGATACTGACAGCAGCGGTCAGTCAAATGACACAGATGATGACAAGTCAAGCAACGGTAAACGAAACTTTGGGGATGCAAAGGATAGGAGCAAGATCAAATGCTTCAACTACAATGTATATGGGCACTATGCATCTGAGTGCCAAAAACCTCATCGTAATCGAGATTGGCACAAAGAGAAGGTGAATCTCATCCATAAGGACGTCGATAATGAACCATGCCTACTTCTCTCCACGCATGTGCAGAAGGTACATGATGTGATGCTTTTAAGTAAAGAGAAGGTGGAGTTTAGGTCGTGTATCGAGGGTGAAACACAACCTACATCCACGAAATGGTATTTGGACACTGCAAGCAACCATATGACTGGAAAAGTCACTTTTTGATAAGTTAGATGAGAGTTTTCAAGGACAAATCCAATTTGGTGATGGATCAATTGTGGAGATAAAGGGGAAGGGGTCAATTCTTCTCCAGTGTAAGAATGGAGAACAACGTGTGCTCTCCGTGGTATATTTTATACCAAGTCTCTCGAAAAACATTATCAGTTTTGGACAGTTTGTCGAAGACGGATGCAAAGTGATCATGCACCAAAAAGATCTATGGGTCTATGAGCAAAGCGAAAAGCTTCTCATAAAGGTAAAAAGATCCAAAGATAGGTTATATATGATTCAATTGAACATATATACTAATGAGCATAGTAAAAAAGAAGTGCATGAAAAGGTTGTACCAGTTGAAATGTTAAAGCGGGGAACATCAAGTGCAACTCCAACCAACTCAACAGATGATACAGAGAAAGACATAAAAGATGGCACCAACTATAGTGAAGAAGAAGAAAAAGAAGATTATGAAGAAGAAGAAAACGAAGACGATGAAGAAGAACCGAGTACGCAGAGGTGACTTGAATGACAAGTTTGGGATGCGACCCGTTAAAATTGTGAACACATCAGATGGACATGAGGACTGTGCAAATTAGAGACATATTCATCAAGCTATTTGATTGCATCAAGTTCGAGGAGTCGCGGCAGGAGATTAGAATCAAGATTAGGGGGGTGGTTGTTGGATCTAATCTTGATAGGTTTGTCTAGTTTGAGTAGGACTAATTTTAAAGTAGAAGCACTAGAACTAGTTTAAAGTAGAAGCACTAGAGTTGGAGTTTGTTTAGAATTAGTAGTTCTAATTTGAGTAGGAGTCTTGTAATTTCTCTAGTATAAATAGATGGCCAAGGGCCAAGCAAAGGTGCCAGCTTTAGCACCGAGAAGAAAGAGCCGGACAGTACAAGTTCTGATACGAGTGCTAGCAAAAGTAATTAGGCTAATCTCGATCAAGGTTGCCGAAGTGCGTTTGCCTGTAGCTTGTTCTGTTGCTGCTGAACGCAAGTTCATCAAAGTGGTACAGCACAGCAGTAAAACAAGCATCAGACGTCCATCCAACGAACCCATCGCGGTGACTCCAAGCATGGGCTGACGCAGTTCATCATCCATGGCCGCCTGCGATGGGCCTCAACGCCCGCGGCGAGCTGCTGGTGCTCGCCGGCTGGGTGCGCGGCGTGTGGGCGAGCGGATGGATCGATGATCGTGGACACCACGGACCCGAGGCTGGAGAGCTATGCCGCCGAGGAAGCGGAGCTGGGGCTCAGGCTCGGGCTGCTGTGCTCGCACCCCTTGCCCGGCCGGCATGCGCCCCTTCATGCATATGCGCGCAGTACGCCGACGACAGATGTGTTGGCCAGGTGCTCGAAGCGCCTCTCTCAGCGGCGGCTACGATGACAAGTCTCTCTGGAGGGAGATGATCCATGCAGCGCGGTTGCTTGTTCGCGTGATGTACATAGCACTATAGCAGTGTTGGCATCTCTTCCTTGCTTTGTCAGCCTCTTTTTATTTCCTACATGCGTATTTGAATTAATTTTAAGCTCGGAAACGTTGTTGGGATTAAGCATAAGACAGTCCTTGCAGCTATTTATAATCTATCCGTAAGGTTTAGTGTAGAACATACGATGATTTGTAGAAAGGGGAGCATCGCTGTTGACGTACACCCAAATTTGGCAACAGGCCAAGAAACCACTGGAATCGGCTAGGAAGTGAAGAGAAATATGGACGGATGGACCGGGCCATACAGATGGCTAGATCGGTTAAGATAAAGAAGGAAAGAAGAAAAAGATCGGCTGGGGAAGGGAGATGCATCCGATCAGACTTGAAGGTAAACTAAGGAAAGATTGCGACTAGTTTATATCGAGTACGAAAGGAATTTTCATGGTATATACATGGTCCTCGGTCGTGTAAATTATTAACATTCAGCCAAATACAAATCTATTTTTCATAGTCTTTACTTATCGTTTACTTTTGTTGCATTAGGTCTTACCCTATAACAGATTTGGTGTATTCTGATTTCAATCGACATGCAGTGCATCGTTTTTTTGATCGACTTCCGTATACACCCTAGGCAACTAGGGTCTGATCGACTTCCGTATACACCAGGCAACTAAGGTCTTGTTTAAATTTGATCCGCTTATTTGACCTCTTTCTATCGTCTTATCACTTCCGATAATTTATCGGGCAATAGTTCAATACCCCATTTTTTTTAGCAAACTGAGAAATTTGAAAACTTTTAAAAACTCAATGCAAGGAATTCTATGAAGGCTTTACAACTATAAAAAAAATTTATAAAACAAAAATAAAGAAGATTCATTTGCTTTTCTTCCCTATTCTTTGAAGCTAGTTTTGCTTATTTATAAAAGCATATTGGGATGCAAGTGGGACACCTTGTGGGTACCCACTTGCCCGCTCTAGTTTAGTGCATTTCTAGTGAACTAGAGCGGGCAAATAGATACCCGCAAGGTGTCCCAACTGCATCCCTACTAGCATAGTAATAACGGTAAGCATTTAATAAATGCGTAAAGTCCATTTATTCTAGCGTAAGACATAAAACCCCTTTTATTTGTGTGCTATCTCTAGAGGATGTTACACTTTAGATAATTTTATACGAACAATTTCGATCTTTTTTAATCTAGTTTATTAACTAAAATAAATCAATATAAACATTTTGATAGCATGACATTCTGTAAAGAGCTAGAAAAATACCTTATTGATCGTTTACGGATTTATTTCATGTCTTTTTTTGGTCAAAACCCTTCTTGAATTCATTTAAAAGGAATTATTTGTGTTTCCTTTAAAAGGGATATACCCTAGATCAATCATAGTGATGATTGTACCACGTCTTTATTCATATACTTGTGATAACATTGTTTATCGGTTCCTTGAATAAATGTTATGAATTTGTCCATTGGGTATGACTTGATTATGAAACACATTGTTAAGTGACATTATTCTAAACGGGTCCCTAATCCATATCATTATGAGGAGCGGTTATGATTTGATCAGCATACGTATTATTTGATGGTAATGTTTTACATACCATAAATATAAAGATATCAAACCAATAGTATGGACACATGTTGAAGAACATAGGTAGTCGGACAGACCCACTCCGAGACGCTGTGATATTGTTATTTCTTATAGTGCTATCAGCGTATAGTCTCGAGCGGTACGCCTATATGACTCCTTAGACCTGAGATTGTCATCATGTTGACTCGTATAGTGCCAGCATGTTGACTCGTATGCTTTGGTGTCATCAAACGCTACACTGTAATAGGGTAGTTATAAAAGTGACTACTGGGTATGCCACGATACATAGCTAGGGGTGTGATGATCAAGATGAAATTTACTCCTTTTCGATAACAGGAGAGATACCTCTGGCCCCACGTGTGAACGATAGGGAAAGCGCACGCCGTGCCAATATGATTAAGGAGTTAGTCATGATTTGTATTCATTAAACTGTCAAGTGAAGTGGTCGAGCTATCAACAAGGGCGGTGCGCATCTTGCCTTAACCTTAACTGGTATCGTGTGGCAAAGAAATCAGTATATGAGTGTATCAAGGTTCAGTCGAATATTGATTCTGTGCATTCGGGGGCCAATACGTACTACTAGGTGCCGCTGTTGATCGGTCGATCGAAAACGGGTTTTCGGATCCACGGCTGACTTGCACTGAACCTAACGGGTCACACACTTAATAGATTGAAACTGTTTAACGGTTTTTATGCATGGATGTGATCCATGTAGGAAATGGAACCCTAGTGGGCCGAAGCCCACTAGCGCGTTTATATAAGGGGAGGCGTGTGGGCGGCGTATGACAAGAGTTGAGCCTTCACCACGCCTAGTCGTCATGTGCCCCTGCTGTTCGGTTGGATCGCCGGCGAGCACCGGCGAGCACTCGGTGGTGATTCGGACGTGTACGTCTACTTTCTCTACGCGCGCACATCTGCTTCCGCTGAATCGGCGCGTTAAGGGTAACGATCCACGATCCCCTACTAGCATGTGATCTTGGGTGAATCGCGGTAGAAAATTTTAAATTTATACTCACGTAGCCTACCCGTTTCCCAACACCCTTCCAAGGGAAATTCTATATCTTGGTAATAAGCCGTTGTATAGGATCTTGTGCGATGTCATATTTTCACATGCACAAAAATATATGTAAATTCAACTTTTGGCTTCTACAACCCTTTTTCAATTTCAATTTTAGCACTGCACAAATTGCATATATATTACAACTAGGAATAGTATTTTTAAGATTTTGATTAGTATTTTCTAGCTCAAGTTGACACTCCCACTTCAATTCCTCCTATCTTTGTCAAACTCTTAATTTAGCACCCTCATGTCTAAATCTGAATTTTGAATTGCTAATTAAATTATAATTTTGCTGCTCTTCGAAATGTCCTCTCTTCTAGGTCTTGTAGACCTTGTCTTGGTCTGTATACTCCCTCTTTCAGTTGGGCCGGCTCAACCCATCAGTGGACCTCGCCTTCGTCCCTGTTCTCTCTATCTTTCTCTCTCTCCTGGTAGACTAACTTCTTTCTCTGCCTTACACCGCCATGTGGAATCATAGTCCCCCTACTTGTCCTCTTGGAGGCATCCCCCTGGAGCCTTAGTGCAACAGTGACCCTGTTCTCTCTATCTTTGTCTCTCTCCTGGTAGACTAACTTCTTTCTTTGCCTTACACCGCCATGTGGAATCATAGTCCCCGATTAATCGTATAGACCATAAAAAGTAGCTTAAAAATTAATACATTTTGATATTATTCTAAATATTCTGGCATTTCTAAGAATCCGTGTACATCTTTCAAAAGACAAAAAATGGATGCATCGGGGACTATCCTAGCCCGTCGGATGTCCAGTGGGCAGTCCCGGCAACCATGTGCACGGCCGGGCCTGTGGGGCCTGGGCTGCCCGGCTGCCCGCCGTTGTGCTCGCCAGCAGCCGCAGGCTTTTGTTCGTTGCGTGCAATCATGGCTTCCGTCGGCAGTGTCGAAGGACGATCGTCATTCGTCAATCGTCAGTGATACACCCCCCACACATCCACATCGTCGTCGCATGTTGCTGGAGGAAAGCAGTACAGACGATTGACGAAGCTAAAGCCTTTGGATGATGGATTCACCGTACCAATGATGGCTGCAGTTGTAGGCCCGGCTTATCGGGGCAGGCTGCAGTGCGACTTCTACAATTGATTGCTCTCGTCGCTCGGAGCATCTGCAGGCCTCGTATAAAACTCCGGCTCTAATTTTTTTAATGGAAATAATGTCAGATGACTTAGAAGTCGATTTTTTAACTACATATGTCAAACACCTCTATAATACATATAAAGACTCAGCGGAAGCATTTAGGTATGTGAGAAAATCAATTGAGACTTATGTAAAAATCAGTCGCCTGATGATTATCAATAGTGTTTTTTCATAGAGTAGCTATAAGAGGGAGTGAAGAAGTATTTTAAAGTGTACCCTAAAGTGTGCAGAAATTTTACATAAATGGATAACGAGGTGCACAACAAGTTTCCTAAAACTGTATTGCTATCAATATCAACCTCTATACACCATACAACACAGTCTCTATGTCAGTCTCTTTCAATTTCTATATTTGGAGACTCTGTGTTTGATTTATATATCTTTCTAACGATAAAGATTCTGCTGGAGAGGATAAAAACATAGGGAACGAATAGTGATTTAGCCCATGTTCTTTTCAGTTTAATAGCTTAACGACTTATCTACATTTTGAAAAGACAAATATTTTGAGTTTTTTTAGTTCATTTTTTCACTGTTTTGAAGGTGGGTCCTAATGCTTTAAAAAGCAAGTCAAACGAAATGGATCCAAATATCGAGACTATCTCGAGAAGCTCTCAAAATTCAATTTTTCAACCGTTCAGTTGTTCAGCCATTCAGATCAGCTCAAAATAACATGACCTAAGAGAAGGGCTGTAAAGAGAAATATGGAGATCCTGCCAATAGTGTTTTAGATAAACTTGAGCAAGCCCTTTAAAGCCTGTAATGCTGGATAAAGGAGCTGAAGTGAAGAGATCTTCCGTGATGTAGGATAAAGTGTGAAGTATTGGGATGGTTGGATAGAGAATAGAGATTAGTGCTTGAGAAGAAATTTAGAGTATCTATTGCAAATGCTCTTATATGGGAAATTAAGAATATTTGGTGTGGATACTTTATGGCATCACCAATGATGGTAGCCCGAAATTGTAGATGGTCTTAGACACTATAGAGAATGAAATAGAAGAGAGTTATATGGCTTAACAGTGAAAAAGGATGTGAATAATGGATGAATAGTGTCTATCATTTCTAATTTAGAATGCCATTGCTGATGACTTTACAGGAGTGTGGTCCATACATTAATCGTGAACTTGACTCTGTCGTCTCTCTGTTTTCCCTTTTTGTCACTCGAGCTGACTTCGTCCTTGTCGGAACAAGTGACTGTACAACAGATATGAACTAGTAATTCCAAACACCGGGACCTGCCGGAGGCTACTAGGCTGTAAGCAACTTGATTGCTTTGAAGTATTGAACAAGCATTAGCGTCTGACAGTTGTCGTAGTTAGCAAGCAAAAGATAGGTCGAGCTACACCGGGTGGACCGTATCCGCAATTTGGAAAGGCCCATCATTCTCTCGAGTATATATCGTTCTCCTTTGCGTGAAAAATAATATCGCGTAGCCACTAATTTGTGTTAACCGTATGTGATCATGATCATTGCGCTAAGGTCGTGTTGGAGGTTTCAACTGGACTTGCAGGCCCGGGGGAGCATCAGGATTAGAATGGCCTTTGCCCCAAGATTTAAAGAAAAGTTCTGAGCCCTCATGGGTGTAAACTGATAATCCAAATTTTCTCTTGAATTCTCTTTGAATGCCCTATCTTGCATTTGCGAGTTGTGACGAGGAACCAGCAACTTCATCAACGAGCTTGGGTAAACGCGGGGAGCTGCTGCGACGCTGGACCGAGGCCTTGGCAGGCGAAGGCCCGCTCAACCAGCTGGACTCACTAATTGCGCCGAACGCGTCCACTCATGGCCTGCTAAGTAATACCGGCCTAGTGATTTATGTGCCCGGGCTGAAGTAGGCATGTTCTTCTTCTTTTGGCTCGAGTTTATAAGCTCTTCAACTTACTTAGACTCTTGATAGATAAATTCATGAGCAAGTATCCATCCAAATACGTCATGGTTGTGAACTAGTCGTAGTTGTCAGGCTCGCTGATGAGGGTCACCAAGGTGAGGTTCCTCCGTGTGATATTTTGACCACAAACATGTTTATCATATCTTTTTTTAAGTCCTTTGACTTCATCGACAAAGAGAATCAATTAATCATACATTCCCTTGTAGCTTTCTCCTTCCATCACAAACCTTCCTAGTTTGCCCACAATCAAATCAAGTATGGACTCACTGATGCTTGAGGTGCCTTCGTGTGCCACCTTTAGTGTGTCCTAAATTTTCTTTGCATTTTTGAGTCCATCCACTCGGTTGAACTCATTCGGACTCAATGCGGCAAACAAGACGTTGGCGGGTTGATCTTTTTTGTTGCTCTTGTTCCTCTTCGTGGGTGATCATGTCACGATCCTCCACGGTATACCCTATTTCAACAATCTTCCAAATAGAAGGATGAAGTGATCTCAAATACAATTTTATTTTATGCTTTCATGTCTCATAGTGAGTGCCATTAATGTTAAGGCACTCGATCGAAAGAATCGAGGTGCTAGAAGAAGCATTGGAGGGTACATGTAGGCGATTTTGGCTTTTTTGGTCGAAATCTTGAACTCTTAGGCAATTAAGCCAAGTGCAAGAGACCATGCTTCCATACAAATTAAAAGATTGAGATATCGTCAAGAGGGGGTGAATAGGCGTTACAAAATTCAACATCCTTGAAGTCGGACAGTTCGGTCCCAAACAATACATAGTCTAATGGTTACCGAAATATTCAATGCAAAAGACCAGACAGTCCGACTTGCAAACAGAGTTAGGGTTGAATCTTGAGCTCGCCTTACAAATCCGAGTTGCCACCTGCACCAAAACTCAATCCACTGCACAAGTAGAAAATATAGCACTCAAAGGTGCCAGCAAACCACAAACACAAGCTTAAATCAAAGTAAATCGGGTTAGCGAGCAAAGAGAGGAAAAACCAAAAACGAAGAGGAGACTCATTGTTATTTGTTCCTGAAGTTTGGATCCTTAAGGGGATCCTACGTCTTCATTGAGGTAGGCTCGGTTACACTTGAACCTGGGTCTCTTTTAACCTTTTCTCCCTAACTGAGGTCACAACAAGATCCCTCAGCTTCACTTCTTGAACCCTTCCCTTTTGGAGGCAGAATTGGCCTTCAAAAAATTCCTCGGCGCACCACACAAAGCTTGTGTGCTTCGACGAGATAGCTAGACGTCTAGGAGTCCTCAACCTCCAAACAAATCTGGCAAAGAACTAAGCTTGGAATGAATTGAGTGCTTGAGGGATGAAGCTAGCCCACGAGGCACTCGGTCTCACTACTCAAACCCTACCATGGGAGTGGAGTGCTAACTCTAGTTAGGTTGGTGAGAAGGGGGTTAAATAGGTGACGGCTCGGGCTAGCCGTTCGGGTGGAAATTTTTGTGCACTTCCGACACTCGGATCGAAAGATCGGACACTCCGATGCAAAATGCACCCCCACTAACAGAGAACCCAAAATCTATAAATTTTGTACATTTCGATGTCCTAGGCATCGGATACTCGGGTTCATGCACCATATACTCCGATGAAAATGAAATAAAATCAAGTAATGACACAAGCTCCAAATCCTAAAATTTTGGGCATTCCGAAGTCTTGGGTGCTGGATACTGCGATACCTAGACCAAATACCCCGATGAATATTTGAAAAATAAACAGAGAACTCAATATCTTGAAATTCTGAACAGTCCAATGTGCCTCATAAAGGATACTCTGATACTTGGCACCGTATAGTTAGAGCTACTAATGGATTCAAACCTAACCCATATCCACCCCATCCCATTTTAATAAAACTATTTTTTCTTTCCCATCACACCCCTACCCCATTTTTATGTGAACCCAAACTAATCCAACCCATTTCTTATCTGAACCCAAACCAATCCAATCCACAGCTCTCATATGGGTTCAACCCCATTTCTCAACCCATTTGAACTCATTTCTCAACCCAATTATATGAAGATTAGACTTCAAGAAGAAAAATATCTTAGTTTTTTTTTAAAACCTTGCGTTCACAATATAAAATATAATTGAAATTGTTTGAATTTGTTTCTCATGACTCTATACATCTGGATGCAACTTTGTGTAGATTCGTAAGTCAAACAGAATAGATGGGCCCACATGTAGAATTTGGTGCTTTTCTATAAAGTAGACCTGTCCAAAGGCCGGGTAGAGTCGAGTTTTGGGCCGGGCTTGGAAAAGCCCGGTTCCACGGGAATAGGCCCGAGCCTGGCCTAGTCTGACACCTTTTCCTAGCACTACACCATGACACACAATTAGGGGCATACGTCTGCCAGTAAAAATCAAGAACAACAGCAGACTGTGTGCCGGCAATTATATAAAAAATTACCGATGCACTGTCTGCCGGGAAAAATCTGTATTAGGGGCGAACCGTCTACCAAAAATATAAATTAAATACCGACGAACCATCTGCCGATAATAGAATGGCCGTGACCCGTAATAACTTCGTATAGCATACATTATACGAAGTTATACGAACTAAATTAGTAAATTACCTCAAGGGTACCAGCCACTGCCTCTGATGGAATGCTGCTTTCACCCTGAAACAGATCGTAGGTCAACTAAGGGTGAAAACTTCAACAAGAAACATAAACCCACTATATCTCCAATGTGAAATGCTCGCAATCAGAAGTGAATTCTATAGAACCATTGCATCATTTCTTTTTGAGGAAAACACTTGCATCATTTCTGGGATATTTTACTTGTCCTATGGAACATTCACTTTCTGATTGCAATTTCCAGTTACAGCATTCACTTTCTAATTGCAATTTCCAGTTACGGACTGCGAAGGACTACCGATGGACTACTGTTAACGTCAGAACCCACTGGGGCGATTCAATAAGCGGCCCCCGTGCAAGCTCACGAACCTGCGCTCGGAGGCTGATGGCGAAGCAGGGAAACCCCGCGCTGGAGAAGAACGGCAGCCAGTGCTCCGCCCAGCACCAAGCCGCGTGGAAGCTCCCGTGCACGAACACCAGAGGCGGCCGCTGGCCGCCGCCTGGCGCCGGGGCCTGCGCCGGCGGCGGCGGGTGCTGCGCGATGACCTCGAGATCGAGGCCGCAGGGCAGCCGGTGGAAGCGGCGGGACTGGCCCTCCCGGAGCGCGTAGGCGCACGTGACGCGGAGGGGCCTGCAACGCCGCGAACGCGTCCTCCTCGTTGGCCGCGTCGCCGGCGCCAGCATCGGCATAGGGAGGAGGGGAAGGGTGGCGGCAGACATGGCGGTGTTTGGCGCGCCGGAGATGGGGCGTGGAATGTGGGCTATCCACACTGTTCACAGAACGTCGGAACCGAGCGGGCACCAGAGCTAGCCAACGGGCAGAGCGGGCACCAAAAATCATTATATTTCACTAAGGGCGGCGCCATCGTCCGGACATCCGGACGGACGCCCGCGCCCGGACCAGCGGCGTCCGTCGGATCGTCCGCCCTGTGCGCACGTCCGTTGGATGAATCTGCTAATGGAAACTTCAGTCATGTCGCGGGAAACGTGGCTCGTTACTGCCGAATCTCATAAAGCGTAACTCTTCTTCCCCCCGTCTTCTCGCGTCAAGGGCTCTGGTCGGCCGCCGCGGCCGCCGGTGTTGGTGCCTCCTCCCCGCAGCCGCCGGTGTTGCTGCCTCCTCCCCGCGGCCGACGGAAACCTAGCCCACCTCTCTACACCGCCAAACACGGCCGTCGCAAGGGTAAAAACGCCCCCTGGAACCTCCATGTCTCATCTGCTTCGAGCCATGGAGTCGGAGGCAGCAAGGACGTCGGCAACGTCGATTGGAGATAGTTCCAGTCGTCTCCGAGCGCTTCCCATCGATCCACATCCAGGTGCTTCAGATGAGGTTTGTATTCTCCCCTTGGAAGAATCATCCCCATCCCCAGACGATTTCGATGTGGAACTTGAAAAAAAAGTTGTAACTTCAGTAGTGATGCGAATTTGATGGTTTTTGTTGAATTTGAAACTTGAAACCCTAAAACTTGAGGGGTCAAGTTCCACTGAATGTTTAGCTCAAGTTTGTATTGCCTATACTTGCCTTTTTTAGCACTGCTGAATTAACCTTTTTTTGCGCGCTACTACTGCACTGCTGCTGCACTAGTAGTAAATAATCTGAAGTTGCATTCCCTTTTTTAGGCATTCATACAAATAGTTGTTTCTTTTGTTTAGCTAACTTTTTGTCCTGCACACATTTTCAGGAAGTTTCAGCTAGTGTACAGGTTGTTGGTACCAATTATGAACAGGTTGATGTGTATATTGCATCCAGTGGCCGGTCTGATTGGGAGGAGGATGGTGCTGAAGTAGTTAGCTCACAGCCAATTGAACCATAGATTGGAATGCAATTTGATACATTGGATGAAGCATGCATGGTATACGATAAATATGCTGAGAAACTTGGGTTTGGCACAAGGAGGGCTAGTTCCAAAAATGGGAGGAGAGTTGAAGGGAGGATAAGGCAGGCATTTGAATGCACGCATGCGAGAAAGCCTACAAAGAAATCTACAAACCCCGCCCCTCCCTCACATTCTGACAGTGGCACACATGATGTTGCACCTGTTGTGAAGACGCTCGGATCCTTAAACAGAAACAGTGTTGTTAGGCATGATTGTAAAGCTCGGATGGCGGTGGGTTTGCGTGGCGATAGGTGGCAGGTCGTGGTTTTTGAGAAGGATCACACTCATCCCCTTATCAAGGTTGTTCCGCAAAGGAAGTTCTACAGATCCCATCGAAAGATAACAACTGCAAAATATGACTTCCTGAAAACCCTACATAACCGGAACATATCAACCTGTAAGGCGATGGCCATGTTTGCATATCTGAAAGGCGGCGTGCGAAACCTAAGTTTCACAAAAAAGACGTCTACAATGTGAGGACAGTGTGGAGACAGACCCAAAGGCTGAAGGATATGGACACGACGATGGAGTATTTTAGAAGCGTCCAGGTTGACAACCCAAACTTCTTCTATGCTGTCAAGGTGGAGAAAGAGAACGGTGCGAATGTGGTGAAGTCCCTGTTCTGGATTGACGGGCGTAGCAGATTGTTGGCACATGCATATGGGGATTGTGTCTTTTTCGACACAACCTTCATGACAAACATGTATGAGATGCTGTTTGCGCCGTTTGTAGGAATCAACAACCATATGAGGACGATATTGCTGGGTTGTGCCCTCCTAGAAGATGAAACAAGCAAGACATTTCAGTGGGTCTTCGAAACCTGGAAGGTTGCAATGAAAGGAAAATCGCCCGGTTGCATAATGACCGACTCAGATCGGGCGATGGGCTCAGCGATTGCGACCGTGTTTCCTGATACAATCCACAGACGTTGTAAGTGGCATGTTATGAGAAATGCGCATGACAAGCTTGGAGTCTTGTTGTCCTGAAATGAAGGCTTCTCAGACGCCCTACATGTGATCGTGGATAGTTCAGAGGTAATCAGCGATTTTGAAACTTCTTGGCAAAACATGGTGGAACAGTTCGGTCTTATGGAGAATAGACACCTTCAGAGCATGTGGAACTCTAGGCAAACCTGGGCGCCTGTCTACTTTAGGAGAAGTTTTTTTCCATTTACCAGCACCACAGGAAGGTCTGAGGGTCTACTCGATCTGGTCGTTTGTCAGGCAGTATGAATACATTGTTGACATGATGTTTAGCTCAGAAGATGGTGACAACTTCAGAGATGAGACTACCGAGCCTGATATGTGGTTAAGGTATGGGAAGAAAAAAACTTGGCATTAACTTTGCTGAACCCTTGACAAGTTTCATGTGAAACTTGACATTACATTGCTGGAACTTTAAATGTTAAAACTTGACATTTTACTTGAGAATACTGACCTTGCTGAACATTGACAAGTATCTTCTAAAACTTGGGATTACATTGCTAAAATCTCAGCTTTGACATTGTGAAACTTCCTAAGTTATGCACTGAAAGTTGGTTTTTGAAAAAAAAACGTTAAGATGCTGAAACTTGATATTGAACTTGTGAAACTTGTATTACTAATTGTTAAATCTTGGATTTGAAGTATTTAAACTTAGGTTTTTGCTGTGATGGCCATAGAACACTAACATACGAATTTCGTCCTTGCTTTTGAAATGTGTGGAGGTTTGCCATTGAACAGCAAGCTTCGGTTTTCTACACAAGGGCTGTCTTTTACAAGTTGCAGTCGTTGCTTCAACAATCTACTTCCTTTACTTGCAACATGCCCCGGACAAATCCCCCCTAAGGTGTATACGGTCTCATTTGCACAATACACTGACGAGTTTGAATGCAGTTGTAATATGTTTGAGCATGATGGATTGCTATGCGCCCACATATTGAGAGTGATGTTCCAGCTGAATATTCAACAAACTCCAGATAAGTACATGCTGAAAAGATGGTCGAAGCATGCTACAATTAGAGCGAGGGAGCCTCGGGTCGTCCAAGATGCAATGTTTGGTGTCCAACCTACAAGTGTGCTCAAGTTCAATACATTGTGCAGGAAAATGACCTCCTTGGCATCAGAGGCTTGTTTCACTGAGGAGGACTGTAAGTGCAAGTGACCTTATGTGATTTTGGTGATTAATGACAAACACATTTAATGACAATGCTTGGTTTAATGCTTATTTAATGACATACTCAAATATGCTTATTGCTATGAGACTAATATGTTTATTGTCAAGATTGTTTTAGTCTCACCCTATTTAGAGGAAAATCATATATGTTAAGTGGACAAACTATTCATTATAAAAGGTACGTTTTACGCTAATCATTCCAATGAGACTAACACACTTAATTGCTTATCTTTCGTAGTCTCATTTATGCAAATAAGATTGATTGCTAATTAAGGTATGCAACTCTTTTGTGTAAGCACATGTTATTGGTTGATTCGATTTATGCTCGTCATATCTTGTCGTATTTATTTGAGCATAAATATATTATGAACATGTTGCTTACTCGATAACAACTTTTATATTTTTATGTATTAGTGATCACCTTAATCGGTGCACTAGATAGACTTCATCGTGTTTAAATGGCTTTGTGCATGTAGGCTTTTCATGAATATTCTCACATGCACTTAATTTAAAGAAGTTTAATCTAGATTGGTTCGCAACTTCTCTCTTGATTCAGATATGAATTTGCACATGTGTAAATCATAAATATATTCTCATGTGCATCATTAAGTGAAGTTGTGATTATTAAATCATCTCTCTAGTGCATATAGATCAAACACATATTTATCATGATGCGCTTAGTAAAAACCTTTCTTGTGTCAAGTGTTTTCACTTATGTTGTGCTTTTTATATGAAACACTTGGACACTTAATCGCTCACGAATATTAAATTGATTCATATTTATTGAGCTTTTGGACTAATGTATTTCATGAGTGATTTGAAAAGAATTAGGTCCTATGAGTTTGTGTGATGACCAAGGGACGTTGAAGGATGACGGTAAAATCGAAGTCAACAAGACGACGATGTCACCAAGAGTTGAGAACTAAGTCAATGTCGATTTGACGAGATGATCGTCGAGGAGGATGATCGGGTCAAAGTCGAATGGGACGAGAGTCTCATGAGGTGAATCAAGTCAAGGTTGACAAGACGAAGACGCCATCAATCATTGAGTAAAGATCATACACAATGCATCAAGGGTGCTCAAGACTAACAACATCGTTGAACCTCAAAATGAAGAAATAAGACGGCAAGTGCTCCTAAAGCTTGTATGGCTTTATTTATAAGTTGGGTCTAAGGATTGCCGTACTATTAAGAGGGATGCAACATTGAATGGCTTAGACATGTCTCAGGTGCTTAAGTGATCAATCTTTGAGAGAGATCGAGGGAGAGGAGTGTTGGTGGTGTCGGGAAGTGAGAGATTTAAATCTTTTGTGGCTTCCTTTGTGATTGCTGCTCCTATCATTTGAGATTTGGGTAATGAGACCTTGTGAGTTGTGTAGCCCTTGTTCTTAGCTTTCCGTAGAGTCCAAGATCACTG
Source organism: Raddia distichophylla (assembly GCA_005191435.1). Taxonomy (NCBI): domain Eukaryota; kingdom Viridiplantae; phylum Streptophyta; class Magnoliopsida; order Poales; family Poaceae; genus Raddia; species Raddia distichophylla. Next base: position 417,730 of record SPJY01025736.1, on the reverse strand, counting down.
AAATCGAAGTTCGGAGTCAAAAGTTACGTCCGTTTCCGTCAATAGCTGTGTGTTGTATCGGACTATCCGATGTTGGATCGGAATGTTCCGATTGACCCCTCTCTGTCTCCAGCTCCAAAAATATCGGAACATTCCGATGTTAACATCGGACTAACCGATATCTGTCAGCCTTCAAACGGCTAGTTTTCTGTGTGAGGCTATTTAGGGTCTCCCTTTTTCCCACAAGTTAGGGTTGCCTTCCACACCATTTTTGAGCATAACTTCCAAGCAACCTAGGGCTTCTTGCCCCCTCCACTCTATATCTAAGTGATCCTCTTTGTGAGAAGAGTTGGGAGAGGGTGTGAGTGCTAAGTGAGAAGAAGTCGATCTTTGAGCACTTGATTCATCTCCGAGTTCGTTCTTTGTGTGCATTTGTTACTCTTGGAGGTTGAGGACTCCTAAACGGCTAGGAGTCGACCACGAGCCATCGGTGCTTTGTGTGGTGAGCCGTGCGAGTTTGTGAAGGCTGATTCCGCCTCCGGAAGGGAAGGAATCAAGGAGTAAAACCGGGGGGTCATGCTGCGACCTCGGTGAGGGAAGGGTTGAAAGAGACCCGGGTTCAAGTGTGACCAAACCTACCTCAACGGAGGCGTAGGATCCCCTCAAGGATCCGAACTTCGGGAACAAATCTTCGAGTCTCCACTTCACTCCCTAACTTGATTTACTTTGATTTGTGCTTATACTTGTTGTTGGCTAGCACCGTCGTGTGCTATTACTCTCTCTTGTGTTGTGGATTTGATTTTGGTGCAGGTATCCATATCGGAATGTCTGATATCAACATCGGAACATCCGATATTATTTTCCGCTGTGCTTTAAAGGGTTGAAAATTTTGTAACGCCTATTCACACCCCCTCTAGGCGACATCCCGATCCTTGATAAGTTCAACATTGATTAAGAGGACAACTCACAAGAATGGACTTCAAATGATGATTGCTCCACATCATGCTCCGATGAAGATGAATCATTTTATCTTCTACATCACCTAATTGCTTTATGGCTCAAGGTAATAATGAGATAAATGTTGATGAGCCCACTCATGATGAATTGATGCATATGTGTGCAAAGCTTCATAAGCATCTTGAGAAGGAGATAAGAAAATCATATGATTTGACTAAGAAGCTTGAGTTACTCCAAAGTTCATATGATACCTTAATGAGAAATAATGAAACTCTTCTCCTTAAAAGTCCAACTAGCACCAAAGTGGATATAGGCTTAACTTGTGATTTATTAGATGATATGATATGCTTAGATTTAACTCCTTGCATATCATCTAGAATGGTCCATTCTACTCCTTGTGATGAATTGCTTGACATGCTTTCATGTTCTAATAATATATTTATCATGTCTTGTAATAATCAAATTGATGAATCTTGTCATACTAGCACAAGTGCATCTAATTATTTCACATCTTGTGATGTTATAAATGATGAGCCTAGTTGCTTAAATACAATTGCTCATATTTCCTCTAGTATTTGTAATGCTAACAATTTTGTAGAGGAAAACAAAGAGCTCAAGGCATATGTGGAGAAATTGAAAAATGACTTAGAGAAGTGCTATAAAGGGAAAGCCAACCTAAATGCCATCTTGGGCAATCAAAGATCCGTGAAGAATGAGAAGGGACTTGGCTTCATCCCTAAGAAGAGATATTATGAGACAAGACTCTTCAAGTCCATCAATAACCAAGAAAGCCTTCCCAAGCACCAAGCCGAGAAGAGCAAGTTCAAGAGCAATCCAAAGCATCATGACGAGAAAATGAAGACTATTTGGTGTTTTGGATGCAACAAGTTAGGGCACATTGCCTCTAAGTGTCCTAACAAGGAGAATCTACAGAGTACATCCATCAAGAGGCAAATGAGCAAAGAGCAAGTCAAGAAGAGGAGATCTTCAAAGCCTACTTGCTACAATTGCCGGAAAAAGGAACACATCGGTAAGGATTGTCCCAAGGGTAACACTCCTAAGTCCTCTCTTGTCAATAATCATTATATGCTTAAGAGAGACAAAAATGGCAATTTGTTTGCTAAAAATGTTGCCCCAACTAAAACAAATGTCAAAGCCATTTGGGTAGCAAAACACATAATTAGTGGCAATTCTCTTGGGGAAAGGGATACCTTGGGTAAGAAAAAAATTGAAAAGTTACCCAAGGATGGTGGTAGGATAAGCTCCAAGATGAATTTTATCAAGAATGATGTGCTTTGCTTATTTGCAACTCATTCTAAACCAATGGCTAACTCTTCCCTTACTATGTGCTCAAAGATAAAATCTAATGGTAGTAAGTTTTGTTGTTCTCATGCTAATTCTAAGTGTAAGTCTTCTACTTGGACACCTAGATATTTTGTTGCTAACACTAATGGACCCAAAAGGCATTGGGTATCAAATCTTGCTTGAAGTGCTTTATAGGACTCGAGGAAGCATTGAAGGCTTGGCATATGCATAAAAGAGGTGGATTCCCTCTCCATCTATTTAAGGCCAAGCAAGATGATATTCAAGTCACCATTATGAACCAATGCTACTTCGGTAACTTTTTAATTTCAAGCATTTTGCCTTGTGTAGGTAATTGCATTGCATTGAATAAATTCTTTGATATTATTTCTTGCTCATGTTCAAAACTCCGATATTGCTTTATGAGCTTGATGAGTGGCACATTTAGAGTTAGTGCTAATTCATATCCATGTGTATCACATTTTCTAAGTGTGCCATATCTTTTAAGTGCTAGTATTAATTTTCAAAATGAGTCATTTTAGCCAAAATGTGAATTTCAAGCAAAACATTTAAAAATTGATTGAAAAAGTTTCAAAATGGTTCTTAACTGTTTTCAAAGTGTTTTTGGCCATAGCAAAATTAAAATTCATTAAAACAAGTTTCCAAAAAAAATTTACTTACTAGGATCTTTTTTTACCCTTTTTTGTATTTTTCTATAGAATTAATTCTAAATCGAATTTGAGAACGAAAAACTTAGAGTTGGTCATTATAAACATTTTTAGTATTTAAAGGATTTTCAAATGACTAATATAACTCAAGCTATGAGGTTTTGAAACTCGCCAAAAAAAACATGCTTTAACCAAAATGTCAATTTCTAGCACTTAATTGAGTTTTACCATTTGGGCCGAACTTCTTGATTCAAACTAGCTCAAAAGGGTATGAGAGACTCATATAGATCATTTGGAAAATAAAATACGATACTCATGATTATTTGGAAAAATTGGAGATATTTTTGAAAAAGGACTTATCTTTGAAATCAAAAAGCTTATTTTCAAATAATTTACTTTTAAAACTTTTGTTTGATCTCTCCTAGTTGAAAATGTTCCAAATAACCTTTTTGTTGGATTTCTTAAAAATATTTGGAGTCATTGACAACTCATCTAGATATCTTTTCGTCTCTTTTGTTTAATACCACTATGATCTTTCTTCGTCTAATTCCTTAAGTGGTATTCCTTTCAAAGTGATATCTTTCCAACTACCTATCCTTTAACTGCTAATACCATTTTGTTCCTACAAGTGGTATCTCGAAGGTAGTTTATATCTTGATGTCAATCTCGACATTTAGTCACTCAAATCTAATTCTTTCTTATCGATCTAAGACCATGTTGTTTCTTATCTTTTTCTTGCCTTAAGTGATATCTTCTCTCAACTCTTTATCTCAAATTACTTGGAGAGTAAGATTAGTCATAAAAGAAACTCTCAAGCAAAAACATCAAGATTAAGGGTCTAGGGAGATAATTTGAGAAGTGATCTTTAGGGAACCCTTTGTGTAAGGGAGAGCTAATAATTTAGAATAACTATACTATATGTAAAGAGCATTAATTTTGAAGTTGAGAAAATCTCTATCCTTTTTATGGCCTTGTTTTCATACGTTCACTTTTATGCCATAAAGGATAGATAATTTGGCTTATCTTGCTTTTGTGTATTTGTTCTTATACTTTCTAAGATTGCAAGATATATTCATACTTGATTCTTCGATTGATTATATCCTTTTGTGTTCTATTGAAATTATCACACTAAGGGGAGCAAATTATATTTAATATGACTTTGCAACCAAAAGTGTATCAAAATGATCTATCACTCTCTTATGGCCTTCAATTGAATGATTATCACATTTAAGCCACATTCTAACTCTCAAGCGTTTTATGTTACATCTTTTGGCTCCTAAATAGGCAACTTCTTGGAAATGTTGATTTTATCACCTTTGAGTGGATTTACTTATGCAAATTGGCTTGAAAAAATATCTAAATCATATGAAGCCATAAAATTGTAGGTTGCCTTGTCCAACCCTTTTTAGTTGCATTTTAAGAATTTGGTGAAAACTACATGTGGTTTTTTTTATCTCTATTGCATATTTCACCATAGTTCTCAAAATAAAATTGTATTATTGAATATTCATATTGTAAAACCTTCTCTTGCATATCTAGTTCAGATCTGGAAATTCTCAAATTTATTGGAACTAATTTGCAAAGAAAGTTGACTTTATTTGCTTGTACGCTTAAATCAATCCTCCAATGTATACTTTGACATATTTCTTAATTGGAGTGATATTTAATAGAATTTTTTTTTGAAAAGTTTCTTGAGAGTCCATAGATCATCTCTGCAAAATTTCACGGTCACTGGACTTTATTTGATCAAGTTTTGGCTATTTCTCATTTTGGTAAACTTGCTGATTTTTTCAGTTTCGGACATATTTTTGGCTGATTTGTGAATTTTACATATACAAATGAGTTCATAATCTGAGAAAGTAATTATTATGAGTTTTGATACTCCATAGTTGATCTTCATTGATAAATTTTCTCGGAATTTTTGAACCATATCTCAGCAGCTTTTCAGCCCTGTTCTGAAGCTTAAGTTGAATGTCGAAACCTGAATTTTTCTGCTTGTTGCAACATTGACATTGCTTCATATCTTTGAGTTGGTTGGAATTTTATGATCTTTTAAGATGAACTGAGTTGAAATATAAAGATACAACCCCATGATCCATTTCATATATACTGGGAGTACCTTTTCATACTCGGTGTCATATCAAGCAATGATCATTTTTCCCGAAACATTTGGTGCAACTTCACTAATTTGAAGATTTCAGAGTTTTCCTTTGCTCAAATGAACTTTTGGTGTTAATGGATCTTGAAGGAAATCTTGAGACAAAGTTTTCTCATGTTGATGATTTGTGTTTTTGAGCAATGGTTTTAAGAGCAATTGTTTGTTTTGCACTGCTCATTGTAATTGTTTATTTTGAAGAGCTTCAAGGTTCAATTGGACATTTGTGAACTAACTTGGGTCAAAGCTATTTGTTCCCAAAGATCGTTTGGTTTTCTATGCATGTGCAGGGGATCGGAGGAGGATCAATGTCGACGGTGGGATGAAGAATGTGAACAGAGGTTACATAGTCCGAGGGATCTAAGGCCGTGCGAATTGATCATAATCGATCCAAGTATATGGTAGATGGAATCGACAAAGGGACATATACTCTTTCGACACCGTATCTTTAAATGTCTTAGCACCTTCATACAATTAAATGTCTTAGGAGAGTTATTGTATAATAGAATAATATTTAAAGTTCTCCATATTAATGTGCTCTTCATAATTGATCTTGATATTAATGGCTATCTTTTAATACTTTTGAATGATCAATGATTAATTCATTGTAAGTTCAAGTGGTGTTATGTTCTGATAACATCTAGCCACTTTACTATTTCTAGTCATACCTTTTTAAGTGGCATAATCTCATTTTACAAGTGGTATCATCTAAATTTAAATTTGCATATTCTTCAAGTGTCATCTAACTTGTCTTATGAGTTAACATTGCAAGGTTAGCTATATAATTATTTATATGTATGACTCCTTGCAAAAGAGAGATGTAATTTGGTTCTCATATTGCTAAGAGGTATACCCTTGTCCTTTAATTATACAATTTGATTATGAGCTTGTACTTCACTTATATCTTTTTGCTAAATGATCTTGATTATTTCGAATTGATAGCATTGTTATGTCTTGCTTGATCCTCACTTATACTCTTGAGACATGACATGAATGCTTAATGAGAATTGGTTTCAACTTTTGCCTAAATCTTGAATATTTTTAATTTCATATCTTGCCTAGATTTTGGGGAAGCTCATCATTGACTATCGATTGTTTGCTCCTTTCTTGATATGCCTTGCCCTCCCAAATAATTTGTGTTAATTGTTGAAATGGGAGAATTTAATAATTTAAATATTGTTCACTTTTTGGATGATTAATGCCAAAAGGGGGAGAAATGTTGTATTATCAATTGCCCCGTATATGTTGTGCATTTGTTTAGAAGGAAAATTGTTATAAGCATTAATGTTTTTATTGTCTTATTGTTATCTATTACAATTGATAGTAGGTTTGTCATAAATCATCAAAAATGGGGAGATTGTAAGTGCAAGTGACCTTGTGTGATTTTGGTGATTAATGACAAACACTTTTAATGACAAATCTTGGTTTAATGCTTATTTAATGACATACTCAAATATGCTTATTGCTATGAGACTAATATGTTTATTGTGAAGATTGCTTTAGTCTCATCATATTTAGAGGAAAATCATATATGTCAAGTGGACAAACTATTTATTAATTATATTTTCATGTATTAGTGATCATCTTAATCGGTGCACTAGATAGACTTCACCGTGTTTAAATGGCTTTGTGCATGTGGGCTTTTCATGAATATTCTCAGATGCACTTAATTTAGAGAAGTTTAATCTAAATTGTTTCGCAACTTCTCTCTTGATTCGGATATGGATTTGCACATGTGTAAATCATGAATATATTTTCATGTGCATCATTAAGTGAATTTGTGATTATTAAATCATCTCTCTAGTGCATATAGATCAAACACATATTTATCATGATGCGCTTAGTAAATACCTTTCTTGTGCCAAGTGTTTTCACTTATGTTGTGCTTTTTATATGAAACACTTGGACACTTAATCGCTCACGAATATTAAATTGATCCATATTTATTAAGCTTTTGGACTAATGTATTTCACGAGTGATTTGAAAAGAATTAGGTCCTATAAGTTTGTGTGATGACCAAGGGACATTGAAGGATGATGGTAAAGTCGAAGTCAACAAGACGACGATGTCACCAAGAGTTGAGAACTAAGTCAATGTCGATTTGACGGGATGATCGTCGAGGAGGATGACCGGGTCAAAGTCGAATGGGACGAGAGTCTCATGAGGTGAATCAAGTCAAGGTTGACAAGATAAAGACGCCATCAATCATTGAGTAAAGGTCATACACAATGCATCAAGGGTGCTCAAGACTAACAACATCGGTGAACCTCAAAATAAAGAAATAAGACGGCAAGTGCTCCTAAAGCTTGTATGGCTTTATTTATAAGTTGAGTCTAAGTATTGCCGTACTATTAAGAGGGATGCAACGTTGAATGGCTTAGATATGTCTCAGGTGTTCAAGTGATCAATCTTTGAGAGAGATCGAGGGAGAGGAGTGTTGGTGGTGTCGGAAAGTGAGAGATTTAGATCTTTCGTGGCTTCCTTTGTGGTTGCTGATCCTATGCTTTGGGATTTGGGTAGTGAGACCTTGTGGGTTGTGTAGCCCTTGTTCTTAGCTTTCCGTAGAGCCCAAGATCACTGAAATTGGAGTTCGGAGTCAAAAATTACGCACGTTTCCGTCAATAGCTGTATGCTGTATCGGACTATCCGATGTTGCATCGGAATGTTCCGATTGACCCCTCTCTGTCTCCAACTCCGAAAATATCGGAACATTCCGATGTTAACATCGGACTATCCGATTTTTGTCAGCCTTCAAACGGCTAGTTTTCTGTGTGAGGCTATTTTGGGTCTCTCTTTTTTCCACAAGTTAGGGTTGCCTTCCACACCATTTTTGAGCAGAACTTCCAAGCAACCTAGGGCTTCTTGCCCCCTCCACTCTAGATCTAAGTGATCCTATTTGTGAGAAGAGTTGGGAGAGGGTGTGAGTGCTATGTGAGAAGAAGTCGATCTTTGAGCACTTGTTTCATCTCCGAGTTCGTTCTTTGTGTGCATTTGTTACTCTTGGAGGTTGAGAACTCCTAGACGGCTAGGAGTCGACCACGAGCCACCGGTGCTTTGTGTGGTGAGCCGTGCGAGTTTGTGAAGGCCGATTCCGCCTCCGGAAGGGAAGGAATCGAGGAGTAAAACCGGGGGGTCTTGGTGCGACCTCGGTGAGGGAAGGGTTGAAAGAGACCCGGGCGCAAGTGTTACCGAGCCTACCTCAACGGAGACGTAGGATCCCCTCAAGGATCTGAACTTCGGGAACAAATCTTCGAGTTTCCACTTCACTCTTGGTTTCCCTCTTGCCTCTAACTTAATTTACTTTGATTTGTGCTTATACTTGTTGTTGACTAGCACCATCGTGTACTATTAATCTCTCTTGTGCTGTGGATTTGATTTTGGTGCAGGTATCCATATCGGAATGTCCGATATCAACATCGGAACATCCGATATTATTTTCCGCTGTGCTTTAAAGGGCTGAAAATTTTGTAACACCTATTCACCCCCCTCTAGGCGATATCCCGGTCCTTCAAGGACTATAAACATGTTGCTGATGGGGTTGCTCACTTGATGAAGACCCTTCCATCGAAGATGGTCGACAAAGATGTTGCAACACTTGGTAGCTTCCATCCCGATGATGCAGAATTGGAGTTCCAAACCCAAAGAAAGTGGCAAGGAAAGAACGCCCAACGGAGAGGTCAAATAGGAAAAAGCTCGCTTCAGGTAAGCCAATTGCTAAGAAGGCAAGGGCACAGATCCATTGTGGGCATTGCAAACAACCTTCACATAATGTCTAGATCTGTCCATTGCTGAAACTAGAAAGGAAGTCGACTGCTATAATTGTTGGTGAGGAGGGTGCTTGATTAATTTTTATTTACATGCAAACCCTTATGCATGTTACAATATATACAATTTTAAGATTGCCCTGTTGTGTAAGTGTTTGAATGGTGCATTTTACAAATATCAAAAAAAATTGTATTGCCATGTCAAATGCTTGAATGTAATTAGGTATTAAACATCTATGTGGCTCTGAACTTTGGATTGAATTGATGAAATATCTTCTGTAACTTGTGAAACTTTGGATTTAACTGATGAAACTTACACCTATACTAGCGAAACTTGGTCGTGTGTTGATGAAACTTGGTCATGTGCTGATGAAATCTGGAGAAACTTGCATGAAAATTGTGAAACTTGATGAAACTTGGATGAAACTTGTGAAACTTGATGAAACTTGGATGAAACCTATTGAAACCTGATGAAACTTGATGAAACTTGGGTGAAACCTGTTGAAACCTGTTGAAACTTGATGAAACTTGATAGGTCGGCAAAAGTTTTACGAGTATGAAACCCAAGTTTCAGTAGGTGAAAACCATGTTTCAACAGGTTAGTTTGTGGATTTATATAGCAACACACATTGTAAACTTATCATTGCATTGTTGAAACTTGGCATTGCATTGATGAAACTTGTCAAAAACCTTGTGAAACTTGGCATTGCATTGATGAAATTTCACAAGGTACGTACTAATTTGTAAACTTGGCATTAACATTGTGAAACTTCACAAAGGTACGTACTAATTTGTGAAGGGTGACAAGTTATCACATACTGGCAGAAAAAAATAAAATAGAAATGGAAATAAAAAGACAGTATATAGGTTGGCATCACATCGTAGTCTCACATCAAGCAGTGTGTTAGTACATTACGTTGCCGTTTCAAAAAACACAAGTTCAGAACAAAATGTGGCGGGCCATCCTTGCCAAATACACACACCAGTAGAGAAGGTGACGGGCCCAAATCTGCTTACCTTTGAAACCCGTCCTGTGGAACAACACTAGTCTCTGGATCAATACACTAGTGCCACACATCACATAGCTGGATCATCACATACAATATTGAACGAAATTTATATTACAAGATGATCATAGTTTCCAAGTGCTGGTACTAAATATATGGGTATGTCTTGTTGACAGTTGTATTACAATAAGGATGTTATTCAGGCGGAAGCTACGCTATGATTTTAAGTGAAGATCCTAGTCTATGTATGTGACCTCCGGAATGCAGGAGAGCCTATATCTGGCCGGGATTGTCACACTTGATCTCCATCCTCGTGGCACGTATATTCTCCATCTTCAGGGTCTCCAAAATCTAAAAGAGTGAGTGGGTGCGAGGGTAAGTGCGCAATCAAACCGCACTTGCAAGTTAACACCGTCCTTGATGCATAATAGTGATTTAGGCTTTATAGTGAAGTTCATGGTTATTTTATTTGCATAAATGCTAATTTTCGAAATAACATATATAAAATCCTATACCTAGTCATTTTCGAAAGGACATCTCCAAAAGGATGTCGAGGAAAGAGTATATTAGTATTCACAAGTTCATAACCCTTGCCACACAGGTGTCACTCTTATGCCACAAAGGCACACGTCCCATCTTCTTTCTCCCACCATCTTTTCCGGGTCGGCAATTTCCCGTTGCGAACCCTACCTTTCCCGAGTAGTATGAACTGGGAACTCAACGAGGTGTTAAAAAAGCCAAATAATATTGGAGGGAGGTGGGATTCGAACCCAGGACCTCACCCCTCCACGTGACTCACACCTCACTCAGCTAGCCAACCCACCCACGCGTGATCTCTGTTTAGATAGGGGGAGCTTTCCTTTTATCTATTTAAAAAATGGGCCTTTAGAAGCGGTTCGAGGCACGAACCGCTGCTAAAGCCCAAGCATTACAAGCGGTTCGTGTCCCCAACCGCTTGTAGTGCTTTAAAAGCGGTTGGGGGCATAAACCGCTGCTATTCCTTGACTTTGAGAAGGGGTTCGTGTCCCGAACCGCTTCTAAAGATGCTCTTCTAGCTTTGTGGCTAATAAACCGTTTCTAAAGGCTGACTTCGGGTTTTTTGAACCGCTTGTGAATGTCCATTCCCTAGTAGTGTCTCATCATGATCAAGGTGTGTATGTATCATGTCCACCGGTGAGTTTTGGCTCACCAGTACGGGATTTGATACCCGATTAAATCAGTAGACCTAAGCATATCTAAGCAAATTTTAACCAAGACTAGAAAGTCTAAATATTTTATATTTTAAGTGGACAGCCAATCAAACATGATAACAAGGAATCATGTAATCAAACATATATTTATCAAGGACAGGGCATGATATTATCATGATTAACGAACAGGCATTATCAAATCATAGCAAGCATGCACTTTATATATTTAAAATAATATATCTTTGAAAACTGGGTAAAGGTATGAGCTATAGTGTTAACTCGCCTTGAGGATCGGATGAGTGCACTTTGCTAGCTTCCATATATCCTTCCTCTGGAATCGGACCTTCTACAATAACAGAGATCTCGAATAAACAGATATCCTAAATAGTACGCAAATGTATATGCAGGCTGGATGTCGACTGTAGGTGGAGATGCTAAGCTAAGGGTCTGGGTGTTGATCGTTGATGAAAATGCTAAGCTAGTGGTCTGAGGCTGATAAGGGCAAAACTACTAAAATACCAAGTATAATTCTTATTTGGAAAAAGATGAAATTAGTTGTATTTAAGAATTCTTTAATATATTGAGAGCCTCTTCTCTATTCCAAGATTAAACTCGCAATGTTCCCAGTGCGTGGAGTATATATAGGATCTTCTGCGAAATAGCTGGAACAGTAACGGCCAAGCCCATCACTGTGCGAGGCGTAGGAAGACCGAGCGGCCCAAACCGGCGCAGCGCGGCAAGCCGAAACGACCCATTCGGCCAAGCGGCCCAACCGCGGCGCGAGCACGCTAGGTGGCCATGTCGAAGACGCCTTATAAAAGTGCGCCTACATTTAACGTGACGTGCGGGCCAAGGGCCCACTGGATAGCGACTCAGTACTAAAGGAGAGAAACAGAACAGAGAGGGAGAGAGGTTGGCAAGTGAGTCCCAGAGGTCAGTGATCCTTGTCTTACAGTGCTGGAGCCGATGACATCATGATGATGTCATCACCATCAACCTCTCGCCGGCGTGCGAACCCGAAAAGAGAACTGAGGTTTGCCAGCGCTAGAGGCTAGGTCATTGGGTGTAGGTGTTACCTAGAGACTTAGAGAGATCGCGCGCATCTAATGGTGCCAATGGCTTGATCAAAGGCGATCAGACACGACGATGGCAAAGCGGCTCGACATTAAACGACGACTTTGCTAGCGTACGGCTACGATCAATACAACTACAGCGAGGATGTTCTACCTAGTGTTTTAAAAGACTATTTTATATTTTCTAAAATACCTCTAATTTGCATTTTAAATTAATAAAAAAGGCCTTTAAATACATAATTTAATTTGTTTATAGAAAATCCTATTAGTTAGTGGCAAGATTATATTTTTCCTAAGATTTATACTAAATCTAATATTTTATGTAATTTTTCGGGAAATTTTGGAACTGATCTATTATTTTATTTAGAAAATACTAAAGTAATCATATTATTAATTTTATATAAAACTTTATTAGTGAAATATGCAAAGTTATACTTTTATTAGTATCTATATAGAATCTAGTATCTTACATAATTTTTTTATAATTTTTGGAAGTCTTCTCCTATTTTTAATAATTCGAAAACCATAAATCAAAATCTGTTAATGCTGACATCATGCTGACATCATGCTGAGGTCAGCCGTCTTCAACCTCCGGACAGCACACAGCCCGTGGAGAGAAACGGCGATTACGGGAGCTACGGTCCACCGTTTTGGACGTTCTTGGGCTCTACGGAATCGTCTCGACGGCTCGCTTCTAATGGTATCAAATACATGGTCAGCGGCGGTCGGAAACGGTGGCGCGGCGAGCTACAGCGGCGGCGCTCCTTCGGATGCATGGCGGCGGCGCTACGATAAAGGTACGGCCAAATTGGATGGCGAGAGAGCATCAGGGAGGGAAGTGGGTGCTTACCGTGAGGTTCATGAGGATAGCACAGGCTCGAGCCGGCGTGGCAACGCGCGACCCCGAGACGACGCGGAGCAGAGCCATGGCGACGGCGAGCTCCGACGACGAACATGTCAAATCCATTGTGGGGAAATGCTCGTGAGGTGGAGGAGATACTACCAGCGCGAGGAATCAGGCCGAGGCTTTCCGAATAGGAAGAAATCGACGGAGAGACGCTCGCCAAGGGTTTCGGGTCGGCGAGAAATTCCGGCAATACGACGGCTCCGGCGACGCGCGAGTTGAGCAGTGGGTTCAGGGCGACGTCGCACACGATGGAGAGCAAGTGAGAGCGCTCGGAAGCGGCTCAACTGAAGAAAAGAGAGAGGAGGCGGCGGCGACTCGGTTTTTATACCGGCGGGGAGATAAGCACGGCAACGCCGGTTTGGCATGCATGAGCGGTGGAGAGCTACGTGGCGCATCGAGCTTGAGCCAGAGCTGCTTGGTTTCAGGCACGGGACACCGAGGCAGGAAGTTAAGCGGTGAGCGGCGGGCGGCGTCGGGAGAGAGAGAGAGAGTTAAGCGGTGGGAGAGAGAGAGAAACAGGGGCCGAGAGAAGGATGAGCAGGGCCGAGATTCGGCCCAAGTTTGGCCCAGCCCGAAAGCTTTGGTGGTTTTCACCTATTTTCATTAGAATTTTTGAATTCCAGTGATTTTCAATAGATTTAAATTTGAATTTAAATTCTAATTTGAATGAATATCAAATTGGGCCAATTTTGGGGTGTTACACATAGTCTTGACGGCCATTAATTACTAAGCTGTCGAGTTCATCTGTAGTGGCCCCCCACATAAACCAGTGTGGGAGGGTACATCGTACTCTCTATGGCCGTGGACTAAGCCGCCAGGACTCGCCTCACTCTCGACGGTTTAGTCCATGGCCGTCCAGAGTAGTGCAAATAAAAAAAATATATTTAAAAAACCAAAAAAATTGCAGCTGTTGCTGGGAAGCCCACAATTTACAATATCCCCAATATCGCACATATATGCGACCTCAATTGCACATTCACACAATTATTTGCATAATCCACAATACAAATCGATCGAGAATAACGAAATATGTGACAAATATTTAGCTATTTCTTTCGATATTCGAACTCTTTTGAAATGTCGTCAATTATTTGGATATCGTCGCTAAAGGCTATTGCTGCTCTGATGTTCTTGTTATTCGTTCTTAATATTCGGTAATACCTATATTATTGTAATAGCTTTTGATGCTACCTTTGTAACTCTCCGTTATTTTGAATATTAATGGAATGCCAGCGATGATAGCCGTTCAATTGTCCATCACGAGGTACTAGTCTGGGCCTAGTATCAGATCATGGTGCCGGATTCTCTGTGGTGACGTAGGGGGTCGTGACATTAAGCTAGCCCACTCAGATATCCTCCATCTAGGCCATCTAGGGCTGTGTGAGATAGGGACGAGGCGAGAGACGGGAGATAGAGGGTCACGCGAGGTTGTTAGCTTGGAGTTAACATGTTCTATCTTAATAATGGTATTATTATTCTATAGAAAATGAAAGACAGTTTTAGCATTTTTCAGACATGATTTTTGTTCTCGATCCGCCACTAATTAAAAAAGAACAGAGAGAGTTCCTGTTTCGCAGCCATGCTCACCCCACCCACCGCCCGCACTGGTCCTCGTGGTTCACATTGTGCAAACGACGTGCCGAGTGGCATCCATGTGCATGGCGTTGGAGAAGGGACATGTTCACGGAATATAATATCCATGTGCATCTTGAATCGAGGCAATGTTTATTGAAGCTGTCCCTCCAGGTATACTGTTTATCTAAGAGCATCTTCAATGGAGACAGGTCAGCTAGCTATAAGGCCTCCACCTAGGATTTTTGGATGAGCTGGAGGAGAGAGAACACCAGTTTGCTTGGCGCTAGCGCTAGCTGTGTCGACCGGCACTAGCACATCCTCCAAAGCTGCAAGAGCCCCTGCAGAGTTGGCTGGCCTACCACGGCACCTCAATCTCTGCTGCTGCTGCAACTTATCCTTTAATTATTATACTAGCCTCCGCTGCCGCTGCATTTTTATTCTTTAATTAATACATATGAGACCCACAAATTTGCTGAGATGGATGTCCATATGAGCACTATAGCTAGCAACTAGCTATAACCATTGGAGATGCTCTAAATTGCAAGTCAAACCTTCTCGATTCGATAAACTGCATGCCTGTGCAATTACCATCTGCATCTGCGTGTGGGAGTGGGGGAGATCGACTTGCTGCATCTGCATCGACCAATGCAGTAGCTCCATAAGTGTCCAGCTCCGGACTGCCGTGCAGTGCTTCGAGAATACCTCTCACCTGGCAGCCATGGCGGCCATTTTCATCGCCATCTTCTTCCTCGCTGCCGCCGCCGCCGTGTGGACGGCCGGCGGCAGCAGCTCCGCGGTCGTCGTCGAGCATACGTTCATCGTAAGCGTCTTCTTCTATGTACTACTAGTACTGTCGCAATTCATCCAGTTGTGCATGCATTCCATGCAATCAGTAGAAACATTTACATCTGATCTGACAACGGCTCGTTCTTCTTGTGATCCTGCTCGAATCAACAGGTGAGCCAGGTGCGCATGCGGCACCTGTGCAAGAACACGCTCATGACCGTGGTGAACGGGCAGCTCCCAGGGCCAGTGATCGAGGTCACGGAAGGAGACTCCGTCGCTGTGCACGTCGTCAACAAGTCGCCCTATGGAATAACAATCCACTGGTTAGCTAGCTAGCACATTTCAGACATGCTTACATACACGGATGCACCTTGTTCATTCTTCAGCAATAGTACAATGTGATGTTTAAAATAGAAGTTTTTTATTTCCATGTTTTGTGAGACATTATTCAGGCACGGAGTGAAGCAGAGATTGAATTGCTGGAACGATGGGGTTGGGATGATAACGCAATGCCCCATCCAACCGGGCAGCAACTTCACCTATCGATTCAACGTCGACGGGCAGGAGGGCACGCTGTGGTGGCACGCTCACGTCAACTGCCTCCGGGGATCTGTTCATGGCGCCTTGGTCATTCGGCCAAGATCTGGAGCCGGTGCATATCCATTTCCAAAGCCTGACAAGGAGATTCCAATTGTTATAGGTTCGCATCTGGATCACAAAACCCTGACTGATTGACAGGAAGTTCAAGCTTGATCGCAAGATCCTTCCCTTGCCAAGTGGTCCAAAAAAAATAGATTGCATCGGAAGATCCTTTCTCTGGCACGAACACGAGTAGGCACTAGCTTGGTATCAATGTCTAGTCAACTGGGACTATCTCCTAGAGATTAAACCCCTTGACGAACTAGGCATTCTCGACCTAGAGATTAATTTGGAAGGCCCTTCGGCTATGCTGGATTTGGCATCTCTGGAAGACTAGTAGTAAACCTTGGATCGACACAAAATCTCTGGAAGACAAATCTCCAAGAACATAGCCCCAAATCTCTTCAAGATGGTCCGAAGGAAGAACCACTCTATTGCTCGTATTTTTTGTTTTTAAAAAAACACTACGTACATGTATGCTAACCCCACTGCAGCATTATGATTCAGTGATATAATAAGAATTGTGACAGCAGAATTCTGAACATGTACTCTAGTTAAACCAAGTGATCAGTTGTTGATTGCAGGTGAATGGTGGGATATTGACCTTGTTCAGTACGACAGGGACATATCGACTAAGACTGGTAACTTGGATGCTAACCCCGCTGCAGCAACGATCAATGGGAAGATGGGAGATCTCTACAGCTGTTCTGGTACTGAATTGTCAGTATTACTGTACACAACAACAGTACAACACCATGTTTATTTTCCAGCTGCTTCTACCTCCACTCAAAATCAAATGATCAATCGACGTTCTGAAATTTTCGTCTACATCGTTTGTTGAGAGTCAATCACAGACTACACTAGCTTGTGAGCTTCTGCAACTTAAGTACGTTTGTGTTTGTCTACTTCAACTGAGCAGGGGCAGTGGAAGACAGCTACATTCTGAATGTGGAGTATGGCAGAACATATTTGCTACGGATAGTAAACGCTGCCCTCTTCTCGGAGTATTACTTGAAGATCGCCGGACACAAGTTCACGGTGGTCGCCGGCGACGCGAACTACTTCAAACCGTATACCACGGACATCATCGCGATCGCGCCCGGCCAGACGGTGGATGCTCTAGTGGTCGCTGACGCGCCACCCGGAAGGTATGGCATGGTTGCCCTAGCCACCCAGCCACCCAAGCCTGACCTCCAGATCCCAAAGTACATCACGAGAGGTGTTGTGCAGTACAACCCAAGCTCTGCAGAAGCTGCAGCTAGGGCAACTCCAGTGGCGCCAGAAATGCCTGACCAGCATGACACACTGGCCTCCTTCTACTTCCATGGCAATTTGACCAGCCTTCTTCCCCAGCAGCGGCCGCTCTTGCCGGTGCATGTCGATGAGCACATGTTCGTCACCCTCGGCCTGGGCTCCATCTGCAGTTCAACAGGATCGTCGTCATGCAACCGGACAGTAGGAGCCAATGAGTCAATTGTCGTGGCGACGATGAACAACGTCTCCTTCGAGCTCCCCACAACGATGCCATTGCTCGAAGCACACTACCATGGCGAGATGAGCAGCGTGCCGACGCTACGTGAGCTGCCTGCGAGGCCACCGGTGCAGTTCAACTTCACCGACCGGGCGCTGATACCGTTTGGGGTCAAGGAGGAGCGCCTTGCGCCGACGTCGAAGGCGACGGTGGTGAGGAGGTTCTGGTTCAACTCCACGGTGGAGATCGTGTTCCAGAGCACATCGCTGATGGAGAGCGAGTCCAACCCCATGCACCTCCATGGACACGACTTCTTCGTTCTTGCGCAGGGCCAAGGAAACTACGACGCCGAGAGGGATGTGAAGAGGTTCAACTTAATGGATCCACCGGTGAGGAACACTGTCCTTGTTCCCCGACTTGGGTGGGCCGCAATCCGGTTCGTCACTGACAATCCAGGTAATTAATTAGAGAAAATTGACCGTGCAAAAAAATAAACTTGAACTGTTCGTTCCTCTTGATTCAATGGTTCAGATTAATTTTAAACTTTTTATACTATATGCATTACAATGTGGAGTATATGTTTTGTGTGGAAGGCTCTCTTATACAATTATAATACTATATGCTATATACATAGCACAATAAAATAGGCACACGTACCATATTAATTTTAAAATAGTAGAAATTCTCACAATAATAAAAAATACTAGAAATTCTCACGTTAATCAGAGAAAAAAAAAAGAGTTATGGTCAATTATAGTGGATCAGATTATAACGGCTTATTTTAAAATAAAAGATATTTGCACTGCCGATTATAGTAGATCAGATTATAACGGATTGTATTAAAAGAAAGAGAGACCACACCTGCTAAAATTATAAAAATAAAATAATAGAAAATTGGAATAAAATAATCAAAATAAGTGCATGTCATATAAAAAAAGACCTCATATTATACACTATAAAAGACTACATAAATTCATAATGAAAATAATGACCGTGTCATATTAAATATTGACATAAATAATGTGATGATTAGAATGATGCTATACCTCTCTTTTTAACGTCTTTGTTATGTTTGTACTACCATGCATGATCAGGGGTGTGGTTGATGCACTGCCATTTTGACTTCCACATGTCGATGGGCATGGCGGCAGCATTTGAGGTGGATGATATGGTCCAGCGTCGGATACAACTCTTCCTCCGCCTCCGGATGATCTTCCCAAATGTGACCAACACAAGGATAACGACGTGGCGTACGAGTAATTAAATTGATCATTGGTATGTAATTAATCAAGTGATCATATTTTTTGTCATTATGCAAAAATAAAAAAAATGTGCATTTGTCGTGTGATTCAGTTCATAGCATGCAATCCTTGTCCTGTCGGTGTTATTAATTTGTTGTTGCCGTCGCAGTGTAGTTAAAAACATGTAAGCTTTTCTTTTTAAATTTAACTTTTTACCCCTTGAGCGTCCTCTCAAAGGGTTCTGAAAAATTTGAGATATGTCTAATTAGACTTAACACTCTTTTACCTTTTCTGATTTTTTTGGTTTTTCCACCACGTAATATATAGCAAAATAAATTTGAAAAATCTATTAGGATAATAATTGGATAAGAGTGCCTTTACTCTATATCAGCGGACAGCGAAAGAATAAAGTCTGGGTAAATACCAATTCCTATTACTAGTATAAAATAAGAGTTCTCACGGTCTAGAATCTAGAAAACTTGTGCTTGAAACATGAAATAAAAGTCACATGCAAAAGCTCTTTTAAGGCACTCCCATTGCATTATCTCTATAGGTCGTTTCTTATTTTATCGCGTATGTTGAAATGACTATAGACTATAGGAAACAACAGTTGTATCGACAGCCTGAACCGTCGATACTAAACACCAAACCATCGCGAATAAGTAGACTCGACGATTAGCCGTCGACACAAGGCCATCGAGTTAGCTCCGTCGAGAGAGATTAACATTCTCGACGGCCCAACCGTCTATAGTATTTAACTCGACAGCCAATACCCCTACCGTCGCGATTACTGGCCCAGATGCCGTTTTCGACCTATTAGCGTAGTCTCAACGGCCATTACTAAGTCGTCGAGTTAATCTACCATGGGCCCCACATAAAACAGCGGGGGAGGGTACGCCGTACTCTCTACGGCTGTGGACTTAGCCATTAGGACTTGCCTCACTCTCGACGGCTTAGTCCATGGATGTCGAGAGTACTGCAAACCAAAAAAATTATTGAAAAAACCAAAAAATTGGAGCTGCTGCTCCTAGAAGCAGTAGTAGCTGCACCTTCAAACCCAAAAGTCCACAATTTACAATAACCTCAATATCACACAAACATGCGACCTCAATTGCACATTCACACAATTATTTGCATAATCCACAACTAGGGGTGGGCATTTTTACACCGAACCGAACCGAACCGAATAAACCGAAAATTTCGGTTTTTTCGGTATTTCGGTTCGGTTTCGGTTTATGGTTTTAGAAAACCAAGCAAATTCGGTTCGGTTTCGGTTTTGGGCCATAAAAAACCGAAATCCTGAACCAACCGGACTCCAGCCTAATATGCAGGCCCATTTTCTTTTCACCTCGCGGCCCAGTAGCCTCCCGGCCTTCCCCACCTCAAACCCGATGGACTTCGGCTCCTCCCCACGCATTCACGCACGCAACCATCCTCCCCAACTCAAGTCCTCACTACTCACTAGGGCTACTGAATGGCGGCAGGAGGCGACGGCGCCCTCCTTCCCCTGCGCGGCGGCGCCCTTTTTCCCCTGCGCGACGGCGGTGGCTGCAGGAGGCAGGCGGCCGCTTCAGTCTCCGCCCCTCTCGCCCCGTTCGCGCTCCCCCGCTCCCGCAGTCCGCTCGCTTTCGGTAAGCTCAACATCTCACCGTGTTGCCCCGATTTTTTTCCTCGAGCTCTCCAACCAGTCGCGCCGCCATGCACCATTTCCTTCGCTCTTGCTTGTTATTGGAGCCGAAGCACCGCATAACAGCCTGGACAAGAGCACGTGGACAGTCCACGGTGGCATGATTAGTCATCCGAGTGTAATTTGGACCCAAACGACACACTTAAAAAGTTTAGAGATGTGCTTCTGTATTTTTTTAGTTCGTGGACCTAGATGACATACCCGCAATAGTTTAAGGACCGGCCATGCACTTTGCTCTTTTTGTTTTTTTGGTCGATCTGTTGCCCTTTTCTTGTTACTTGCTCATTCCGGATATTCAAGAATCTGCTGGTTCATCTTTGTTCAATCTATTAATCCTATCCTTGCTTGATCACTCAGCATGATCTATTCAAGGCTCCATCAATTTTTGTTCTAAATAAAAATGTTTGGTCGCACCGAATTACCGAAATACCGAAACCGAATTAAGTTGGTATTTCGGTTTCGGTATTTATTTTTTGGCCAAACATTTCGGTACATATATGTCAAATACCGAAATTTTTAAATACCGAATACACCGAACCAAAAATACCGAAAATACCGAACGCCCACCCCTAGTTCACCCAGCTACGGCCTACGGCAACCTCCCCGCCACCGCTGCTCTCCAAGCCCTTCCCTTCCCGGCGTCCACCACCTGCGCCTCCTCCCTCCTCCGGCTCCGGTGGGAGAATGCCTAAGCCCAGAAAATTTGTGGCAGTGTGCACAGTTAATTTTGTTGTGCTATAAGCTATCTTGTGATTGTCCATGTATATGAATGTACGTTGATGCTTATGTGATGCCGTAAATAAGTTCTTGTTTGGCTATCTGATGTGGTGGTGATTGCAATTAATTTAATAATATTGCAAGCCAAAATACAGATAGTGGTTGCATGTCTATCGGCAATGTCATGCATGGACAATTTTTCAACTGGAGGTGTACCAACGATAGTGGCAGATAGTCTGTCAGCATTTTGAAAATAGTGGCATACAGTCTGCCGGGAAAAATAATTCCGACAGATGTCTCAACGTCCGCCGGCAACAAGATGTCTGCCGATAATATTTTGTCGGCCGGGAAAAGGATGAGTTATAAGGGCAAACTGTCTGCCGGGAAAAAATTATTCTACCGGCAAAAATAATTGCCGGCAGCTAACTTCCCGGCAGATGGTGCTAGCGGACTGTCTGCCGGGGATACCTTTTACGGGCAGACAGTTTGCCGCTATACGCTGTTTTTCCCGGCAGACACGGCTGCCCTCAAAGCTATGCTGTGGTGTTATAGTATCAGGCTCGAGCCTAGCCTGATCTAGTGCTATTTCATGTTTTCTTCTGGCCTAGGCCCGGCCCTAGCCCGATAGGTAGGCTCTAGATCGAAGCCCCAGTATCTCATGAATATGCATGGTTGAGAAGAATGGTGAAACACATCTTGTAGTCATGTGGATTACCTATTAAGCAAACCCTTACAATTATCAATGAAGATAATGCCGTTTGTGTTGCAAAAATGCAAATGGGTTATGCGAAAAGTAATCTTACTAAGCATATCGACCCCAAGTTCTTATATGTGCATGAATTGCATAAGTTGAATTAAATAAGTATTCAGCACACCAAATCCTGTGAGAATTTGGCTGACTTGTTCACTAAGTCATTGCCTACTGTCTCCTTTAAAAGGTGTGTTAGAGGCATTGAAATGATCAGGCTCAAAGAAGTGTTGAATTCAGGGGAGATACTTCACACGCCCTGAATTAAAACTTTGAAAAGAAGCCGGAGTACCCAACTCGATCTAGAAGATCGAATGCAATGTTGGGTGGTTTGTACTCTTTTTTTCCCTAGTGAGTTTTTGTCTAAAGTTTTCTCACATAAGGTTTTTAATGAGGCAAATCGTACGCACAGTAAGCATATGCTATGTACTCTTTCTCCAATCCTTTTTCCCCACTGGCTTTTTGGATGTAGTTTTAATGAGACATATGCATCTCGCTAGCAAGGTCCAAGGGGGAGTGTTGGAAAACCGCCGAGTTGGGAGCCCGGCCCGGCTAGGGCCGGCACGCGGCACGGCGCGGCTAGGGCCTGCCGGTGGCTACCCTCACGATGGGCCCCACATTGAACCTAACCTAAACCCTAAGCAACACTATAAAAAAGAGAAGCTCCACCCTATATCTCTGTGTCCCCTGTGTTCTTGATCTTTCTTTGTGGCATCGTAGGAACGAGTCATGGGAGACGAGGCATGAAGATCGGGCCAGCTCTGTTATGTTTCTTGCTATTTAAGTTCAGAAGAAAAAACAGAAAACGCTGTTGGCGGTGAGCAGCACAAAACACACACTCTCTCTCTCACTGCTCGTTTAGCTCTCTCTCTGTGTGACGATCCTTGGCTATGAACCTGGCTCAAAGATGTACCGAGTTTATGATCCTGATGCAAACAAGGTCCACATCACACGCCCAAAAGGGCCAACAACCCCTAAGTGTACGCGGGGCAAAGCTCTAGAACTGCTGATCATAGCGCCACTGTAGCAAATTGTTGGTGATGGGGTTGACGTTGCCCAGTACTCTTACATCTTTTGTGCGGTCTTGGACCGGTTTGTGGTTAATCAGTAGGAGCCGTGTCTTGCTTCCACACATCCGTCCAAACAAGGGTTGCTCGAGTTGGCTTGGTGTCGGCAACCGAGTAAGAAGCTTCATGGGTAGGCCGGCTGGTCCCCTTACCCACCCCAGGTCCTAACCCGTGGCCGAGCAACTTTGCAAGGGTTTTAGTTGTTGCCGCAAACATGTCTGCGGGGCTGGTCAGTGTGCCTACGTCCTAGGGTCGTGATCCAATCCCTGACAGATCCATAAAGAATTTTGTGGTGCGACTAGATGTGCTGAAAGCATATATATTGAGCTTTTTGTGTAGTGATAGAACATAGAAGTGTACATCATTTCTGAGCTAGGCGTTTGTTTGAATTTTGATCGTTTGCAGAGTACCGAACTATACTGCACTGTGGAATTTAAGACAAAAATTACTCTAATGTCCAGGTTCTCATGTTTTCAGTTGAATTTATTATTTGTCTTCTATTGTTGTTAGATTGTTGAGTTTAACTTTTGTATTAATTGTCATGCTGGCAAATATTTTAAAGTTTTATTCGCTTTGGTGGTTATAATACAGTGTTGGATATCCTGTGTTCTAACTACTTGGTCCAAGGATTAAAACAGACTAGTAAAATGCCCGTGCTCTGCTACGGACCATAAAGGGATGAAAGGAAAACATAATTCGTAGACAAAAATATAAGAATGAAAGGTGATTTGCAAGAAAGATCGAGAGTGTAGCATGTGACATGTTGTAGCTTGGATCGTTTAGGTTGAAAGATTATTTGACATAAAAAATATTTGTTACCAACCACCACAGTAACCAAATTTTGGAACCAACTAAAGAAATAAAAATACTAAATCACCTAACACTATAACAAAAGAAATAAAAATGCGACTGTACAAGCTTGAAGAACATGGACAGGATGGCCTTCTCGTGATGCTTGAAGGTGACTGATCGAGCCCAGGCGAACCAGGGCCATCAAAACAGGGCGGTGAACTCAATTGACAACTATGCTACTTCTCGTTGAGATGTTACCCAAAGTTGCCGACCGGTGTGGATGAGCATTAAGTTGCTAAACATGAACTGTGCAAATTCAAAGAGGTTAGAATCCACTAATTAAAACGGATAATTAATTTGCATACCATGCAAAGCCCATGTACAGTGGATAGAAAGAATTAATATTTAGTGTATGATCCCATTAGAAATTGAAATATTTACTCGAATATAAAATTTGAATGGCATATTTAAATGGCATCAAATTAAGAAAACAACAAACACAAAGATCATACCATCAAGTAAGTTCCCTTCATATTAGTGCAGAAGCTTCATATAGCTAAGAGAATGGCATTTTTCTTATCAGTTGAACATGGCTTATATAAGAGCATGCCATATTTGCCCCTTTTTTATTGCAATGTCCAGATTAGTAGCTAAATAGTGGATAGATGCAAGGTTTGACTCTTAGTTGGAAGCATGTGTTTTTAGCATTTCAGTCGGATGGTCTATCTCTTTTAGTCTGGAAGCAAAAGATTTCAGTCAATGGATCAACTCGAGCCTATGTTGTAAATATTTATAAAGTGACACAGCTATTTTGTTATCCAATCAAGTACACTATATCTACTCGAGAAGTGCATGCATAAGATATTGTAGTCCCAAAACAGATCAAGTAGACAAGTACATGGATCACTAATCAGATATTCAGAGAGATGATATTTATTTTAATCACTGTCAGTTTTTTCTACAATCACAAGGAAACTACTAAAGATCTCTCGTCTAATATTCTTTTTCATTCAGATAATATTAACATCGAATAATTGTTGAGAACTGAAGATTGTACTATTCTGTGTGCAATACGCTAATTCAGAGGAATAAAAGAATATGCATATATATCCAGTTTCACTCAGTGTAGTTAGGGGCAGGCTGCCAAGAACTACTATTCAAACAGGGAAATGATGGAATAAAGGAAAGTGCAATTTGGTACCATGGAAATTACGAGTTATGAAAACCTGTCATTGCTGAAATTTTGTGGCCTGGGTTTCAAGGTGGGTGATATTTGCAGCAAGACTGTTGGGATATGAAATATAAAATAGATGTAATAGTAAGGCAGAAACAGATACACAATAAAGACATTTGGACAGTGATATTAACTAAACTATAACGAGCATAAAATTAATAAAAAATCAAAGATGACAGAAGTAACCTTAAGGTGGTGATATTTTGTAGAGAATCCCGTTGTAAAAGTAAATTAATGAAGCATGAAATTCTGAACTAAATAAACCTAAAAAATATAAAGGTAAACAAAATCAAAACAAACACCGCACAGTTATGAGTCTTAACATGAGAACGTGCTTCTCATATTGCAGCCAAGGGAAATCAGAATATACTAAGAACTTTTGTCGCAAAACGGTAGTAATTTTTTTTGTGATTTCTCACAAACTTTGCCAATGAAAATAATATGCAACTTATCGTATGAAATGTAGCAATGTTATTGCACTTAAAAGGAAGATATGTTATGAAATGCAGCAATGATAATTCCGTAAAAAGGAAGATCTCCATGATAAAATGTGACCTTTAGAATGTAGATGAGCTATGTATTAGTTAAATCCACATCCAAAAGCTAACGTCCTAAATAAGCTCAACGACATCCAAATTTAAAGGAACAAAGCAAATGCTTTAAAACTAAGAATATGATTGTCCAACCACCCTTCATTTGCTTTACCCCTCAAAGATATATAGGTAGAAACAACAATTAGTCGTTGGGGATAGATAAGAACCGATTGCACCCAAACACTATTTATTCAGCTCCATCAAAAATTTCTAAAAGGCTATTAAGGTCACTGGCTACAAAAATATGTAGATTGATAAAAGACTATTAGGGTAATTGGATAAAAAAAAATTGTTGGATGTCTGAAGGTAGCACAACAAATGAGAAAAACAAATGAAAGCGAAACCCGTTAACTAATACAGGCAATTTGAGAAGCAAAAGAGCAATTTTAAGGAAATTAAAATAATTTCCTTTTCAGTAAGCTCTTTGTTGCTTTTAGCTAAAGAGCAAGCACTCCCCCAAAAAGTATGCATCGGACTAAAAACAATTAAAAAAACAGAGAAGAATGACTCATTATGAATGAATGGTTAAATAGAGTGCGAGTTGCCTTTGAAGAAAATGCATCCTAAGACAAAATATGATATTTGGAGTGATTCCTCACCTTATCTTCCCAAGATCTAAAAATTAACCATTGGGCGTGTCTTCCTTTGCCCTAGGATGTACAAATTAGCTCGCATTGGGAACTGTCAAGAAAACATATAACTTGGATATGATTCATATAGTTTAGCAATGACAGAAAACTTCATTATCACTATTTTTATTCAGTCTTAAGCAAACAAAAAAGGGCCTAGTTCTATCAAATTAATTGAACTTATATGCTCAAATTCAAAGGCTAGATCCATGAAATTGAACTACGAGCTTAATAGACATAGAAGGAAGACTAAAATAGGATAGCACTAACCTTCACGAATTGATAGTTTGGAAATTAATGAACTAACGAAGCATGGTATTCTGGAATTAATAGACCTGAAAATATGAACACTTTGAAATATTTTTATGATATATTGTAAAAATAGGTAAAAGTTGGCCCATACCATTTGATGCAAAGTACATAAATCATTAAGTGCAAGGGGTGGGGATAATCGGCAGCCCTTGGAGTGATAGCAGTAGAGTGAACCTAGAAGAAGAGGAACAAATATAGTATCAGTAAGAAGAACATAAGAAAAATGCAAGTTCCAGGCGCCAACTACAAATGAAAGATAATTGAAAGGTGGGTCTTTTCAAAATTTATAAGTTACTGCAAGAAAGGTCAATGCAATATTGCAACCTAAAATCGGCACATATCTAAAAGGAATATTGTTCATATCTAAACAGACAACTATTGCACAACACATCATCCGATAAGATTGAATTTTTTGAAAAGCAAGATTGACAGAGGAGATCAAGAAAGTATGATTTATGTTCAATGGTGTATGAATGTTCAATGTTGTGATTTGTATGAATGGCAAATATAGTATATTGTAACATAAGTCTCCTATCCTATACGACACCCGTTCGGGAGTGACACGGGGCACATTAAATTGTGATCCGTGTCGGTTCGGAATTGTCCATGTTTTTTGGACAGCCTGTGAATGGATGGCCTTAGTCGTGGTTTGTATGACATGTTGTGGGATATGAATGAAATTTTATCAGCATAATCCTGTTGTTCTCCAATGCACTGCATTTCGATGTGCACTCAGAGAACAGCAGGGTTATGCTGCCGAAATTTTGTTCAAATCCGACGACATGTCATACAAACCACGCAAAGGTCATCCATTCGTGGGTGGGTTTAGGACATATCCTTGCCTAGAACCTTGTTAGGATTTGAAACCCATATTCATAATAATTAATGCATTTAATACCATCAAAGATGGGAGATGATCGGGGATGGATGTACGACTGTTGGAGAAGCAACGAGGCGCCGAGGCGAGGTCGTCTCAGCCCTCTGCTGGCAGTTCTCGTTCCTCACGTGAGACAGCGCTCGAGCAGCAGTTGAGTCAACAGCAAGAGCTAATGAGGCAATCTCAACAATACATGATGGATTAACAGGCATATCAGTGACAACACTTCGAAGTAAGTATTCTGCTCTTTTGTGTGACCTGTAATGCCTTAAATTATAAAATTGTTGATTGTACATAGGATGTAAATTACCTGCTTATCGGATGTGCTAAGTTATTGTTTGTACATTTTGCAAACCTTATTTGCATCATTGTTAAATAAATCTATAATTGTTATATATGCCGTGTTACCTTCATAATTGATTGAAAACAATTTAATGGTTGAAATTTGTACAAGTGGCATCACTTGTTACTTTAGAACTAATATTGCTATATTAGTTTTGTTATCTTCAGAATGGATGAAAACAAGTTTATATGGCTAAGATGTGCACCTAGCTTCTACAGGCGGTACTGGGCTAGGGCACAAGCGACAGACAAGTGGCTCATGATGTGGCACTCCAATGTAAAAGAACATGAAATAAATAAAGATAAAATGGTGGTTCCATGAGTCAGCCACTCCTCTCCCATCTTCTACCCCCTCTCTCCTCACAGGTCTCTTTCTTCCCCAGCCTCTCCTCCCTAACCATCATCCTCCCCGAGCCTGCCGCCCTCCTTCTTCCTTTACTTCCCTAGCCAACCTTCTCCGATCCCTGGCCTCCCGTCACCTCCCCTAGTCTCCTCCAACGACCTCCACATCGACGTGGTCTCTGTCCTTGGCAGTACACGTGCCGCCCCCACTACGCTAGTGTTGTGCGATCTCGGAATTCTTCATCCCCCACTTCCCCGGTCAACATCTATCCCACGTCACCTGTCTGTCGCTGGTGCCCTGGCCCAGTACCACCTATGCCCACATGAAAGGATTGAGTAAGCCTAGAGGGGTTGAACAGGCAACTTTAAACTTTTCCTATGTTGTAGTTGATTAGTCAAATTAAGAGTGATCTAAGCTACTTAAGAAAAACTTAGACTAGGCAAGGTAAAGATTAACAACAAGTAAATCAAGTGTGAAGCTAAGAACGGAAATGTAAACATTGTAACTAAAGGGAATAAGGCATCCCGAAGTTCGAAGCCAAGCTATTACTCCCCATTGAGGCTAGCCCTTGCGCATAAGGATCGGCCCCCTTTCGAGCCACACGCCTCGTCTCCACTCATGGTAGTCATTCATCGTTGCGGCAAGGTGGACTCCAACACCTTGTAGACCGGCTTGCGGGCTCCCACAAACGCCGAGGCAAGCTCCTGAAGGCCACTCCACCAACAGGCTTAAAGGCAAAGCCTCCAATATTAATGGGCTCCAAAAGATTTTCGTCACGCCAAGTCAAGAATCTTGTATGATGCACACAGTTGGAGAAGGGAGAAACACTTAAAAGGATGAAACCTAAGACCCTGTTTGGAAGTGGAGTTATTTTGTAGTTTCTATGCAAAACCATGGTTTTCTCAAAAACCATGATTTTCGAGACTGTGAGGTGTTTGGAAGCAACCCCAAAAACTCTGTTTTGGAAACCATGGTTTTGGCAAAACCATGGTTTTTTTGGAGTTTTGTAGACTCCACTGCACACCAAAGTTTTCTCACTTGTGCTACCAAACTATGGTTTTCAAAACCATGGTTTTTTATGATCATAGCAAAACACAAACCATGGTTTTAAAAAACTGCACTTCCAAACAGGGCCTAAACCTTTAGTGATCTCAAATGCAAAGGGTAAATGCTCTAACCGAAGAGAAGCCCAAAAACTCACCTAACCTGCCAAAAGCCCTTCGAGGAAAAATAGCTATCGGAGAAAAAGATCCTCCAAATACTGGTTGTTAAAGCTCCTCCGGACACTATCCGAAGGCCACCGGGCAGTGTCCGGCACACAAGTCCAGAGCCACCGGACCACATACGATGGTGCCTACCCCGAAAAACTCACCTCCACGGAACATTGTCCGGCCCCCACTGGACATGGTTTGAAGAGAACCAAACCCTTGGTCCGGAGCCGCTTGGACACCGTCCGGTGGCATCCAACAGCCCAGACACCAACATCCGGCGACCACCAAACACAGTCTGGAGAAGCTAACCAATGATCAGATACGCCCATAACCCACTAAACACTGTTCGGGATGAGTGTGTGCAAGCCATGATTCAAACCAACAACTCCGCCAAACACAATCGGGGGCTAACAAACACAATCCGGAGGAACCTCCCAGTGGATTTGTAAGGCCATTAAATATAGCTTCTTTGGGCAAATATACCCAAAATAGCTTTAAATATTTTTCTATGGTTAAAATATGTGAAAGCACTAGGTAATTTTTTTCTATTATATAGAGACTCCAAAGCAATTACTGGAATTAATACAAAAATATTATAGGACAAAAACTAGTTTTAGTAAATGAAAGCCTTTTTCTAGGGTTTATCAAAATGGGAAAAATGCCTAAAGATGATTATTCTATTAAACCAAGGACAAAAATGTAAAAGAACAAGCCTAGGTTTATTTTTTCGATGTTGAGAGGAGTAGAGATGGGCTAGCTTGTACAGTGAAATAGCCTGAGGGCAATTTGGAAATTTCACGTAGGATTTGAAATTCAAATTTAAAGTTATACTTGAAATGAGTCCCGGGTGATGTTCAATGCGGTGGTTCGGTTTTTATAGAGGGGGAAAAGAGGGCGACTGTGTGGGGAGTAGAGGGGCAAGTGGGGGTGGGGATTCCTTGGAGGTCAAGCCAATGAAGATAGGAGCATCTGATAGGGGCTACTGTTTCGATAGGGACAAGACAGAGAGGAAGGGCGGAGCGGAGGGAAATCATGGTAAGACGTGACGCTCGGACCAGGTAATAGCGGGCGCGACGCTGGCGGCGAGGTGACTCAGTTGTGAGGAGGCGGACGTGGCGCTCGGCAAACACGGACCCATGGCACTAGTGGGCGAGGCTGGTGGGTAAGGGGGGAAGTTCTAGGGGTAGTCCGGGGATTTGTCATGAAAATGTGCCGGCGAGGGGGCGGGGTGTCGAGCGGTTTCCGCACGTGGCATTGGTGAGTTGAACAGCGAAGGAGCATGGCAATGGTGGATTTGTAACGGTCGAGCAGGCTGGCTAGGCCGCAATACCAAGAAAGGGAGAGGGCGAATGATGAGGGTATCCAACCCAAGGATATAACGGCTGCCCCTTGTCGGTACATTCTGTACTAGGGTCTTCACGCCCAAGGGTATGACTGTTGGGTCCATGCCCCCGAGAATGGTGGATAATATCAAAAATGAATAGAAGACTCAGTTGATAGGCGGAAGGCGGGCTACCAGACCCCAGCACCCCGATGGACCAGGTCACGTGGTGCCCTGGTGAGCACGGCGTAAGATGGGCAAGCAGGCCCGAGCACCCTAATGGACCAGGTCACGTGGCGGCGCAGCGAGCACGATGCGTGGCGGACGAGCGAGCTTCATTGCCCCAGTGGAGCCCACTACATGGTAGCTGGGCGAGCACGGCGTAAGGCGGGTGAAGGACCGATATTGGCGACTAGAGGGAGATGAATAGGAGCCCAGATCTTTTCTGACCAAATCACCCTCGATGACCCTCTTTGACTATCCATCGAACACTTGCCGTGCGCACCAAAAACCAGCACCACAGGCCAGTGGTGCCTTGGCATGGTCGGCCATAGTTGTCACCAGGGCCACGGTTTGGTTGCTCCAACAGTTGCGCCACCCCCGACCATTGTGTTGCCATCATCGAAATGGTTGTCCTCAAATCACACCTCGTCACCTCAACCAGATCAACACCACCTCCATAAGCATTGTCGACTTCCTCAAGCGCACATAAAATCAGTCTTTTCGGTCATTTCGACGAACACGTAGTAGGCACACGTAGAGCTGGCACTGCCGTGGTCGTGGCCTCCCCTGTGAGTCGGCGTCATCGCCTCATTACTAGCCGGTGTTGCTGGATTGTCCCTGGCCACGGACCTGCACCAATGTGCCGTCATCGAAGCTTGATGTTGTGCCATCCTAGATCTGAAGCCCACGATCGCAGCAGCAGCTGGAGAAGTCTGTCGTCACGCCCAGGCTAATGCCAAAGCTGCCATCTGATCCGAGCGCCGCCACCATGCGCCCCTAGAGCCGGAGCCTGCCGGAGTATGACGGTGCCGCCACCTTCTCAACCTGGCGCCGCCTCCATCCATGACCACGGGACTTCCGCCGTAGCAAGCCACATGGGGACGCCACCTACCGCTGTGGACTGAATGCCGCTCGCCTTGCTCTGGGCCACCACTACGCGAGAGTCCGCGCGCCCAAGGACGTCGTGAGAGCACGCCGGTGCTGCCACCTTCCAGGGCCGGCCGGCCTCTCTCGTCTTATGTCGTGTAACCACCGTGGGGGCTGGCTGGTGCCGTGCCTCGCCATGACCGGCGAGCGCGCTGTGGCCATGTTGCCGGGGCGCTGCAGGTCCCCACCCTCAAGGGCCTGCCGCCTTCCCTGCTGCTCCCATGGCTGCACTCCGCCCATGGACGGGCCACGCCACATCCTGGCTTTCTTCCTCTCTCCGGATTCCCTCTATCTCACTCTAAGCCATGACCGGCGGCTAGGCAAGGGAAACCCTAACCGCTCCTTATCTCTCTCCCGATCTGCTCTCACTCTCTCTCTCACTCCAGTGGACTCCTTCACCATCTCTCTTGTCTCTCGGAAACCTCTTTCCCGGCCGGGATTCCGGCCTGATCCCGGGGACGGAACCCCACGCGGGAAATTTCCGCGGGGGCGATCGCAGGAGCGTTTGGCGACACCGTCACCCGAGGAATTTTGGCCCTAACCCGGTCGAAACCCCGGGGAAACCCCCCGCAGCTGCGGAGGCGATTATTTTTTCCCCGTCTCTCTCGCGACTCGCTCGCTCCTCCTCCCTACCGACTCGCTCGCCCTGCCTCCCTCCGTCCCCCTCCGCCGCCTCCTCCGCCTATCTCTCCACCTTCGCCTCCAGCACCCTCCGCCTCCAGCCCCCTCCGCCCCCGCCTTCGGTGAGCTCCAGATCTGTGGGGCCTCGACCCTCCGCCACCCCTGCCTCCGACCGCCGCACCGGAGCCGCCCTGGAGCTGCCGCGCTCGCCCACCGGAGCCACTGAGCCCGCTGCGTCCCGTCCGCCGTCCGCCGTCCGCCTCCGGCCCCGCCTCCCCTCCACTTTTTGTGCATTTTATTTCATTATTTGTAATTCCAATTTATTATCAGCTATTTTTTCAAGCCACAATATGATTATTACTATCTGTGCATGTACATTGATACTGTGGATAGGTTTTGCTCAATAAAGATATTGTGGATAGATGCTTTTTTTCCACAAGACTTAGCACATTTGCAAGTTAGAACTATCAATACTATGGTTGGTGCATTTGCCTCGGTGGGCACCTACAGTTGTAGTGCTTATTATCTAAGAAGATGAGCAAATAGGCTAATACATACTTGACCAATTGCTTATCATAGAAATTTTAATTTGGTACCCCAGGTCTCGGCTTGATAGGTTTGATTTGGTAGTGACACCCCAGCATGATTACTACGCCCAGGAGTTCAAGATTCTGTTCGCTTATGTACTGCTGCTGGTTAATCATTGCTTTCTAGAGCTAAAGATCAGGTTCTTTCCTTGAACCTTTTTTTATTGATGACTACTGTTCTTATTCCATTTGTGCTTTAAATCATTTTTTTTAATGAGCATGGTTTTTTTAAAGCTCAATGGGTATGTGCTTTGCATCTATGTACTGAAAATCTATTTTCAATTGTATAATGGCATTATAATGATAGATTACATTCTGCCATTGTCAATTATATTTCTAAATTGTTCCATTGTCATGAAATGAACCTGTGAATTCTGTTTTTATTTGGGGAGATCATTTCCAATTTTTACTGCACTAGAGGTTTTGGATGCTCTTCTTTCTTTGGAAATACAAGCACCAAATATTAGATTGTTGAGTTCATTCTCCAAATATTTGGTCAGTGGCAGTCAGTTGTAAAATTCCTGATTTTGGTTATTTGTTTGTGCATTGCAGGTTTATGCTGAAGGTAGGGATAGTCGTGGTTATGGCTTTGCTATTCTCATGAGCCAAATGTGTCTTTGTGATGGATTTATGGCTCTGCTATGTTGACGACTAGACTGTTCATGTATTGAGACCTTCAAAAGTTTTGCCTACAGTTGTGAAATGCCTGGACAATTCTAGTTTTATTATGTCAGCATCATGAAGCATGGTTGGCCATGTTAGTTTGTTTACCTTTACCTGCTCAACTCTTTTTCTTACATGACCACAAAGATGTATCGCATAATGGTTAATTTTCAGTAGCCTCCTGTGAAATTAAAGCCAGGAGTTCACTTTATCTTGGCGTTTGATTACGTTTGATGTAGTACTTGTGTGAAATTACGTTTGATGTAGTACTTGTGTGAAATTACATTTCCCTGTTGATGTAGTAGCAGCTCATGTGGTGTATATGTACATATACAATCAGTTTTGGATGTTGCTGTGAAATTACGTTTGATGTAGTAGCAGCTCGTGTGGTGTATATGTACATATACAATCAGTCTGTTGCTGTGAAATCACGTTGTGGCATGTTTGGCTATTTTGATTGACCTTTATTTTAGCCAGCCGTACAGCCAAAACGAAAATTCCCTGGGTTGGAATGTTTGGCTGCCTATCCCAGCGGGTTAGAGGGGGAAATTCCCTGGGTTGGCAGCGGGACCAACAAATCCCTGTGAGGGGAATCTGTCCCTGGGAAATTCTCCCTCAGCTCCCAAACAAGCCCTCATGGAGGTGGCCGGCGGTTAGGGGGTGGAACCCTAGCCGGCCACTCCTCCCTTCCTTTTTTTTATTTCTCTATTTGTTCTATATTTTATTTCTCTCTCATTATCCCGATAACTAAAACAAAAACACACAAATTATTTGGGGGAATTCTGATATTTTATTTCAGGAATTTTGTTCCACTACACACTCCATGGGGAGACCCCCTCTCCGCTCTTCTCACACCTCTCACCTAGGGCTACATGGTGGGTGGATGGCTTGCCCCCTAAGCTCCACCCCCTCTCCTTATATAGCCTAAGCCCCAAACCCTAGGGCATTCCTCCAAATATTCCGGCATCCGGGGAATATCCGGTACCGAGCCACGCAGGGCCCGCACCCGGGTTTTTTTCGCAAAGGTGAACCCGTAACCTCTAGGGTTTTTACCACGCCGTCTAACCCAGAACTGAATCAGGTTTTTTCATGGGCTAACCTAGAACCTGACCAGGGTTTTGATACCGGCTAACCTAGAACTTGACCAGGTTTTTCACATATTGGATAGCCCAGAACCGAACGGGGTTTTACCACCGGGTAACCGAGAACCTTCCGCGCAACTTCCTCGGTCGCCAGCCCATGCCTAGGCCTATCGGACTGAACATCTTCACCACCATGGTTACCGATGCCACAGCCTCCAGCTGCATCCCTTGCCATTTGGCTAAGCTTCTCGAGTACACCACCTCATGTGACTGCCAGGTCATTGAACCCGGTCGCCTGCACGCCTCCGGACGCACAAGTCTCCAGCTGTCCCCGCGAAGCGTTAGCCACGTACCCGCCGATACCTGCATCAAAGAGGTGAACGCATACCAAAACCATAACACCTTACCTCTCCTATAAGGTTAGCACATCACAAGATCAACAATAAAAAACCATGTACAAAACCTTATCCTACCCTCTAGGCAACCACGCCGGATGGCCACGTAAACACACCTTCACCGTACAACATCTGCTCGGAACTCTCGCAAAAACCGTCACTACTCGACGTGTCCAGTCGGCATCGGACACGATCCGCCAGACACTGAACTCGTGTCCGTTACACCAAATGCAACTCAAAACATTTCAAAATCACATCAAATTCAAGCCGTCACATATATTCATCACTGCACAAGAGGACCCACCACATGGGTCTCAACAGCGGGCGAGTGGGCCCCAGCACCTAGACGGACCAGGCTACGTGGCGGCAAGGTGGGCTTCGCTCTGTCACGGCGTATCGGCGAAATTAAATGCAGGGGATTTGGCGTGGGGTAGAAAGGCAAATGAGGGCGTCACTGGCGTGGCGTCAGGCGCACAGTGCCTGTACTGGCGCCACTGTGCAAGGCAATGATGGTCGCCGCTCGTGTCTGGCGGCGTCAGAGGTAATTAGACCGCATCATTGGAGAGAGGATGGTATGGGCTCAGCTGTACTGTCTGTCAGCTACAATGCTAGGGGTAGTAAATGAGCTCTCTCTCTCTCTCTCTCTCTCACACGCGCGCGATGCCTTGTCAGCCCTGAGTATATAAAGGGAGCAACGGGCACTAGGAGGGGGCATCAAAAAAGGGAAGGAGGGTAGATCCGATCAGAGCCGATCTGATCGAACTCTCGAACACTGTATACACTTTGTTCATCCACATCCAAGAATCAGTGCATGAGTAGGGCTATTATCCCTTGGGAGGCCCGAACCTGGGTAAATCTGTGTGTGATCCATCGGCTTGCTCTTCCGGTTCGCGGGTAGATCAGTGCAGCGTGCTAAGTGCGGAGAACCCCTCTATCGAACACCGGACACCCTCGGGACAAATCTGTCTGGTTGAAATACACCGACAGTGGCATGCCAAGTAGGGGGTGGTGCTTAGTTCATCTGTTTATTTCCCTGCGCAGAGCTCTCGGAGCAGATCTGGCTGCTTTTTGTCGGCCGGAACCATGACAGGATTACCGTCCAAGTACCCGGAGGAGGGCGGTTGCACACAGATGCCTCTCCCACACAATGGTGAGGATGCCCGCATGAGGGGAGAGCCCCCTGTGCGTCGGAGCTTGCCCATGGAGGAGGCCACGCCGGCGCATAACATCTATGCCGTATGCACCTTGCTGGATAATCCTCCGGCGGGGTTGCCGGCGGACTCTCCAGCCATGCCGTGGCTGCAAGACATAACCCGCCTCGCCGTATGAGTGGACGCGTAGAAGTGGCGGAGCACTTCCAGGGCTCCGGTATCCCGCATGCGTCCGGCCCACACGCAGGCCTCCAGTCACCCCAGCCAGAGCCGTCGCAGGGGGCTACCGCGCCGGCAAGGTGATGGAGGTGGCGGACGAGGAGTCGAAGCGGGGACGAGGGTGTCTCGCCGCCGCGGCCCCGGCTGGGGCCGAGCGCCAGGGCTGGGTGAATTCCCAAGATTTTCGGTCGCACGTCGAGGAGCGGCATCAGCGGCACGAGGAAGACCAGTGCGAAATGTTGCAGCGACCACGAGGAGCGGAGATCCCCCGGCGGCATCGGCCATGAAGGTTCTTTCTCCTCGGATTCCTGGCGATCCTCAAGCCACGAGTCAGAGAACAGGAGGCGCGATTCCAGTGCCACAGGGTGCCGCACGTTCACAGAGCGTTTGCGACGCGTGGAGTGGCTGGAAAAGTTCCGTCCAGCCCCCATAGGCCCCATCAAAAATTACGACAGCAGCACTAACCCTGAGGAGTTCTTGCAAATCTACACAACCATGGTGC
Source organism: Raddia distichophylla (assembly GCA_005191435.1). Classification (NCBI taxonomy): domain Eukaryota; kingdom Viridiplantae; phylum Streptophyta; class Magnoliopsida; order Poales; family Poaceae; genus Raddia; species Raddia distichophylla. The sequence continues at coordinate 380,774 of SPJY01025736.1, read as the reverse complement.
AGGCCGCAGGTGGTTTCGAGAAGCTCATGGTCAACTTCTTCCCGATGGTCCTCACCGGAGGGGCCAGATCATGGCTGATGATCCTCCCGTGGGCGTTGGTCCACTCATGGGAGGAGCTAAACGATCTCTTCGTTTCGAGCTTCTAGGGCTCGTATGTCCAACCGGGGTTGGAGGCGACCTTCACTACCTAGAGCAGAAGAAGGGGGAGTCGCTGCGAGACTTCATTCGCCACTCCAGCCAATGCCGCAACACCATCCTTAAGACCTCACACGAGGCCATCATCATCCCCTTCCACAGAGGCATTCGTGATCGCAAGATGGGGAAAAGATGGCCACCCACAACGTCCGCACCTCCACCCAGCTGTTCCGCCTGGCGCATTACTGTGCGCGGGCAGCAGAGGCGTGAGATGACCGACGGGCCACACCGGTGGCACCGGCAGAGGAGAGGCTGAGACCTCCAAAGGTTTCGGCACCAAGGACAAGAAGAAGCACAAGGCCCGCGAGACTGGACAAATCTTGGCGGCCGAGCAGGAACTGCTCCCGACGATGCCTTTCTATGGCGTGATGCCAGGGGCTGAGTCGAGGCCTTTGGGCCGAATCCGTCTCCCCGTCACATTCGGGGACGCGAAAGAATTTTAGGACGGAGTTGGTCGACTTTGAAGTCGCTGATTTCGACCTTCCCTGTAATATGCCCTTCTGGGGCGCCCCGCCCTCACCAAGTTCATGGCAACCTCCCACTATGCGTATATGGTCATGAAAATTCCCAGGCCGAGAGGTCCAATCATCGTCAAGGTGGACCGCTCTGAAGCAGCGCGGTGTGACAAGAAGGCCCTGGACATGGCTGGCGCCGTTTGCATGCAACCCTCCGACGCAGCTCTCCCAAGGGTGCCTCCGGCAAAGACCCGTGCCTCTCCCAGCTCTGCTGGTGAGGTTAAGGTGGTCTCCCTGAGCGATGGCGAGCGCTCAAAAACCGTCAAGGTGGGCGCCAATCTTGGCGCCAAATAGGAAGACGCGCTCTTCACTTTCCTTCGGTCGGATGCAGACCTGTTCGCTTGGCGGCCATCCGACATGACTAGTGTCCCCAGGGAGGTCATTGAGCATTGGTTCGCAACGCTTCCTGGTGTCCGTCCGGTTCGGCAAAAGGTCCGGCGGCAGGCACCGGAATGGAAAGACGCCATCCGCGAAGAAGTCGACAAGTTGATGCACGCGGGCGTTATCAGGGAGGTCGCTCATCCTGAGTGGTTGGCCAACCCCATGCTCGTCAAGAAATCCAACAGGAGGTGGCGAATGTGTGTGGACTTCACAGACCTCAATAAGGTGTGCCCGAAGGACTCGTACCCTCTTCCTCGCATCGACCTCATCATCGACTACACTGTGTGGTGCGAGCTCCTGTGCTTTCTGGACGTGTACTCTAGGTACCATCAGATCAGCATGGTGGTAGAGGACAAGGAGAGGACTTCTTTTGTAACACCTATGGGAGTGTATTGTTACAACCGGATGGCTTTTGGTTTAAAGAATGCCGGTCCCACCTATCAGCGTGCTATGCACATTGCTTTTTGGCCCCAAATCGGTAGAACCTAGAGGTGTATGTCAATGATCTGGTGGTTAAGGAAAAGAGGAGCGAAGGATTGATCGACGATCCGGAGGAGACTTTTGCCAGTCTGTGGAGGTATCGCCTAAGGCTCAACCCGGGGAAATGTGTGTTCGGCGTGCCGTCCGGAAAGCTGCTGGGTTTCTTCGTGTCCAGCAGGGGCATTGACGCGAACCCCGACAAGATTGCGGCCATCAAGCACATGAAGCCGCCAACGTGCCTCAAGCAGGCGCAGTGCCTGGCAGGTTGCCTCACTTCATTGGGCTTGTTCATCGCCTGCCTAGGGGAAAAGAGATTGCTCTTGTTTAAGCTGTTAAAGAAGACCAACCACTTTGAGTGGATGTCGGAGGCATAACAGGCCTTTGAAGACTTGAAGAAATATTTGTCGTCCCCCCGGTGTTGGTGGCACCGGACCCGGGCGAACCTTTGATCCTTTACATTGCGACAACTCCGGTGGTAGTCAGCATCGCCCTCGTCGCTGAGCGAGAAGGCGATCAAAGGCTGGTGTACTACGTCAGCAAGGTGCTCCATAACACACAAACAAGGTACCCGCAGGGTCAGAAGATGCTGTATGCGGTGTTGGTGGCGGCTATGAAGTTGCGCCATTACTTCCAGGGCGGGAAATTACGGCGCTCACCACCTATCCCCTAAGGTAAATCCTGCACAACCGTGAGGCTGAAGGCCGCGTCGCCAAATGGTCGGTGGAGCTAGGGGGAGTTCGACCTCCGCACCGCCATCAAATTGAAAAGTCTTCGATGAAGCATCCATCGTCGACGCCACAAAGACACAATGATTATTTTCTTTTTGTCTTTGTAATTTTCTTTATGTTGCAATCTTATGTAATATTCATGTTGGAATTCTTAATCAGGGGTATTTTCCGTATGATTTGTAATTAACAGAATTTATATAAAAAAATATATAAATTCTAGAAGTTTGGTACTCGCATCTCTTGAATTCCTATGATCATACAAAATAATAAATTTGTATTTAATGACGTGGAGTTGGGATAAATACTATTAAATTCAAAAACCACTTTTAAAATAAAGTGAGCGTGTTTTCCCATCGTTCAGTCCAAAAACAGCCAAAAAATAGTTCGTCATGTGAGTCTCAGCTAATCCGAACCCCTTTTTAGCCTATGATACTACTATTTAGTTCAATTCTTGTTAAATTTGTGTTTGAATCGTCGTGTCATTACTGGTCTTACGTTTTAATATATAGAGTTTCAAGTTCTGCTCACAGAGTTGTCGCCGTGTTCGTCGTGTCTTCATTTGTGCCGCAACCAACATATTCTTAACGTGCAGCTTTGGTTTTTTTTAGGGAGTGAAGAAACCTTCACTCAGATACAGCGGTGCAAATCAGCCACCAGTTCCTGAGCAGAGAAATGAAAATGATCCAGCCACACGATTGGGTTCTACTGGTGGGAAGAAAACCCCAACCTGGCCAGCTTGTCTGCCACAGAGTTGCAATTTCGAGAGCAGAACGTCGTTTGCACTTGGTTGAAACTCAAAATCATTCTGCTCCTTATCTCTTCAACAATCATAGCATCATGCCCTCTATACTCATCCTTGGAGGCAATCGCCAAGGCAAGATTCTTCGCATCGGTTTCGAGGAACACTCTGTTTAAACCCACATCTTGTGCCACTTGGAGACCCATAAGGCGAGCCATAGCTTCAGCTTGAGAGGCACTCTAGACATTTTGTAGGTGACCAACAGCCATAAACCACTACTGCGGATCGGGGTAGGCCAAGCGGCTCGTAAGGCCTGTGCAAGCGGTTTTAGAACCGCTTGCAGGCAACCGCGACTGATGCCCGACGGGCATCACAAGCGGCTCCCAGAGCCGCTAGTGAAGCCCCTCTGCAAGCGGTTCGCGGGGCGATGGCGCGGGCGGGCGTGGAAGCCACGTGGGGCTCTCTGCAAGCGGTTGGACCCACGAACCGCTTGCAGAGATCATCTCCGCAAGCGGTTCAGTAACCGCTTGCGTAAACGTGCAGTTTAATGGCCACCTGGTTATTTCATTTCTGGGGCGGCGCAAATAGATATTTAAATATATATTTCGGCAGGAGATTTTTTTATTTGTCGTTTAAATTTAAATACATATAGGATGAGCATATAATTAGCGATCAAACAAGCTTAAATATATTAGATAATACATGTAATAATGTACACTTTATATGCACCGGCCAAATTTACAAAGTTTATAATTAATATACATTGTGCAAAATGGACAAAACAGTTCATTTTTTTCTTGCGGTACTCTTCTTGACGCTCTTTGACGACGTAGAAGTCGTCCCTAGTTCGTTCGTGTTCGAATATGGATCTCGATAATGGAACTCGCCCTGGGGGTTAATGACCTCATCGAGAATGAAGCCGAACAGTTGTTCTCGTAATGCGAGCACCCGATGATGTGGTAACACTTCAGTATGTTTATCCATGTCGGGCTGCCAATTCAATTAAAGTGAAAAATAAATAAATACGTGCACCCATAATGTAAATTAATGGAGCACATAAGAACGTTATTAAGTTGTTGCTAGATGCATGGTTGCGTGCATATATATACGAACCTCTTCAGGAGTTTGAGGCTCAAGCTCGCCGTGGCACATCATTTGGATATAGTGGAACACATAGTAGCCACATAGGTTGTTTCCCGCAGATTGTTGTTTTACCTATGGTCGATGCGGGGCAATTACAGATCAGTAATAACAAGAAATATTAATTGACAAAGGGCAATTACGTCGTTTTAGCGTACCCAGTCGCTTAGCTTGACATCGAATTCCTTCTTAAAACGTCCTTTCTGAATCTCTTGAAAGCTCAGGAACGCCTTGTTAAGGAGGTTAATTATCCACTGGTATTCCTTTTGCGGTTTTCTCCGTGAGTCTTGGACGATGATCATGCTTTGGTCAAGCTTTATGATTATAAGGATCCAGTGGAACCTATTTATATATTGCAACAGTTATGACATGTAATTAAACAATATATAGTGTGCCATCAGGTGCCTTAAGCAATGTAAGAACGAGATGTTAGTGAGGACATCAGCACGTACTTAAAGTTGAATGGCAGAAGTATGTATTGCTTGTAGTGTTGTTGTACTAGTGCATGTACAACGTAGTCGTGGATTTCCTTTGGTTTTCCAGGGTATTGCCCGACTTCCTCGTTGACCAACCAAGGGTCAAGGAAGCCAATCGAGTTCGGCTTCTGCTTTCTAAGTCTTTGTATCTCCATTCTACAGAAAATAGGTTAATTGAGTTAATTAATTAGGGTTCTCGACAAGCAGCATGTATAGATATATATATATACATCTTGTGGAGTCGACACTCACAGGCACCAGCAGGTCATGAAGGACACGTTGACGGCGTCTGCATGGTACACATTGTACCAGTCTTCAAATTCAAGATTTATCAATTGATCATTCCCTCGATGTAAATGTTCTTCTTGAAACGAGACGCAGCAATGAGCATATCCCCTGGCGGACCTGTGTTCGTACCATTCATGCGCGCGTCGCATCTTGACCGGTAGTTTTCGTATGTCCTTAGGGTCTAGCAACGGCTGGCCCAGCTTAAATGGCCACCTGACTTGTGCCGTTGGAAGATCATCAGTTATTCCACGGGCGGCATCTATGTTATCAAGGCCAGCTTCCCTCATGAAGTCATACTCCATCTGTAGACGTTTTGCCTCCTCCTGTTCTTCCTTGCTCATGTATGTGCCCGGAGGTTGTTTACTCTTGAAGACGTGCTTTCTGATAGTTCTTTGGTAGTCGGTACAGAGAGGCGGTCGGTGCTGACTAGTTGTCGCGAAGAAGTCCGCGATCTTTGAATCAATTCGTTCCTTTGGCGGTGGATTTGTTTTAGCTTTATACCCCTCTATCCATGCGTCCACAGCTTTCTTCGACTCGCTCTTTAGCTCCTCAGACGTCATCTCATAAGGTGTTTTTCCAGGTTCCTTCATTCTCTGTCTGAATGGGAAACCGGCCGCCCTGCTGCTTGTTGTCGTTCTAGCTGCAGGAATGCTCCTTTTGCTAGCAAGCTTCTTACTGGGGGGAGATGCCGGCTCCGTTGTTTCTCTCGGAGGCTGCTGCTTCCTTTTGCTTTGAGGGGCTGGCGGCGGTGTTGGGCTTCTGCGCATAGCGCTAGCGGGTGGTGGAGTGCTTTGTCTCACCGGCGAGGCGTTGCGTGGTGGCGTGGCCTGTCTTGGTGGAGGAGGTGAGCTCCGTCTCGGTGGAGTGTTCTGTCTCGGTATAGATGTCACCTCCACACCATCAGAAAACACGATGTACTTCTTCCGCCAGAGGATGATGTTATGGACGGCCTCTCCAAGCTTGGTCACATCGTCTCCTCCAGCAATATCGAGCTCCATATCCTCAAATCCGGCCACCACCTCGTCCACCGTGACCTTGGAGTATCCCGCGGGTATAGGGTTACAGTGGAATGTCTGGCCCGACTCCACGGGGAAGGCCAAAGCGTAAGCCACCTTGAGGGTGAGGTTGTGCAGTTGGACGCGTAGCTCACATTGGCGGGGCACGATGATGTCGTCCACGGGATAACGGGCCTGCAATTCATCGGCCGGCACGTTGTTTGACGCGTAGCTGCTTCGCCGACCGGAGCCCGGGGGACTAACCACATCTACTTCCGGAGGCATGACGATAACCCCACCTGGTCTTTGAAGACTGGCGATTGCAGCATGCACTTCCCGCTTTAGCATTTCTGCCATGTTTTCCTTATGCTCCTTGAGCTCCCGTTCGATTTTGCTGACTCTGTTGTGTTCTCTTACTTTTCTTCTTTCCCGGCTCCGGTATGTGGCTTGATCATTTGAGAAGCCAGCCATCCACGGCACCTGCTTGCCAAGTCCTCGTGTCCTTCCTGGATGCTCTGCGTTTTATTCGGTTTTCGGTTATTAACCGATTGTCTAATGAACACGCCACAAATCGAACAAGCAGATCGAACAAACAACGAGGGGATGGACGGCGACCTGCGGAGGGTGGCGGGGAGGCCATGCGGCGGTGGGTGGAGGGCGGCGGGGAGGCCATGACGGCGCTGGCGCTGCGGTGCGGCGATGGGAGGCGGCGAGGCGGCGAAGCCGGCGATGGGAGGCGAGGAGGCGACGGGAGGGGGCGAGGAGGCGACGGGAGGCGGTGAGGCGAGGCGGCGATGGGCGACGGGAGGGGGCGAGGAGGCGAGGCGAGGCGGCGATGGAAGGGGCAAGGCGGCGAGGTGATGGGAGGGGGCGAGGCGAGAGGCGACTGGGGAGTGGCCGAGTGGCGGCTAGAGCCTGGAGTGAAGCCACACGGCTAGGGTTTACCGACGGGCCACGGCCCACGGGAAGGGAGGGGATTAGGGGAGGGGCCGGGGAATGGGGATGGCCGAATGGGCCAGCCAACCTGGCCCACGTGCGAGTGTATGACCGATGGCTGGATCCTGGATGGGCCTGCAAGGTCTGGGTCAATTGCATTCGGGTATCTCGGTTTTTTCGGTTAACCCATATTAAAAACCGAACCGAACCATATAAACCGAACAGTTCTGAAACAAAAACCGAATGCTAACCGGTTCGGTTTTTCGGTTATCGGTTAATTTTGCCCACCCCTAGGAGGGAGTAGTATATCTTGAGTCAGACCAAAATCTTGCTAAAATATAACATACTTTTATATAAAAAACAATGTAATAAAATAAGAAATCAAGCTAAATAAAGAAAATAAGCTTATGATTTTTAAAGCATTGGGTTGATGATTGATATTAGTTACGTGGAAAGAAATGAACGACCACCGCAAACCATTTTTTTTTGAAATGCAAAATTAAAATACATTCAAGAACCAAACATCGAGTTGATACAAAGTCTTGAAAATATTTCCCGGCCTCTGCATACAAGATACACACAGCCTAGATGAAGGACAAGCACACTCTCAGTGACACTTAATTCTTTGACTAGAACGTCACCCATGAGCCTAGGAAAAGAAGCCCTTGGCCACCTGCACCAAACGATTCGTAGCCTTCACAAATGAAGATTGCAGCTCGTGCTTCTGTAGCACAACCCATGACCGTAGCCTGTGGGTAGTAGTAAAAATAACTTGCAGGGGAAATAAATTAAGGGTGTGTTTGGTTGCCTGCACGCGGGCTTACCAGGCTAACCGCGTGCAGGCAACCGATGTTTGGTTGCCTGGATGTTCTCTGGAGCCTGGCTCAACTGGTGCAAAAACACTGTACTGTCCAGGCTAGGCTGGAACGCTCGAATCGGCTGTTCCTCGCGATGCAGGCAGCACATCATTTCCCTCCCCCCCCCCCTCTTTCTCCATATATATAAATATGTTACCACAAAATCTTTTCTTATACATTATCTGATCCGACAATCTTCGGATTTAATTTTATAGGCTGTTTGGTTACCTAGATTCACAGAGATTGCATCTACAGATGCAGATTCTTGCTTTTTTTTTATGTTTGGTTGCTTACATCTGGTTTTGGCCCTGAAGAAACACAGAAAATGGACATTTCTCTAGATGCAGCGCATGACGGCCTCGTGTTCTCCTCAAAAGGCCATAGTCGCGTCACCATATTAAGACATGCATGTGTTGCTACGTGGCAGGTAAGTTTTTCTTTTTTCCTTTTGTATCTTTTTATTAGCATATCCGATTACTGAACCGATTTCAAAAATGGATTCCTGATATTTTTTCAAACAAAACTAGACCACACCCATTATATAAATTTCAAAATATTTGCCTACTAAACACTCAACCAAACATCGTCTCTACATCTGCCACCAGTCTAGCTGAGTCGGACGGACCAGGCTCGTGAGAGAAGGCAACCAAACATCCTATTACGAATTCATATTGGGTATCGTTTACCAAACGAAACGGTTTCCTTTTAACCAAGAAGCCTTTCTTGGTTTGATCCTTTTTCTTTACACGTTGAGTCATTCTGTCATTGACTGATTGCAGGTAGGGGTGGAAACGAGCCGAGCTCGACAGGGTGTCCGAGCTGGAAACTGGGCTCGGCTCGGTTCGTTGGAAGCTCGCGAGCTGTTTGCGAGCGCTCGTGAGCCAGCGAAAATATTAGTCTCCCAACCTTTTAAGGCATTAAACATTGCAAAATATAAGTTAGCATTGTACATATGAGTATCAAAATAACTTGTGCATGCATATTTGGGTTTTGGGCTATTTTATGGGCCTTTTGGCAATAGGATATATCATTTTCTAATGATTAAGAGATGAAATAGCGGTAGCATGTAAACGAGCCAAAACGAGCCAAGCCCGAGCGAGGTAGCCTCTGGCTCGACTCGGCTCGCTAATAGCCACAAGTTAGAAATGGGGCTCGGTTCGTGCTCATTTACAAACGAGCCGAGCTTTTACCGAGCCAAGCCCGAGCAGCTCGCGAGCTTCGAGCTAAAGTTCCAGCCCTAGTTGCAGAAAAATTTCTTCTTTTCTCTCCTTTGTCAGATCGTTGGGTTTCCAAGTCTCCGTAGTACATTTATATATTAAAAGGCCCATTTGGTCCTCTCTTTCAAATCCTAGATGTGTGTGTTTTAGCATGCTATTTGCCGATATGAATAAAACAGGTGAGGTTGTCTTGCGTAAAAGAATCAAGAAATTTCCTAAAAAATATTCTTTACTATGATTTATTAGGGAAAATTACTCAAGTTTTTCTGTCAAAAACGGGAGTTTGGGATGGCAGGACAGATATTGTTTTCTGTTGTTAACTTATAGGAACCTGTTTTATCAAATATCGTATTATTGTCTGCTATTTGCATTGAACGTGCAACCAATCATTAGCTAGTAAAACTAGGGGGCCAAACTCCTTTTCTGTATCTTTTTCTTCTTTTCTATTTGGCTTGCATTTTTTTCGTTCTTTTTCTTGTTGTCCTTGTAGAACTGATTCAGATACAATTCGAGTTCTTCTCAATATTATTTTTAACCATAGTACTAATTAAATACTTCCCTTCTGACATCTTTTTTTATTGTTGGAATCTGTTAATTTATTTGTTTCTTCATTGTAGAAACATGCTAAAGGAGGTAAATGTATTGTCTTTGTACGAACAAAAAGGGATGTGGATCAATTGGCAAATACCATGAGTTGAAAGCCTGATTGTAACAAAGAAGCTAAATAGTTCTTCGGATGATTTAAATAGCAACGAGGAAGAAATTGTTGTAGCTGAATAGCTGATGCTACCCATGGGCAGCATGGTCATAGTGAAAAATTTATTTTATGGATCTTCTCAATCGATGCTTGTTTCTGCAAATGCATCGGATCCTCACAAGGCACAAACAAGGATTTTTATTTCGGTAGAAGAAAAATTTCGTTCCTCAGCGAAAACACCGAAATCTGCGGAATCCGAAAATTTTGTTCGAAATTTCGGTCAAATGACGTTCAAATTCAAACAAAATCTGTCCAAATTTGATGAAATTTGTTTATAAGACCATATCCAACATCTAGAACCAAATCTAGCACCAAATGGCAACATATAGCATGTCATTCAACACCGAGCAGCCGTCGGGGTGGAGGAGGCGCTGGAGGGAGGCGCTGGGGCGGAGGCGCGTCGGAGGGGAGTCACCGCCGCCTGGGAGAAGGTGCGCTAGGGTGGATCCGCCGCCCGCGAGTGGAGGCACGCCGGGGTGGACTCGCGCCGGGGATGAGCCGCCGTCGGGGTGGAGGAGGCACTGGGGAGAGGCGCTGGGGCGGAGGCGCGTCTGGGGAGGAGGTGCTGGGGCGGAGGCGCGCCGGGGGAGGAGGCATGGCGTCGGGGAGAAGGCACAGCGGAGCCCCATCACCGGGTACCAGAACAGCCGCCTCCATTTTTAGGAATTTGGGGAAGAGGAGACATCAGCTAGGGTTACTATGACATGGGGAAAGAAGTAGGCATCGGCTGGGCTGGTTTGAGCCCGTCTAAATTCAAACTGGGCCGAAAGTTTTTGACCGAAATAGGCCCATTTCGGCTCCTGGCGAAAATCCCGAAATTCGCAAAATTTCGACGAAAAAAAAATCCCTGGGCACAAAGTACAGGTCTCCAATCTCAATCTCAATCTCAATCGAAACTTATATAAATCTTCATTCCCTGTTAATCAAAACCTATCAAGTCCATCTACTTTAGGCCTTCCATTTGCATCAATATATTCAACTGAAAAAATGATGGCATGTGATGTTCCTCGCCAAATGTCATCTAGACTCAGTTTTTTATTTCTCTCGTTGCAACGCACGGGCATACTATTTTCTAGTCTTAACAAAACTGGGAAATGTTGAATACGGACAGTCATATTGTATACAGTATTACGCCGAGAAACAAAAATTACATCAGCATCTGCCGCCATTAATCCGAAAGGAAGGATTGCACATGCACATGCACGCACACGCATGCCATGCATCAATCAGAAGAACGTCTTCTTGGCCCTGTGGTTCACCACCCAGCCTTCCATCTCGCGCATCAGCCCGGCCTGCATCCACAGGGGCCCCTCGGCGATCCCGCAGGTGAGCTCGGTGACCGCCGCCGCGTTGCAGAGCAAGAACTTGGCCAGCATCCTCTGCGCCGTGCCCCCCTGGTAGTGCACCAGGTTCGTCTCCCTCACCGCGCTCCTCAGGCAACGAGGGATCGAGACGCTCGGCGCGCCGTCGATGGCGGCGTCGTCGTACCGGCTGTACTTGAGGATGTGCGCGTCCAGGAGTTGCTCCTCCGTCTTGTGGTCGAAGGAGCACGGCCGCCGAGGCACGCCGCCGTCGTCCTGAAGCTGATGCCCTGGCTCGAAGAAGAGGGACAGCACCTCCAGGTTCGGGGTGAGCTCGAGGATTCTGGCCATCGCGCCGACGATGGCGGCGCCGGCGCCGGGGCCGGCGGCCAGGCATCCCCTCAGCTCGAGTTGCCGGAGGGAGGAGAACTCCGGGAAGCACGCCAGGACGGGGTCCTCCAGGCAAGAGCCCAGCCGGGCGGAGTGCAGGTGGAGGCGCATCGTGTCCACGAACAGCCGCAGGAACTCGCCCAGCTTGGTGAGCTCCTCCTCCGCCATGGCCGCCTGCGTGCCACAGATCCGGACTTTGCATGACGTCGTCCTTAGAGAGCCGTGTGCTATCAGGAACGAATTGGCAGGCGCGGCGCCGTGGTACTCGAACGCTTGAAGGCCCGACGCGTCGACGGCGACGCTGGCCAGGCTGTGGCAGCACCGGAGGGCGAGCCGGCGGAGGCGGTTGCCGATGAGGGAGAGCGAGGCCACCGTGTCGCAGCGCTCGAGCGTGAGGTCGGCGAGGCGTGGGCAGGCGGAGATGAGCCTCTGCACGTCCTCGCCCTCGTCGGAGACGGCGATGAGGGTCAGCGCCTCGAGGGACGGCAGGCTGACGGCGGCCGGCGGGGAGAGCCGGCAGGGGCCTATGCAGAGCGACCTTAGCGCAGGGCAGGAGAAGAGCGCCATTGGGGCTGTGTATTCCGGTGGCGGCGCCGGTGACCACCCCGTTCGCCGTCGTCTTCCCTCGTCGTCGGTGGCACTTGCACCATCCTCATCGGTTGACATGATCATGTCGTCGTCGTCACTGCAAGAGTTTGAGGGCCTCGGCAACCGGTCATCATGGATTGATCCCTGATGGTGATGGTTTCTCCACCGCTGTTGGGGTATGCAAGACTCGCTATTATCAGACAGAGTTCTTCGCCGCTGCCAAAGGTCTAGATCTGTGCTCCTGCGACGTGGAAGACTCGCTGCTCTCTGAGAAGCTTCTGCTTCTGCTTCTGCGTCGGCGTCGTGATCTCTCGTCTGACTCTGCCCTCAAACCGTTGGTGTTCTTGGCAGACGTCGCGGCCGGAGGAGGGGCGCCCTTGGCAGACGGGGAGTCGCCGGTCGCCGGAGGCGGAGGTCGAGCTCCTCGGCGGCCTGCTGCACGGCGTGGGAGACCCACTGGTGCACCGCGTAGGCGTGGTCGCGGGGGCGGTACCTTTCCATGGCGACGCGGAGGGCGCGCAGCGGCAGCGCGGCGGCGGCGGCGGGGCGGGCATGGCGGGCGAGCAGCGCGGCGGTGACGACGGCGGCAAAGGGCGGCGGCGGGTTGGGGTCGAAGCGGAGCCCCCATGTGCAGCCGGGGCATCCGCATCCATGGGAGTTCTCTTCAGGTATGGGGGGCTCCGGCTCCTCCAGGGAGACGGTGTGGACGCCGGCGTAGACGCCGCGCCACCGCCTCGAGAGCGCCGCCGCGCGCGCGGCCTCCGTCGCGGGGAGGAAGGAGAGGATGTGGCCGAGCACGGCGTCGCTCAGCCTGCTCAGCCCGTCGGCGGCGGCGGGTGGTTGCGATCGCGAGTAATCCATGGTACGTCGCCGATCGAATCCTTCCTGGTTAACCGGCGCAAAGATGATTTATATATCTGGGGCGGCACGTATAATAATCGGTACGTACACGACCGACGTACGACTCGAATTCGGAACACGTAGTCGGCTCTGCACATGAGAGTCGGTTGCCAAAAGCCATATGCATGTACTCCGTCCGTTCTTTTTTGTTTGACTTTAAAACTTTTGGACACACATTTAATTATTCATCTTTTTTAAATTTTTTATGTGAATATGAAAAAAATAAGTCATGTTTAATGTACCTTTATTCCTAAACCAAATGATAAATGGTATTTATATAATATTTTTAAATAAGACGAATGGTCAAAGTTGCGTTCAAAAGTTAGCGTCAAACAAAAAAAAACCGAATTCGGAACACGTAGTCGGCTCGGCACATGAGAGTCGGTTGCCAAAAGACATATACTCATGTGCATGTACTCCATCCGTTCTTTTTTTACGTCTTTAACAAGGACGTATTTAACCATTTGTCTTATTCAAAATTTTTATACGAACGTGAAAAAAGTAAGTCATATTTAATTTACCTTTATTCCTAAACCAAATGATAATAAAATAAATGGTATTTATATAATTTTTTTAAATAAGACAAATGGTCAAAGTTGCGTTCAAAAGTTAAAGGCGTCAAACAAAAAGAAACGGAGGAAGTACATTATACGGTTATATGCTGCGTATATCAGTACGTGCTTTTTTATGAAGTCAGTAAGTGTAGTGTTGGGAATTGAGTCGTGTCGTACCGTCCTGGCTCGGGCCTGTCGTGCTTTGGGTCGATGCAAAATGGACAGGCCTGGCCCGGTCATCACTTCAGGCCATGTCGGGATGGCACGGAATGCCAAAATCTAGACCAAGCACGGCCTGAAAGCACGTCGGGCCTGCTTTAGGCCTGGCCGGCTCGAGCATGGCACAAGTAGGGGTGGGCATTCGGTTTATTCGGTTTCTTCGGTTCGGTTTTTTCGGTATTTGAAAATTTCGGTTTTGCAAAACTAGCTACCAAAGTTTTTCTGAAAAAAATCAAAACCGAAACCGAACCACCGAACTAATTCGGTTCGGTATTTCGGTATATTCAGTACTACCAAATAGTGAAGCATCGTGAAGCATCGTGAGGCATCGTGAAGCTTGGATGGAGAAAGGAAGCACAACACCTTGCGCTGCCGCAGCGTCGGGGAAGAAGAGCCGCCGCGGAGGGGAAGGAGAGGAGCCACCCCGACGCGCATGAGGGCGCCGCCGCGCCACCTGCCGCCGTTGGCCGCTGCCGTCATGGCGCAAGGAGGAGGGCACCGCCTGCCTCCATGAGTGCGTAGGATGGAGGACTGGAGGAGAGCCGAGGCTAGGCCGCGGTGCCCGCAGGAGGGAGGGGAGCCGAGGCTAGCTGAGAATGGTGGCGCCGCGGCCGCCGCCGGCTTCAAATCTGCCTATTAGGGTTGAGGACTTGAGGTGGGGACTGGGGAGGAACTGAGGAGCGAGGAAGGCGAGGGCGTGGGCGCGTGGCTGCGGGGCTGCGGGCTGGCTGGTTGCGTCTGCGTGGGGGGGAGGAAGCCCGAAGGCGTGGGCGCGTGGCCCGCATGGGGAGGTGGGGGAGACCGGGAGGTTACTGGGCCTTGGGGTGGAACGAAATGGGCCGCCGGTATTTCAGGACTTCGGTTGTTTACGGGTTGAAACCGAAACCGAACCGAATTTATTCGGTTTTCTCAATCCGTAAACCGAAACCGAACCGAAATACCGAAAAAACCGAAGTTTTCGGTTTGATCGGTTCGGTTCGGTACGGTTTTTTCGGTTCGGGATAAAAATGCCCACCCCTAGGCACAAGTGACAAAACAGCGGGCAGCGAGGAAAATAAAGTTTATAAAATCATACGTTGCTCAAATAAAAACGTTGTCAGCAAGAAAAAAAGGTGTATTGAAATTATCTATAAATTTTGTGTTGAACAGAAACCCATACGAGCACCTAAAGATCATAAAAAAAACGTAAATTACTTACTCGTGTTCTATTTCGGGCCAGGCCGAGCTGCCCGTCGTGCCTGGTTTCCAAGCCCGGCTTGGCACGCTATTCGGGCCATGCCGGCCTGGCCCATTTTTCCTCGTGCCATGCTATGCTTTTGGCTGCCTTTTTCGAGCCGTGCCCTGGCCAGCACAGACGGCCCGCCCCAAACTCCTAGCATTAGGTATGTACCATCCGTTGGCTTACATGTTTTTAACCATTCGTTTTATTGAAAAAATATTTAAAGATTACCTATTTTATTATTCTTTATATTATCATTAAAACTACTTTAAACATGTATTATATTTTTCATATATATTCGCCGCATATATACATGAAAACAATTGTGCAAAGTACATCGCTGGATACTTCCTTTTCGCATGGAAAACGGCATCTGTTAAAGCATTTAAAAATAGCTGATTATAGCTGATACCAGGTTAGCGCCAATGTGCCTACAGAAATGTCATACTCCCTCCGTTCCAAATTATAGGTCGTTTGACTTTTTTGACACTAAGTTTGACCGGCTCGTCTTATTCAAAAAATTTGCAAAAATTCAAAAAATTCCAACTCATACTTAAAATATATTATATGCTAAACGAAATCATAGCAAAAATAAATAATAATTCTGAAATTTTTTGAATAAGACGAGCCGGTCAAACTTAGTGTCAAAAAAGTCAAACGAACTATAATTTGGGACGGAGGAAGTACCTTGTGAGCTTATTTCATTTGGGCGTAATCTTGTACTACATGTCTTCTGTACCATCGCATTTACTTGATTATTGCTTTCTGTAACATTGGAAAAAAAAACTTGTGTTTTTTGCCTCGATTATTGCTCCATAATTAAGGTCCGCAACTACAAGGGAACTCTTTTCAAAGTATTAAACGGGAATGAGACGTGCCAACAATTGCTTAGGAATAAGTTTTTATACAGCAAGACCTTATCTAAAGTAGAAGCACAGCCTACAAACTCGCATTTTCTGAATGGGCTCATGAAAGTTAAGAGACCTTCTCCGATTAGGTTCATTCCATGTTAGAGAATGTTCTGAAATTATCTTATGGAATGATATTTGGAGAGCGCAATCTCCTTGAAAAGAACAATTTCCAACAATTATTCTATTGTTCAAAAAAACAAGTACAAAAAGCAGGTGTTTAATTTTATTATGTATCCTTTTGTAGAGTTTTATTGGATCAGAAGCTCACGGAATGGATACATTTAATCTCAAGACTTTCTAATATTCAAGACTTTCTAATATTTAGGTTTGGTTCTTTTCGATTTATCTTATTTAGCTTATGTAATTATTTGACTTATCTTTTTGAGATAGCCTCGAGCGTTCGATCAACTTCGTTCAGCTTTTAGACAAGTCTTTTGAGAGAGAAAAAACTGATTCAAAAAATATGTTTTAAATTTAGGCCTAGTTCTTTTCAGCTTAACAACTTATCTACGTTTTGAAAAAACATATGATTTGAGTTTTCTGAATCTGTTTTTTTCGTTGTTTTCAAGGTGTGTGTCCTAACGCTTTAAAAAGCAAGTTAAACGAAGACTACCTCGAGAAGCTCTCGAAGTCCAATCATTTCAGTCGTTCAGCCGTTCATATCAGCAAAAAAGGAACAGAGCCTTAAACAAAGATAAGTAAATATACAGATAATTCAAGTAAGTCAGATAAGCTGAAAAGAACAGAGACTTAGACAATGGTTGACAAATTGTTTTATTGGAATTTGCACATAGAAAAAATTGCAATGTTATCCCCTGAACTTGCAGCGAATCTCACATAGCGTCTCGAACTTCAACTTTACTTTCTCGACACCCTGGACTTGTGTCCGTTTGCACGGTTGCCCAAAAAGTATTAAGGCTACCGTTAAATGATTAGGTGCCATCGATGTGGCCGATAAATAATGATGTGGGTGCCAAACAGAAGTTAGAAGCTAATATAGCTAGCCACGTGTACAATAAAGTTAACGGTGATGTGAAATTCACTTTGAAATTTTTAAAATACAAATTTTAAAATTTTACCATTCATGACATTCAAATTTAAAATTTCAGAAATACAACCATTTTCAATTTCAAATTCAAAAGCTCATATTCTTTAATTTAATTTTGAAACCACCTGCACTAGCAAAAAAACCGCCATCCAAATTAACTAGGGTGGATGGCTTTGTGAATGTTGTCGGCCATTGTAAGTTCTCTATATATTGTCCTCTGGATTTACATATATGACTAATACCTCGTGAGGGAGGGTATTTCCGCCTGGTGTTTGGCTCACCGCGAGTAGTCCGCGATAGTTAGCTCCCCCCCCCCTCCTCCCCCCTTTCCTATCCCTCTTCCTCTTATAACTTGTACAGTACTTTCGCTCCTTCTTAATGAAATAACAGTGCTCTTGCTCGTTAGCTCAAAAAAACATACTTCCTCCGTCCACAAATGATCTACGTCTAAGAGAAATTACAAAGACCAATAAAAGCAATTAATTGATCAACTATCCATTTAATCTTAGGTTATTCCTGCGAAAGTAGTGTCATCATTTACTCCTTCTAGCCTCTCACCTCAAAAGTTGTGTCCTTCCACCTATCCAAGGACTGCATGCTTGTAACATGCCCACATCAGTCATAACTCTCACCTCGAAATGTAATTAACTACAACCTCATGCAATTAAAACAGGCTAATACGTAGATCTTTTATGGACAAACCAAAAAAGCTTATATGTATATCATTTGTGGACGGAGGGAGTATATGACTAATGGCCATGTCTAGCTGTCTTACTTTTGCTTGCAGTCGAAATGTTCGTTTTTCTTGCAGTGTGTGGGTTCTTCCATCGCTCCAAGTGAACCAAGGTCCACAGAGGAGGTTCTCCTTAAGTTACAAGTCTATATAGAAATTAGTTGTGAACTTGCCCATCACACCTAGATTCATATTCAAAAGAGTTGTTTTTGTCCTCAGTCCTGTAGATCATGTTAAAGCCCCCTAGTATAACCTATTTAGGTCTCATGGAGTTTTTAAGCCCTACATTGCCTTTGACCTGAAAAGAACAGGGCCCAACTCGCCTCTCCACTGAGTGAATGAATCGTGTCCGCGAAACGTGTCATGCAAGTTGATGGTAGCTAGGAGTCCAAGCAAGCAAGAAGAATACCCCACTGGTTCCTTACACCGACCGGATATATAAGATAATTATGAACGAAATTTGGTCCCAATAGTTCACAGAATAGATTCATCCACCGTATCTAATTTTGCATGTTTCCTGCAAACAAAGTATAGATCGTATGAATGACCTAATTGGTGCTCGCTTAGCCACCGAATTAAGGCCCCTCGCATTTGCCAAGAGTATCCTGCAAGTATTCATAATCCACAACCAAGGAGCAATCTGGACAGATTTAAATTCCATTGTCCTGAATACTGAATATGGTTACGATTAAGTGAAGAATCTGTTAGAGAACCGGACGTGACGCGATCTATAAACGATACTGGAAGCATGATATTTGATAATGGCGTTCACGTCTCAGGTTACATCTGTGGGGAAATGATTATGATCGCTTCTCTCCAACAACGCAGCCAGCCGTCGTGGGTCGCGGCCACAAGCCGGCCACGGTCTCCTGCGAGCTAAGCCGCTACATAGTCGTTCATGGTTACACCAACGTACGTAGCCTCACTTTATATAATGGAGGCAGGCAAGAGTCCGACTATTACTCTAAACCAATTCTGCTTTTTTATAACACAGAGTCGTTTTAACCTACTCGTATATATATTCGACACCAACTTCTAACAAAATCCTTTCGACAAGAAATGGGGAATTGAAGTGCTTGCTGCTAAGCCAAGGAAACTGCGTCCATACCATATGACTCTTCTTTGGGGGCAGGATACAAGCACGTTTAATATTTTTCAAGGCCAACATTTCGCTTATGCTATTTTTTTTTTTTCAACACTTCTCTATCTTGTGCACAACATAGCCAAAGACGCCATTTTTCCACGTCGCTCTATGTTGCAATTAACATAGGCAAAGGCCTTGATTCACAAGGCATTCCATCTTGGTGGCTGAGTGAGGCTATGGCCTCATGGCGGGGTCTCTCGTAATCATGTCAACTAAGAGCTTTTGCAGCAGGTTCCCTAAAAAGTTTTCTAAAATAATATTCCGGACAGTCTCAGTCTCTATAACGATTTTCAGCAGAGTTTATCTTCTCTATATTTCGAGCCTCTCCAGAGAATCTATATATCTTTTCGAGGATAGATACTTAATTTGCTGGAGATGATAAAAATATATAGAGAACGGACAGTGATTTAGAGAAGTGAAATAGAGCACAAAATATAGAGATCGATCCTATTGGTGATTATGTAAGCGAGTACTCGAGTGAAAGGGAAAGTCGACGGTATGGACAAATATATAGATCAAATCAAAGTAATATGGTATCATGTTGATTTGTTAGCAAACCAGCTTACACAAGATCTATTTGTTTAAAATAACGTGGCAGAGAAAAAGAGCCACTAAATTTTCCATTTCCATATATTTACATTATATCTCTGATTATTTTAAGCAACGCGCTACTACACCTTCTATCTATGCTCATTGACTTCTTTCACCTCTCAACGAGGACACCCTAAAGCAGGCTAAACTCTCTGAGAAATCGAGGGATCCTTTCCGTTCAATTTTGGAGGGGCTGTATTTGTATTGTTCCTCCTCTGAACTTCCGAAGGAATTCATGCGTTTCAGACGAAGGTTGGATGAACTAGCAGCCGCCCATCTCTCGACGCTGTGATTGATGTGCCTGTGCATCCTGTGGTTGCCATCATCGATGCACATCTCTTCAAGAACAGCGGCGTGTTTGCTGAAGAACTTGACGAGCATGGCGCCAAAGCAATCCGGCCGGTCCAGCCGGAATTGCTGGCTCACTCTTCTGATGCAGCTCTGCAGGCAGGGGAACGAGTGGCCGCTCAATCCAGGGACCATGTCAGGAACCTCGCCGTCGCTGACATCACCATCACCATCACCGATCTCCGACGACGCCACCGCCCGTGATCGACGACGCATGAAATAATCGACGGACTTGTCGAAATCGCTTCGATGCTTCCTCTCCAGGAAAGCACAGCTATAATCTGAATCCTTGTAGCCCCTGGTCACTGTGCGGAGCTTGAGCCGGAGGTCATGGAGCACGGGGCAGCACCGGAGCAGGTTCGCGATCGCCACGGCTGCGGCAGCCTCCCCGTTTGAGCTGTGAGAAGCTTCTACGTCGAGGAGCTCGAGGCTGTGGAACTTGCGAAGCAGTTCGAGCTTCTTCTCCTTGCCCATGACGGCGATGTCCTTAAGGTTGCTCACCCTGAGCTTCAGCTCCTTCGTGTTCTTGAAGCTCCGAACGAACCGCCAGAACTTGGCGCGGCGTAGATCCTTGTCGTGTGGGGGATCGTAGTCGCAGCCCCGAGAAATCGGCGACGCGAAAAGATTCAGCTCTACCCGCGACAGGTCCGGCGCCGGCGCCGGGGAGGTCAGCGAGAACCACCGGAGGTACCCTTCGTACCTGAAGCGCCGCAGCCTCGGCGCGTCGACCTCCACGGCGCCGTCGGCAAGCCGCGCGTCCTCGGTGTTCTCCGTCCAGCAGCACCTATCCAGCACGAGCGTGGTGGCCGTGGGGCAGGAGAGGCGGAACACGCGGTCTTCTTCCCGCGTCCTGAGGCGGTCGCGGCGGATTTCTGGCGACGAACTGTCGGGGTGGCGAGCGGCGCCAACGGCTCCGGCGAGGAAGACGGACTGGAGGTGAAGGGTGGCGAGCGCCGGCGAGGCGTCGATGATTCCCTGGAGTTGCCCCATGCCCCCATCGGCACGTCGCAGCGACGCAGCCGCAGCGACGACAGCTGCGGGAACGCGGCGGCGGCCGGCGGCGTGAGGCGCTTGCAGTTGGTGAGGTCCAGCACGCGGAGTGTCTGCGCGGGCTGGGAGCCGAGGCTCAGCTCGTAGACTCCTACCTTCCGCCGCGAGCTGACCTCATCTTCGTACGATGTGCTGGTGCTGGAGCCAACGCCAAGGCGGAGCTCCTCGACGCGGCTCGCCGCCGGTAAGGAGAGCACGTCGTCGACCACGTCGTGCTCCGACCATTTCCTGCCCCAGTGCAGGAAATTGTCGATCGTCTCTTCGTCGTTGTGATCGGCCTCCACATGGAAGGTGAGACGGGTGACCGGGCCGGCGGCGGCAAGCGCGGCCTCGGCGTCACGGAGGAAGGCGTCGCGGTCGCGCTCGGCGTCACGGAGGGTGCGTGATGCGCGGCGGCCGGCGCTCCGGCGATCGCGGAGGCGCTTCTCGAGGTTGACGGCGCCGGAGGAGCGCCAGAGCGAGCGCCACCGCCCCGAGAGCGCGCTGGTGGACGCGGCCTCCTTGGCGGGCGCGAAGTAGAGGACGCGCCGGAGCAGGTCGTCGGGGAGGCCGGAGAGGCGGTCGCCGCCTGGCATCGCCGGCGCCGGCGATCTCGTCGGATCGGGATGCGCAGGTCAATCCGCCAAGGAGAGCCTGGGCTCTGGACTCTGGACTCTGGAGCGAGTATTTAAGGGGATACTCGCCTACTCAGACTCGGCTACGAATTTGCTCAGCTCTTTCTTAGCAACAATACAGACTCCTCTTCCACATCAAACTTGTAATAAATAATGCAAATTTCATCAAATCCGATATTTTTCGTGATTAAAGGAAAACTCGTGGATGCCCAACAAAACATATGTTAAACATTGCATGCATGTTCGCATTGTGGTATTTTACGATGGACTTATTCCTTTTGTTAGTGATACGTTCTTGATCCAAACATGTAACATTTGTTTGATTAATTAAACATGTAAATATGATGATTAATTAATTATTGCAGCCTCGCTACCGACGGTTGCAGGCTCGCCGGAGGGCTGTGTGTTGAAACAGCGACCGGATCGGTGATGGAGAATCCGCTAGAGGAGAGATCGGCGTGGGGGCGAGAGGGCGCCGGATCCGGTGTTGGCGTCATTGAGGCCGTTGTCTTAGGAGGAGGACATGGCAATGACGGCTAGGGTTTGTGGAAGATAGGGTTCTGATGCCATGGTAGAATAGAGGTTTTGGAGAATTGTAGGATAATCATTCGCTTGGAAAACTAGGTACAAATAGTACAACGGGCATGGCTTACCATGGAAGACGAGATCGCGGGTTACATCAGCCGGTGGCTAATTTGGGAAGGTATCTTAACCATGGCAATCACGCACGAGAATAGACTAACAATAAACTAACACTTCTCCGCAATTAGAACGATAGAGAAATTTTGAAAACGAAAGCTTAATTTTTTTCAATTACGCTAATGTCAATTAAAGATATTACCAAAGATTACACTGTGGTGCGCATAATGTTTTTTTAGATAGCCTACTATAAAGACATAAGATGGTAAACTCACACTATTATTGTTATTTATCGAAGGTTTTAGCCGTTAAGCTTTAGGGCGCTTCTGTACCCCCTCATCCCTCCTCCTTGTGTTCGAAACGAACCTTGAATGAATTGGAAATCCATCTCTCGACCATGCTATTCACGTGCTCGTACATATCATAGTATCATGGTTTCCACTGTCAATACGCATCTCCTCAAGAACCGTCGCGTGTTCGTCGAAGAATTTGATGAGCTCTACTCCAAAGCAGCTCGACCAATCCAAATTATCCAATTGGAATCGCAGGGTCACTCTTTTGAGACAGCCTTGGATGCGGTGGAACACGTGGCCGCTCAAGCCAGAGATGTCAGAAACCTCACCAATCCGTAATGGGTTTCCGAATGCCGTTCGGTATTTCCTTTTCAAGGAAGATCGAACGCCCATCTGCTGCAGTGGTCACCGAGCGGAGCTTGAGCCGGATGTCACGGAGCGCAGGGCAGCCGTGGAACAGATTAATATAGAACATTTATACATCTAAGTTATTCTTTAAAACGTTTATATATAACATTTATAATGGTTATATCGATCCGAATAAAATACTTGTGGGACCTGATATTGATTAGAGAATATTTCTAATTTTTATTGAATTTATTTACACGGCGAAAAAAAGTTTTACACTCAGATCTAACGATGGTCATTGAATCTCAATCCAACGGCCAGCGATGAGCGTTGGACGGGGGATTCTAACAAAACGACTCCCATCGACAACAATTTATATGGCTTCTGGGAGGAATCCCTCCCCTCCCCTAGTCCTACGCGAAGTCGTAGCTCAAAAGTCCCCCGTAGGGCTTCTCGAGTTTAATTTTTCCATTGGTATTAATTTTTCCATCTATACCAATGCTAGTTATAGACATTACGAGGATTGCATTGAGGCTGGCAAAATATTTTATTGGTAGCCTACTATAAAGACCATACGGTAGTCAGGTAGAGGACAATGCTTCCTAGGTCCCAATCATGGGGAATTCCAATTAGAAATATCAAGTTGTTCGTGCGTAACCTACATAACAAAAAGTTTAGCCGAATGTCAAGCTACGAGCAGCAATTTGAAGGGATTAGATCCCACCGATCGATTGAAACAAATTGTTCAAATAGCTTTGAAGCCTTCTGTAAAGTTTATTTTCCCTTGCAAATAGGAGGCACAAGTTAAAGCCCTGTTGTTTCCCCATCATTTGGAATTCAAGTTCCATTGCAATATCTCCACCGCTCCAATTGTTTACAGAAATGCATACCCTAGAGAATTCTTTTGGTCATATTTTGGATTCCGTTGATATACAATTCTGATGACTCTTTTATACTAGGGCCTACTGATATATGTAGCCTTATTGTTGTTAAGTTCACGGACATAAGAGCATCCCCAGCTCACCCTGCATCAACCCAACCCATCAAAACACTGTAGCAAATCAAATTCAAACTGCAGGCGCAGAACAGTGCAGATTCAAACTGGGCGGGAAGCAAAGCAAAGGAGCCGGGCGGGCAGCTGCGTGATGCAGGCCCTTGATAGGGGGCCTGCTGCTCATGCTCTAAAAGTATCTAATGTAATATTCAGAATCACTTGTCATCATGCATGAATGATGATTAACTATTTGTTGCAAGCACTAATATACTAGTTTAAAGACTAGTGCATGTCAACGACGGTTCTCAAGGTAAATATAAAATTGAGGATTGATATGTTCTCAATCTTTTTTTTTCTTGGGACTGGCTTCACATCATGCGTTTGAGATTTATTTAACTCTTAGTTGATTTTCTATGATCCAAATCTCTTCACTCCTCTCTTTCCTCCTCCTCTCTCCTCTGCCTCTCGATGCTATCCTATCTCCCTCCCCTGCATCATCGCCTCCGCCTTTGCCGCCTGTGTCCGGGGCCGCCGTCGGCGCCTTGCCGCCCTGCCTCCCACCCACCGCCGTCGTAGCTCCCCCGCCTCTCCAGTGTCGATCCACCTTCCTCTGCCGCCTCAATCATCTTCACCTCATCCCAATCCATAACCCTAAACCGAGTTTCATGTGCGTTAACGGGAGAAGTCAACGGTGACAACAACCGAAGAGGAGGAAGACGACGACACTGGTATGTGAGAAAATCGATTGAGAACTTTTGAAACTTTCATGCTACTGAGATTTGACAAATCCATAAAAGAAAAGATTAAGATGTTTTGATGGTATTGAATTGCACCGTAATCTTTCGAATATACACAACCAATTTTATCTTCAGGAATCATGAGGTGATACTTTCAATTTTTTGTCCTTAGGAATCAGGAAGCGATGCTTCTTGTATTCGATTGGTACAGATGTTTCACCTAAAACAGCAGACGTAACAACTTGGGTAACACATGGTAAAACACTAATAGGTTGTTTGGTTACCAGCATCCAAGGAGTTTTGCATCTAAAGATACAAAACTAGGGTGTTTGGTTGTCTTCTCATCCATCTGAGCCAGGCTCTCCAGATGCAATTACCCCCTCCGGGCCAGGCTCTGGAGATACGACCAAATTGGGCGTTTCCCATGAGCCAGACTCCACGGATGCAGCAACAACCACATGCGCGACACATTTGATTCATTTATTTGCTATATCTTTTGATTAGTATTTGTAGGCTGTTTGGTTGTCTATATCCAAGGAGTTTTGCATCTAGAGATACAAAACTAGAGTGTTTGATTGTCTTCTCAACACAACCACATGCACAACACATTTGATTCATTTTTTCGCTATATATTTTGATTAGTATTTTCGATTACCGAACCGATTTCAAAAAATGGTTTATTGATATTTTTGAACACAACTAGACCACACTACACTTGCCATATAAATTTTAAAAGTTTAAAATTTTCATTTTTGTATTTATTTATGAGATTTTCTTTTGATTTTTTATTTTTGTATTTGATTTTTTTTTATTTTCTAGAATTTATTTTTTAAATATGTTTCATCCCTCTTTTGAATTTCTTCATGCCATTCTCTCATTAGTGCAGTCAACCAAACAATATCTCTACGCAGCCTGTACAATCTTATACACCTAACCAAACAACAACCATTTGCATCATCTCAGTCTGGCTCCAACCAGCCTGTCTGAGCTCATACAGTCTGGTTCAACTGAGAAGGCAACCAAACAGCCTAAAGAATGATGTAAAACAATTGACACAGATGTAGAAAGAGAAAGTCAACATTATTTTATTAATCAATTGTTCATCTTTTACAATGGATCTCTGTCCTATTTATAGTGAAGAACTTCTTGACCACCAAGAAACCTCCAATGATAATTTCATTTCTATCATAATTCTGTTTTACCCATAATACTCCTGGTATTATAACACTTCCCCTTGGACAAAACCCCAGTTCCTCATTAAAAACTCAATCCAAAAACTCAGTGGGAAAAAGAACCGAAAAAAGTATATTACACACTCATGTTGTATTGTAATGTTGCCTCGTTAAAAACCTTAATATGAGAAACCCCATGGGAAACTTATACAAGAAAAACAAAAGTACATACATAATCTTCAGAAGTTGATCTTCAAAGTAAGTTATTTTTCTGAACCTTTATATTATAGATCTTCAAAATCTACGTTATGTGGATTCGTGTCGACGGTTGGGATATTGACCCAAGTCAACTGAGGTTCTTCAAGAGGGAGATAGGAGACACGCAGAACAACAACGAACAGGAGACAGGGGTTTTTATCCTGATTCAGGCCTATCGGGAGAGATAATAGCCCTACGTCCAGCTTTTCTTATATATCGAAGAGAATTACAAGGTGGAACTCGACGAGATTAGCAGGTCTCGGCGAGTATTGTGCGACTAAGCAATATTGGATGCGCTATCAGATGATGGCTTGACCCCTAAACACACCGTAGGGGCCTCGTTTATATAGCGCGGAGCAAGCCGACCTACCGAGGGAATATCGGGCCGGGCTAACTACGAGATCACAACGAACTTGACATGCCAAATATATCCCGAGGCGGATAAGGCATACTCCTAGTCTTGGGGATCACGACTTTTAGTCCAATCCGGGAAACCAACGTCCGGGTCTTCACGTAGTCGTGCAGAACTCTTGTTCGAGTAGGACTCAAACACGAAGACTTGGCCGTTACGCATCGTGCCAGCTAAGAAGCTGTTCGGCAGGACGTATACGGGCCAAATAGAACCTTCCAGGGAGCTGGACCCTGGTAGGCTGCTCGATTGGGCCGTCAGGGAGTGGGCCGTGGCAATGGGCCGTAATTTTATCCCCGACAGCTAGCCCCCGAGACTCAAGTGGAATATCTCACCAGAGTGGGGTCTTCCTCTTGAGACTCCAAGTCACGAAGAGGGAAATTTTGCTGCTACAAAGACATGTAACAATCGACCGAACAGGTTAAGGTTCAACCGAACAAGACTT
>SPJY01025736.1:263979-343080 GCA_005191435.1 Raddia distichophylla | reverse complement strand
CTTAAATTTTTTACTTTAGTTCGTGCTTCCAAGCATTAGCTAATTATAAAGTCAGGTTAGTACTAACAGTTTCAACCATTCATTTGCCATGGTGTTGTCACTATATCTGATTATTGGACTATCTGTAATTGAAGCTTGTGAGTGATTCGATCAACTGGGCATTTAGACATAACTTTATGGTTTGCTGTATTTAAAATTGAAGTGTGAAAGCATTGCTTTATTAATGCCGGTTTCATTTATGTATTTAAAATGTTGGCCCTCAATAGGAAATAGGTAATGATCAAGGCTCTGATGCAATTTAATATCTCAAACTTCATTTTCAGTTGTGCTTTCAAGGTAAATAGTTCGCAACACACTCATATTTGCACATTGTAGCAATACTATTTCATAAGTTAGTGGTTGGTATATTTTCATATGAACAACACCAGCAGCTTGTATTTGCATAGAGTTTCATGTCAGTGGGCTGCACTAGATTTTTTAAAATGATCCGGAACAAGTGCTTCAAGATAAGACAACGAAAGAATAGATTAGCTGATGTACTTTAGATGCCTTCACATATTTCCAGATTGGACGAGGTTCGTTGGAAAATACTTTCTTTATAAAAGTTTTAGCATATGACTTATCCACAATCTAAATTGTCATTTTAGAACTTTAGGTACATTTGTATGGTGTTATTTAAATCCATTCTCAGCTGTATTCTATAATATCCACTTCCTGTTTAAGAGTGATTTGGACTTTTGGATAATCAATGCTACATAATTTGACTATTTAGAGTTTGGATCAAAACTGTAGCTACGAACCGATCGTACCTCAACCATGGCAGCTTTTTTGACTATTTACAATTTGTATAGGCCATACAAATCTAGATGTTCAGCCGGATAGCCATATTTTACGTCTGTTCTGGCTATATTTTGGTCACAGTTAACTCTGACAGCATAATTATACCAACAGGTAGCAGCTCTTGTTCCAAAAACAGAATTGGATGGTGAAATGGGAGATGCACATATTGCGCTTCAAGCAAGACTTATGAGTCAAGGACTTCGCAAGTTGAGCCATTCTCTTTCACGCTCCAGGACAATCTTGTTGTTTGTTAATCAGGTTCGCCATCCATGTAATTAATTTATCAAATATTGACAATACAGGTTTATGGAATATGCTTAGAAAACTGTCAATAGAAAACTGTCAATAGATAATTTATCAAATATTGATGTATGCACCCAATTTGTTCACTTGCTCTGGAGCATGAACTCAGATTTGCCATAGGTTTTATGTTGTAAAGGCCTCAAATATATCTAAACATGCTTTTGATTTCCAGAAAATGTCATATAGAGTTAGCTAACAAAGCATTTATAAGTAAAACTGAAAACATGGAAGCTAAAAATTAATCATGATACATGCATATTTGGACTTCAGATGCAAATTTGCATGCTAGATGTAAAAACCATGCTTAGGTAAGACCCCAATCTCTCTTTCATGCTTGGTATGCTCTCAATTACCACTGATTCCTGATTTAGGACAGTGTTAACATCGAATAGTTGAGTTGCATGGTTTGCTTAGTGTTCGATATTCAGTTCTTTTGTTAGTAGATGTCATGCCATTCTGCATTTATTTTTATGTTACCTCCTGCTTGAAATCAATTATTATTTATTTTAATGATCCTTGTCTCAGCTATTGAATATGATTTTTTTTCTATTTCGAAGGCATGTCTAAAAGCTCTATAATGGAGTATAAAACAAGTCAGACGAAAATGATCTCTCTTTAGGTCCCCTTAATTTTGCATATAAAAGGTATTTATCCATTATCTCCCTTTCTTTTTTTATAAAATATGTTAAACACCTAAGTTTGCATACAAAATGTATTCATCAAATTGTTTTGTTCTTATGTCAGGAAAAAGGACATTACATGGATTGTTCAGGGCGAGTTTGGCAGTATCTAACAACGTTAGCTCTAGGATGTTGTTGCAGTTGAAATCTCTCTTAATAAAATGAAATACATCTTTCATTGTCACTGTTTGTATGTACGTGAAACTCCCATCAGTTTGTTGATATACCCCATGTACTATGATGTTGCCACAATTAAAGAAAATGGGATCAGTTTGTAATTTTTAACTTGCTTTGGGATGATGTGACAGTTTAAGAACCTCTTTCCAAGATATGTAATTATTCCCTATGTTACTAGATCATGTATGCTCTCACTGTTTACTTTTTTTCCTGCTCTGTAAGTTTGGGTGCCTGGGTGGCACCGGCTGGTTCTGTTGGTGTTTTCTGCATTCCTTGCTGCTGACAGGAAGAAGGGATCAAGATCCAAAAATTCAGTCGAAAAAACATAGGTGACATTGAATAGTTATAATGGATATTGTTTGATATTGGATATATACTTTTTTTCCAAGCAGTAGGCTTATTGATTTCTAGCTAGAGTTCGATATTGCAATGTGGCTTTGATACTGAAGTGTTGACATATGCGTAGTTTCCTACCAACTTTTGCGCTGATTATTTCATAATTTGTGTTTGTTTGTATATCACTTATAAAAAAGGGAGAATTGAGCTGGTGACACCGAAAGATCAGTCGAACTCAGTTATAACACTGAAGAAACTCCGTTATTGTATCTAGCACCGAACGGTGTCATCGTTACTCGTTTTTAGCACTCCGTTACCCATGGTGTTAGATGGAGCCGTTAGTGTCTCGCTGACACGTGGGTCCCACCTCTTTTCCTGTCTTCTTCCTCCTCTCTTCCCCCTTTCTCTCTCTCTCTGTCTCCCCGATTCTCCTCTCTCGGCTCACATCTGAAGAAAGGGGAGGGGGAGGCGTGCGGGTCCACGCCTGCGGCGGCCGGCCATCGTCGCCGCACCTCCTCCGTCCCGCCGCCGCCCGTCGTCCACGCCGCCGCATCGTCACCGCCACCTCGCCGCCGGAGACGCGGCGCTGATCTCCTCCTCCGCCGCTGACCTCCACCTCCGCCGCTGATCTCCACACCCTCTAGAAGGTCGCCGACCCCCTGCTTTGCCCCTCGCGCAGCCAATCGGCTCGGCGACGAGCTCTGCCGCCCGCCGCCTCTTAGCGCCGCCGCCAACGCCTCTCCCGACGAAATCCCGGTGCGCCGCCGCCGCCAATCGAAGCCCGAGGACTCCCTCTCCATCTCGCCTCACTTTCCCCGCCGGAGATCCGCCGCCATCGCCGGAATCGCCGCCGCCGTTGCTCTCCTGCCGCCTCCCCTGCTCCTCTGCTCCCTTCTCCTTTGAGCGGTTGAGCCAAGCTGAAGAGTGGGAGAGAGAAAGAAGTGGGACCCTCTGTGCAGTGAGACAAACTAACGGGGTTAACAATTCCACCGTGACGAAGTGCTAGAAATAGGTAACGGGGGCACGTTTTAGTGCTACATAAATAAACCATTAGGCTTCGATGCTAGAAATGAAATAAGGTGATCTTTCGGTGCCACCAGATCAATTTTCCGTATAAAAAATGTGCTTTAGAGTTTGCAAATAGTAATGTAGTAGTATGTTACTTCCTGATAGATAATTTTAGTGCAACCATTCACTTGTTAATTGGGTTGGTTTGTTTCTTGTGTATGTTGTTTCGTCAAAAGATACATCCTTTGAGATATTAGGAAGTATGTCATGAACCAGAAGAGGAGATTGTGCACGAAATATAAATTTTCACTGGCCTTTTTAAAACCTAAATTGCTACACCTTATCTTGTAAATCATCCTATACAATTTTATGTTGTTTTGATTTGTATTTTGTTTCTTCCGATGGTTCCTAAATTTTGTCATAGTGTTTGGTGATTTAGTATTTTTATTTTTTTAGTTGGTTCCTAAATTTGATTACTGTAGTGGTTGGTCACCAATAATTTTTATGTCAAATAATGTTTCAACCTAAACGATCCAAGCTACAATATGTCACATGCTACATTATCGATCTTTCCTGTAAATCACCTTTTATTCTTATATTTTTGTCTACGAATTATGTTTTTCTTTTATCCTTTTATGGTTCGTGGCAAAGCACGGGCATTTTACTAGTGATCCAAAAGCAATAAGAAGAGGCAAGAGATCGAGAGGGTAGAGGCCTAGAGAGTATGGCACTTAATACCTTGTCCTTGGAGTCACGGTCACGGTCTCACGGATCTAGGGGCTAGCGGTGGTGAGGTGGTCTCATAGATTTGGTGGCTGGCAGTGCTGCGGACGTACAGTGGTGGCCACTGGAGATTAGCAAGTGAGACAAAGCTGTTGAGGTGGAGGGAAAGCAGTCTAGCATCAGCAGGGAGTTGCTGAGCCGGGCAGCCAGCGTGCCACGAACGGGTGGTGTACCGCCAAGCGAAGAATCGCAACCCGCACGGGAGTAGGAGACGACGTTGGTGGCGGTGGGTTAGCGGCGGCGCTCGAGTCGGGTCCGAGGAGTGAGGGATTTGATGGCAGGAAATCGGACTGAGGGACAGAAGGAGTGAGTTTGTGGCCTATGAAACCGTGACTGAGGGGCAGGGGTTGAGCACGGAGCGCATGAGCCACAGCCTGTCGGCCCGTAGCCGCTGGGGGAGTGACCGAGTGAGGCCCTAGGTAGCGTGAGGGCGGCTGCAAAAGGGCACACGTGGGTTACAAACTCCCCCACCAGATAGTAGAGTGGACCTGTGTGCCCCACTAGGCAGCCAGTCTACACGGTGTACTTGGGTCCTAGATGAAGGCACAATGTGTGACCTTATTAGTGGGCCCGACAGGGCAGCCAGGTGGCACGGGCCAGGCCCTGCCAGGAGCAGGTTCAACTGCGCCATTGGCATATAGGCTCTATCCGCACTATGGCAGACGACTTACCTCTTGGTCGTCGACCAACTCTCCCTTCCCCGAATGTTTAAAAACCTGGCGCGCCCTTAGTTGTTGACTAAAGAAAATCTTCACATCTAGCTACTAGTACGCGAGGCGGGCGTGGACTCTCCAAGCGGTCACGGGTTCAAGCCCCGCTCGCAACTCCAGCATTTTATTTTTACAATTAAGGTCAACAACATTCCTCTGGTTGTCGACAATAATGGGAATTAAGGTTATTTATTTTTTCTATTTTGTGGACCTATATAATATTTCAAAAACTTTGGAAGTGATATTTTATGTAAGATGAGTAATTGTGGCTAAAAAAATTACTTTTGAATTATTTGTTTATGTCTTTAATATGACATTTTATGTTTTAGGAAATAAATCTTAAGATTGGAGCTTGTAAGATAAATAAAATCTTAAGGTTGAACTTTGTAAGATAAATAATATTCTTGCATTTCTATTTGTAATATCAACAATATTTTATTTTTTAAAACAAGTTTTTGTGACATCTTAATAAAATTATTAGAATGTCCCAAGTTTTGTTTAAAAGAAAAACAAAGTTAAAATTTATTTATTAGGATTCTTTGAAAAATAGCCCAAAAATTTCAAACGAATATATTTTATTAATATTTATATTTCAATTTACATTTGCAAAACTACAAAAACAATTCAAAGCTATCTCTTTCCTCTCTCCTCTCAACTCTTTCCTTCTCTCTCCCTCCCTCGGCTGAAAACCTAAATCCTCTTAGTCGAGCAGGAAACCCTAAAACCATGGTTGAGTTGGCCGTCCATCCCCTCCCTCAACTGAAACCCTAATCTTCCTCGGCCTCGCCCGATCTTGTGTCCCGGTTAAAAACCCTAGCATCCTCCAAGCCAGATTCCTCTCCCCTCCTCTCCTCGATTTAAAACCGAATCGATCAACCCTTCCCTACAACCGACCGAGCCATGCCGAAACCCTAATTTCGTTTGACCTCCATTGAAACCCTAGCCGGTCGAACTTTCGTTTATCTCGGCTGAGACAAGTTCTTGGTATGATCTCTTTCCTTGTATCTAGGTCAATCACAAGCAAACCACTTCTCTCATCCCTTGTCCATTCCCCTTTATCCCCATCGATCGAATACATGATTACTCTGGTTGCACTCGATCCGGCTCGTCAATATGTAAACCGATGACCTTCCATTGCGAATTTATTTAGAATCATTTTGCAACCCAAGCCAACCATCTCATCCATCAGCAACCTAATCATTCGAGCCAACCGAATTGGAAACCAATCCAATTCCCAAATTTTCTCCAATCATATAAGTACGAGTACCTGCAAATGGAAATTTCCCCAAAACCAATCTCAAACGCTAGCCGCCACCTTCCCCCGAGTCACCCCAATCCTGCTGCCCGTCCTAGCCCACGCATAGTAGCGCCGCAGCCCTAGATTGTGTAGTCGTCGATATGCATCACCGTCGTCGATATGCATCTCCGCCCCAAAAGCGACTGGATTTATCGATTAAGCTCAATCCACTACAAGAATCAGCATGAATCTCGAGGGCCAAAAGCCCTCAAGAAAGGGGTGAAAACCCTCGAGACCAAGCTTTCTCGAGGGCCAGCCCTCGAGAAATAGCCCTCGTGACTAGCTACTCGAGGAAACAAGCTTTATCGAGTGCCTAGTCCTCGAGAAAGAGTAATCTCGAGGGCCAGATAAGAGCCCTCGAGAAACTTTGGCATGGGACGGAAAAGAAGAGTTAACGGCACTGGAATTAGTTGTCTCGGGGGCTTGGCCCTCGCGAGAGTTACATTTTTTTTAAAAAAAATCGACGAAGCCACCGCTGCCGGCCACAAAAAGATTAATTCACCATTACCGGTCACAAGAACAGCACAATTTTCACCGCTTCCGATCACAAGAACATCACCAATCAATAGATATTAATACACATGCATCACCAATCAATAGAAATTTTAAATAGAGGATCCGGCGGATTAATACACATGCATAGTGACAAGAGAGACGATTTTCACCGCTTCCGGTCACGAGAACAACACGATTTCGAGATTAATTCATTCATCATCAATCAATAGAGATTAATACATCACCAATCAATAGAAATTTTGAATAGAGGAGCCGAATCACCACAAGAGAGACGGCGGAGAGAGAGGGAGAACCGACGGCCTCGACGAGGAGGTGGTGGCCGGCGTCACCGAGGGGCCCAGATTTGGAGGAGAGAAGAGGAAGAGGGAGGAGGCCATGGATCCGGCCGCCGCCCCCCTCCTCCTCCGCTCGCCGCCCCCTCCGCCGCCGCAGACGCCGCTCGCCAGAGCCTCGCTTCCGCCAGATCCAGGCCGACGCCGCGCCGAAGAGAAGAGGGAGAGGGAGGAGGCCATGGATCCGGCCGCGCCAAAGAAAAGAGGGAGAGGGAGGAGGCCACGGATCCGGCCGCCCCCTCCGCCGCCGCTCGCCGCGCCCTCCGCCGCCGCAGACGCCTCTTGCCAGAGCCTCGCCGCCGCCGGATCCTAGCAGCCGGCGCGCCGCAGAGAAGAGGAAGAGGGAGGAGGCCACGGATCTGACCGTCGCCCCCTCCGCCGTCGAAGACGACCCTCGCCGGAGCCTTGCCGCCGCTGGATCCAGGCCGCCACCCCCTCCGCCGCTCGCCATGGTCTGAGAGAGAGAGAGAGGACGGTGAGAGAGGAAAGTGAGATGGAGAGAGATGTCCCGGTGGGATAAGAATGATATTTTTTTATTCGTGCCCCGCGCACGTGGAATTTGAGTTTACGGGCGGGAGTCCAAAAATGTTTTTAGCCAGTCTCTCGAGGGCCAGACACTCGAGAATACAGACGGCCGTCAGGCTTGGTTAGCTCCCTGCAATGTTTCTCGAGGGTCATGTGTTAGCCCTCAAGAAATATGAGTATCTCGAGGGTTTTTATTTGGCCTTCGAGACTTTTACGAGGGCCAGCCTAGCGCCCTCGAGATTAGCTCTGACCCTCGAGATTCAAGACGATTCTTGTAGTGATCGGGCATTATCTGTAAACTCCAACCAATTTGGGCTCTAATGCCTTGTTCTTTTCGACGTTACGTATCGTTGCGTATTGTTGTAGCAATTTTTGTTGTTTTTATATAACCTATATGATGTGATAAATGGTAATAATTTTTCATGGCCTTTATTAGTCCTTCCAAATATCATAAAAGTATTTTTTTAATTAGTTTTTATAATTTTTAGACTGCTTTTTTTGGGCACTCAAATTTGCTACAGTAATACGCCAACGCAACGATATGCTGAAAAGGACAAGGCCTAAGTCCAATCCCAAGTTTGCCTCAGAACCTCGGCCTCCATATAAATTTGCGGAACCCTACCCGAACAGATCGCATCACCCATGGCCAAAGTCCCCCTCAACCATCGTCGGCATCTTGTGTTGTGTGACACCATTCACATCGCAAAGCAAGGGGAGGAAAAAAAAAGAAGAGATCGCATCCACAAGCCGTAGTCGTCGCTGAGCAGCCGCCGCCCCAGGTAAGAGCACGCCCAGCCGTCGTAGGCCGAGCCGCCGCTACCCGCGCTGCCGCCACCTCGCCCCAGTGCAGTGCTATTGCCCCTGCACCCCGCCGCATGCCGCTGCCGCCCCTCCTCGGCTGCGCGCGCTGACGCCGCCCTACCCTACGGGCCACCACTTTGGAGCCGCGCCACCGTGTCTTGCGTCGGCGCTGTCACGTTGCTTTGCCACTGCGCCGCCCCTCAGCTTCACTTTGCCGCACGGCCGCCACGCCGTTGTGGGGCACTGTCGCTAGCGCCACCACTGGAGCCGCCGCCCTAGTGCTGCCGCTGCCACCCTGCCTTATGGAGCCTCGGCACCGCTGCCAGAAGCCGCCGCCTCCTCCCTTGCCGCACCGCCGGGAAGCCCCCACCCGAGCCGCTTCTTAATTTCGTATCTCCTAAACCAAAGATCCGATTCATTGCAAACCAATTTTCATAGCCTCTTAATATTTTATTCTACCTACAGTAATTATTTCGTATTTTTTCTGAATTTTTTTTTGCAGCAACCTTTCCGTGAGCGCCTCATTTTGCGTGTCGTCGTCACCGACTTTGCGAGGCGGGCACCGAGCGACGCTGTTGAAGGTAAAATTATTCCGATCGGGATTCACAAAGGCCCAAATGCGTTTTGCTTACCGAGGCACTATCGCCAGTAACTTGTCTATTATTTTTGTTAAAATATATTTGCTATTGTTTATTTGTTTGCATCTCGTTTTGCGCGTAGGCCGAACCGGTATTTTACCGGAGTCGCGAGTGTCGATAAATCCTCAGAATATCGTTGAAACCCCAAGATGAACAAGAACGTCGCCACCGGCGACGCTGGGGCCATGGATGCCCACAACCTCTCAGGAGGACGAGGTGTGGACTTTGGACTGAGGCGTCGCTACAAACAATGTTGATCATTGATGTTGACGATTTCGTGTAAGGCCGATCGCTACCAGGCTAGCACTAGCTATTTACATCTTCCTGTCCTATGTTTTACTATCTCTGTCTGTGAAAAAATATGTGCTCTCTTGGCTATGTTTTAGGGCAACTGTTTTGAACGGGGGAGCTTAATCGTCTTTTCATTTTGTAATTCACCTTGGCATGCATATTAGAACAATGTGTGTGCCTTATTCATGTTAGTCATTTACTAGAATGAATAGACCTCATTTGATGAACCCTTTACTGTTCCTTAGCCTATCTTTTGACTAGAAGTGTAGGCTGCATTGGGATTCACTACAAATGGTACCTTTGAGGCGTCGAGGCTTCGATGGTTATTTTGGTTCAAACCCTAATAAACTAAAATTGGTGTAGTTGCTTATGGGAGATTAAGAAGTGATGATTCTAGGGCTGTGGTGGAGATGTGACGGTCTCTTCTAATAAAGAATTATGCTTGTGAATTTCTAGACTAAACCTTACCGTGCAGCCACTTGTGCCTTTGGCGCTGGCTTATTACCCTACGAAACCTACTAACCACTTGCTCGCAGGCTAGCAGGTTATGATTCAGGCTTCTGTCCTAGGGGAAGGTCTGGCCGCCTATAAATGAGGGATAAGTCCGTTCTTGAGATCAAATGCCTTAAATGGGGAACGCCCCCGGGTGGTGTCTAGAAGTAGTAGGAGGCCTACCGCGGCGGACATCGGCGGGCCCAGGGAAAACAAAAGAAAGGGCAGGCGAAGTGGTAGACGTAGTAGGCTGGAAAAGCCTTGTACCGTATCTTCTATTGATGAGACGGAGCTTGTGGGGAAAGTTGTACACACTCTGCATAGAGTTAAAACTATCATAATAGTTGTGTCCACGGTCATGGACGGGGCGATATGTTTTCACATGTAGTCACACCTTTTTAATAATTAAACCTAACTAAAGCATGTTGGGTCTGACCTGGTGTGATGACGCACTTTCCTTCATGATTATTGGTAATATCTCGAGATCATGCATTCAATAATTAAAACTTGAGTACTAAAACTTGATTGGTAAATAGGTCTTTGTGTAAAATAGCCAATCCCCCCATCTTTGCCATTGCATGCATTGTTAAGGATTGCTTGCTGGGTAGCCGCGTACTCACTATATCGATCACGGATAATTTTGTTATTCAGGTTGCAAGTCTGATTAGGAACAGGATGGTCTGAACTCAGGTGTGCAGTACTAGTTGTGGGTGTCTGGGTCAATAGTTTGGATATCGTCGCTGAAGGTTGTTGCTGCTCTGATGTTCTTTTTATTCGTTCTTAATAGTTAGTAATATCTGTCTTATTGTAATAGCATATGATGATAACTTGTAATACTCTAATAATGGAATGTTAGCGATGATAGCCGTTGAATTGTTTATCATGAGGTACTAGTTTGAGCCTAGTATCAGATCATGTTGTCGGATTTTCTGTGAAGACGCAGGGTCGCGACAGTTTTAGCTTTGATGTGTGTATGTAGAAACTTATTATAATCGATGTAGGGCAGTATTACCTATCGGGTGGTAATTCACCGTATAATTATGGAAATGTCCTATAGTGAAGAGTTGCGTAGCGCATGTTATTGGCAATACGATATTTTATGTATTAAAAGCATTGTTTTCTTGTTACATGTGATGGAGAACACTAGAATTAAGGTGTAATTTATCGGAGGAGAAAACATAGGGAATCTATAGCATCCTCATTTTTTTATAAAATAAAAATCATGCATTACATTTGCATTGTTTAAAATTTTTAAATTTAAGAACTTCAAAAAATAAAATGAGTATTTTAATTTTATAAAAGAGATTTATTTTTTTGATATATTAACAAAGGCTTGTGTATCTATATAAAAAAATTATTTGGATGCTTTCCTAAAAATAATACTTACATTAATTATTTCCCTACAACCGTGTAATCCTAGGTTACAATTGTTAAAATTCAAAATTAATATTTAAATTTTGTATTAAATTATTTTATTTGATGAATAATTATTAGAAAGAATAAGAAATATATTTTTATGGGATGCACTATTAGGCAGGCACCTGCAATTTCAGCATTTGTGCAGGCACATGCCACGTACATGCATGCACACCTCACGCAAAACAATTCCCAATACTAGCTCCTTGCTCATTTGTGGAACCCCTTCCCAGGTGAAACTCAAATTCTCTCTTTGATCTTTGTATTGCCATCTGAACCTGCTCCTCCTCATAACTAGGCACAAACTCGTCCATCCAATGGCCACCAAGTTCCTTGATAAGATCACTTTCCAATCTTTTTCTGAATTCCTTTGATTTTTTCCTCTTCTCGATTCCAAATGAGTGGCTATTCCTCATAGCACTTCTAACTTGACTTGACATACACATGCATTGTTGCACATCACCAATTATTCCACCTAAATGCTCCCTAAGCCGGGTGGCACCTCCTGATATGAAATTATGGCCACAAAATCTATATTTAAAGCCTAAATTAACTCTGAAGCCATGATTCCACACATTCTTTATGTCTCCATCATTTGTATCACCATTTCCTCTTGTAATTCAAGGAACAAACATAAAAATTAAAGGTGCCCAAAGCCCAAAACATCATAAATTTGTAGAAATGATGCATGAGCTGCCCATATAGCCAAATATCCCGACACCCTCGTCTCGAGTGTTGTCTACATCAATGGGTGTGGTTTGAGTACCATTGGTTCCTCCTCCAGTGCCTCCACCACTACCATTGCCTTCACATCTGACCATCTTCTCAAAGTTGAACACCTAACAATAAATGATGTGAAATGTTTGAACACCTATGATAAATGATGTGAAATGTTTGAACACCGAACAAATAATTGAAACAATATTCAAAATATTTGAGGCGTTTAACTAGAACTTGTGCATCCAAATCACGGCACTAGTAAAAGTTTGGGAGTTTGAAACAAAACATTAACTAGAGCTTCAATGCGCTATATTAGTAATCTAGATTGTACATATAGATAACTAAACCACATAAATTCCACATAGAACTCGTGGCTAAAATGTTAAATAGGCATTGGCATCTACATACTGTTATGGAAAATAAAGATCACAATGAAACAGTAAAGGGCAAAGACCAACATATCAACACTTCTCAAATCTGCAAAGACAAAGCACAGTGATAGATCAACCATATAAGTAAGTCGGTTTAAGTGACCATTTTCGGTTTAAGCATCCATCTTCCAATATATTAGAAGGTGAAAGTGATATCCTACATTGCATGCATATTGTAAATACTGCCATTGTGTTACTCTCCAATCACATATTTCATTAGCTGATCCAAATTATAAAAGCTACTCCTAGGAGAAAGGGGGATAGAGGTTGTTACCTTGAGGAGAGCGGCAGCCGGCGGCACACCCTGTTGGACCAGGTGGAGGTGGTAGTGAGGTGGCGATACGCCTACCTTGTGTTGGACGCCAGCGGCGTCGCACCCTGCTGGAGCGGGTGAGGCGGTTTTAGAGCTAAGAACGGGTGGAGGCAGCAGTGAGATGGTGGCGGATGTCCAGTGTAGCAGTGCTCCAGTGACGGCAGGTGGCGGCCATTCAGAAGTGGGGATGGGCAGCGGTGAGGTGGGGGGTAGGGAGGGCCGGGAGGGTGGCGGCGGTAAGGAGGGCTGGCCGAGAGGGAGGGGCAGCAGGGAGATCAGGAGGAGTCACCAGAGATGCAGCCGCAACAAATTTCGTGAGCAGAGAGGAGCAGAGGAAGGAGCCAGTTGAGCTATACAGATGCTTGAGAAGCCCTAGCCTTGCCTAGCCGAATTGTGCAAGAAAAAAAATCAAATTGGGCTGAAATTATTTGACCGGTATGGGCTTTTATCGCCATGGGCAGCAACTGTAAGACCCCTAAGGCCCAGCCCGGCCTAGTTCTTGCCAATATAGGGCACGGTTAGGGAGTCCAGTGCCTGGCACCCTCACGCCCTGCACCCTGCATTGTGCAATCGCTGCCACCGCGCCATGCAGCCGCCGTTCACCGTGCAGCCGCCGCCGCACCGTCGTCCCTGTGGTCGCGCCGCCATGCCGCAGCCACCGCGCCGTCGCTTCCTACCAGCCGGCGTCGACGCCACCACCCCACCATCGCCGTTGACATCGCTGCTGCAGGGCATAGATTTATCGCCGTGGGCAGCAACAACAGAAATATCCAAAACTTCGCCGAAATAATTTTTTCTGATGTAGCTAATCCTAGCCTCACCCGTGTTCGGAACATCCTCACTACGATATCTAGCCTCCTCGGCCTAACCCGTTTTCGGCATGCCGCAGCCACCGCGCCGTCGCTTCCTACCAGCCGGCGTCGACGCCACCACCCCACCATCGCCGTTGACATCGCTGCTGCAGGGCATAGATGACCTGGGCAGCGAGTGCAGTGGGAAGAGATGGCCAAAGGAGGAGAAGAGGAAGAAGAAGGAACGGGTAAGCCAAGTGTAGGAGGAAGGGAAGAAAGGGAAGAAGAGCAAGGGCAGAGTTAGGGTTTCACCCAAATCCGTGGGAAGGGTTGCAAATTGAGGTAAAATTCTATGATTTGCCCTCTATTAAGTTGAGTATGGTGGGATTTGGGATAAATTGCAAGCCATAAGTTTGGAAATTGTAGGATTGGTTGGCAATCTGTATATGCAGTAGCTTGTGAGTTAAATTCGTGATATTTATGTCCAGAATCCGAGCATGGCCTTATGGAAAGAATTGTAGGCTATGTTTCTAGCTTTCCAACGCGCCCAAGAACGCATAATTTGGCTAAGCGGTTTAGGAATTATGGCTTCCGGAGCACTGCTGTTCTGATTTAGGTCGTGGCGGGTTTTTTGTTTACGTGATAGTCTCTGTGT
The DNA here is from genome assembly GCA_005191435.1 of Raddia distichophylla. Taxonomy (NCBI): domain Eukaryota; kingdom Viridiplantae; phylum Streptophyta; class Magnoliopsida; order Poales; family Poaceae; genus Raddia; species Raddia distichophylla. The sequence goes on along the minus strand of SPJY01025736.1, from coordinate 329,025 downwards.
CCAGTTAATAAACAAGTTAACTACTAAGAGATTATGATAAACATAAAGCCAACTGCATTAGGGGTTGGAAAGGGTAAGGATAGATGGTAATGTCAATTTTATATAATGCTTGATAGTGGTATCAAGTCGGTTGATGGCTATGTTTGTATGTAGGTGTCGCATTTGGGACGGCTTCGACGTCTCGTCCTCCTGACTCATTTGGTAACTAAGGCAAGTATATGATGTGATGTGTGTGAACATGACTGGTTGAATGCTATAATGTGTGAATCACTTTATGTTTAATTCATTGTCAAATTATGATGAACTGATGAGATGAATGGTAAAGTGGGCTTCCTCTTTACTTATATACATATGCATCCTAGGCATTAGGTTTGCATGGAAAAGGATGATGGCATGAAGCCCTACCTCGGTAGGCACCCCCCACGGGATGGCGGGGTAGACCTGCTTCGGCGGTCAACCTCCACGAGATGGAGTGTAGGGTGTGACACCGACGGGTGTACACTCAGCGGTACCGGTACACGCTTATGAGATATGAGCATAATGCATTGCATTGATGAACGCTGCATTGCATTGATGAACATGGTTATGATTGGAAAGTTGTTCTGTTGCTATGGATTTCATATAAACATGTTCTATGTCATCACTATTATGTACTTGCTGAGTCTTGGACTCATGCTTGTTTGTTTATGTTTTTAGGTGAACCCTGAATTTGGCATACATTGGGAAGGGAGTTGTTTCACGTGATGAGCACTTCACTTTTGATCACATTAATATATCCATGGTAAATTAGTGGCTTGGCTAGTTTTTTTTTGTGGTGTCCGAAATAGTAAAACTGAGGTTATGATTGTTTACGCTAAGTATGACTGAAGCATGTAATTTAATCACCGGTTTGTTGGATTAGTTGTGATAAATGTTGTTGCTATATAAACTGCATGTGTTTGTTGTAGCATTTTCAGAGGAAATGTTGCTGAAATTTCAAATAGTATGTTATGTTGGTGGCATTCCGGGCTCGATGTTGAGCCGGGGTGTTACAGCAACAACAGAAATATCCAAAACTTCGCCGAAATAAATTTTTCTGATGTAGCTAATCCTAGCCTCACCCGTCTTCGGAACCGCCTCACTACGATATCTAGCCTCCTCGGCCTAACCCGTTTCCAGCATGCTCCACCACGATATCTATCCAGATCTGGCCTCACCCATCTTTGGAGTGCCTCGCCACAGCCTAGCATCAAAGTCCTATAACAACACAAACAAGCAAACCATGAAGTAGCACTGCACTAGCCAACACAGAACCTAACCATGAGCTATTGGGATGGATAAATTTTTCAAACCTGAATAGGGTGTCTTGTTGCAAGGTAGGTGCAACAAGTCCGAGACTTGGGTGCTAATGTGGGACCCACCCTATTTTCCTATGGACCAATTATTTGAGGTAGTACTACAATGCGACCATGTGTGCGGAAATGCGACATCCTACAGAATACCCATTGAACTTTTGGCTTGGTCATCTCGTGTGGCGGAAAAGGTGCAAAAGCTTTCGAACGTCATCCTTAGGCTCAAGAGGGGAACACAACAAACAGAAGCTTCATCATGCGTTGTGAGGAATCCTTCAAGGCGATGTCAGGCAAGAGTAGATGGTTAAAGGTCATGCTATGATGCCCTCCGATGGAAGTGCATTGTATCACATGGGTCAAACGTGCATCATCCGCAAAGCGTACAACTATCATGATAGCTTTGCATGAGGTCATGAGTGGACGACGGGGAGTTGCCTCGTTGGTACTTTTAACTATTTATTTTCAAAATATTTTGAATGAAAACCATGATAACAGTATTATGTTTTGCTTTATTCCTCATAATGGCACTGTGAGCGCAAGGGTGTTAAGTACAAGGTGGGGATATCGTGGTTAGCCACTTGGGGAAAAATGGACAGTTGTTGGAATATTGAAAATAAATGATTCAAATATTTGTTTTTCCAATGTTTTTCATGTTTCAAAAACTTAGGGAGAACTTTTTAAAGCTAGCATTATGCAAAAGAATCTTACCGTTCCTTTGTAAGCCTTAGTTGTGTATTCACATACTCACCCCACCTTAAATGCATGTTGCTCATTCCAACGAGCATATTGAAGCCCAAAGAATCCTTTTAGAGAAGATGAGTTTCCCGAAGAACGACTTTAGTATTTCAGTTCAAGACGAATGATATTCTAACGTCTAGGAGCGTGTCTCTACAGTTTTGCTTGTCGAGTTTATTTTGGTTTTCATTGGTTTTCAGTTGTATTTTGTTTAAATTTAAAGTCTTTCGTTGTTGTATGTCTTTTGAGCTAATTTTTTTAAATATTTGCCATGTTGGCAAGTGTTGGCGATTCTTATGCCCTACAAACTAAATCCACAAGCGCACGGATGTTGTTGTAACTTAGTAAAGCTCTCTCTCACACACTATTCCACACTCAAAAAGTAATGCAGTAGAAATAAATGCTTAGCTAAGTAAATAAATAAGAATTTTATTAAATAAAACCTAAAACGTACGGGAAAGTAAAGATACATGAGTTTTACTGGAACTCCGAGATGAAGCTCGACTCAACTATAACTCCCAACTATGCTAGCCTAGCTTTACATGGTGACAATATGTAGAAGTGGGCTATCTCCTCATGGTGGTGGTGTTAGTGCAAATGAGGGAGAGGAGGCCTATTTATAGTGTGGAGGTGAGTTGGGGATGTGGAGATGCTCCAAGGAATATTCCCCTCCATATTCTGTCCTTGTGCCATGTGTCAAAGCTTTCTTGCTTCCTAGTCCTTCTCCACGCGCTACAAATAAGGAAACAAAGGTAGGGGAGCCGGTTGCATGCGAGGGGTAGACCAACTAGTCTGAGGAGGTCGGCCGGCCAGGCAAGGTCGACCGGCCTGGCGCTGGCCTCCCCTCAATCCTCCGTTGCACCGAAGTCTTCTCTGGAGGTCCTGATTGCTCCCCCAAGTCGGTTGATTGTGGTTTGCATAGGTAAAGTCAATTTTTAGCCATGCAAGGTGTTTCTTGGATCCATCCGGTCAATTCGATCAAACCAACATTGAATCGACGCTCCATGAGGATCCCTATGTGTTTCCTTCCATATGGGAGAAAGGTCGAGGCCATTTGGGTGAAAAGTGGGGCTACTGGTCTAACCTAGGCTGCTGGGCCCCAAAGGTTGGCCGGTCTGACCAAATTGCCTAGCCTAGACCCCTTTTTAGCCCGATTCGCCATCTTGTAAATATTGTAACTTTTGCGTTCGAACATTGAATTGGGTGAACCAGTAGTCCTTTTCGATTGACTCGATTAGTAATCCAACATGGTGCGGTGAAATTTGTCTTTTGCTGACTTTTGTGATAATGCCTCTTATGAACTCCTTTTGGAACCAAATGTGACATGCTCGTATAATCGTCATATCATGCTTAATTCGGGCATGTCCCTGCAAAACGTAAGAATACACCAAAAGTCGCGAAACTCGTTAGTGTTAGGCAATATGTTGCATAGAACTTGGTATGTTTCCCATTTTATACTGAAAAGTTGACGGGTAAAATCAGAGTTAAGGACCGTCATCACCTCCAAGCTTGAACTTTTGGTCATCCTCAAGCTAAAACTCAAATTCGGACCCGAGGGATCAGGTATTGCACCAATGCCTATTATCATGCAAGTACTAAGTTGTTGACGATTCTTACGCACTACAGAATTAATCCGCAAGCAGACGGATATCGCGGTAGTTTTCACCCGGAAGTATTCCAAGGTATCTTTTTATTCCTCAGGGAACATGGGTAAGGATATTGCTATCGGTTAATTATTTTATCTCTACTATTTAAGATACCAGCTAATATAAATAGCAGGGGTAAGGATAATGATAATATAACAATAAGTGGCATACACAGTAGTGTGAATGATAAGTGACATACACAGTAGTGTGAATGATAAGCAGACGACTCAAATAGCTAGGAGGTTAACGAGACGAGAGTAATGTTCCTACAATAAGTTCAATCAGTTACTAAGCTTGAGCTAGTAGATATATGAATGATGGAATTGTTTAAGAACTCCTCGGAGCTCGGCCGATTTAGTTAAGAACACCGGATGGTTATGATCACCCTCGATTGGGCTCAACTGGATTAAGACTAATGGGCGGACTTCACAAAAGCTGATACCATTAGGATAACAGGGTTGTCACTACCTACTACCTACCGCACAACCATTGAATTAGGTGTCTACCGAGTCCGAACTAGTTTCAAACACCACGTTTGCTACTACAGTTAATTGCTTCCTCTCAGATCCTTGAAGAACGATCTAAGTTCAATACTTAGGCAACCCATGTTTTTGAGCATCAAGCCAGACTCGATACCAGACAGACTTAAAAATGAGCTCCAATGATTCCCCACTCTCAACTATGCGGAATATAAATGCTCAACTTATGTAGAGAAATGAACTTATATTACAAATTAAAGTCTTATTAGGAAAGCTAAAAATACAAGAGCTATTACCCGAATCCAGAAGACGCTTCCGGAACTCCGAGCCATAGCTCGACTCCCAAATTAAATAAGAACTACTCTTGCAAATGACAAAGTGAAGCTCCAAATGTGTGTGTGTGTGTGTGTGTGTCACAAGTGAGGAGAGGGGGATCCTTTTATAGCCAACCGGAGCCAATGGGAGGTTGCCACGGTAGGGGACACGTGTAATCTCCACACCAACCAAAGTGGAACTCGAGGAAGAATCCAAGGGGGTCGGCCGGCCTAGGGTGGGTTGGCCGACCCACCTTTGGCACCTCCCGGCCCTCGATTTCTCCTAGGATGCTTTTTTGATGGTAGATGATCTCTCAACATCGATTTTGGTAGTTGGAGCCAGTAAATTCCCCTTCCAAGTGCCCACATGGATCCATCCCAAAGCAATCTAAGCCTATGGACCAAATCGACGATTGTGGACGGTAGAGATGGTCTCCTTGTATGCTTCTTGGATGACCAGAGAAGAGAGCCGATTTGGCGACTAAAGTGGGTCGGCCCCGACCAGTTCTTTTGTCTAGTTCAGCTTCGTTTTTTTCTAGTGTGTTCCTTAGGACAAAATCTCAGCAAAACTTGTGGAACATTATTAGTTTAAATGAAATTCATACATAAATCTTGATTTCCCCCATATTATCACAATGTTGGCGTATGTCAGCGTATAATTTTGGACTTTAGCGACTGCCAACACACACCCCAACTTGAACTTTTGCTTGTCCTCGGGCTAACTACTCAATGTCAGACTGTCGGTGTCTAGGAAACGCGCCTCGGAGGGCCGTGGGTCCACAGACCGGCAAACGAATTTGTAGTTGGACTGAGGCCCAACGACAACCCTTCTCAACAGCCCGGGGCGGCGGCCGAGCTCGCGGGGGCTCTGGCCGCGCGGTCTTCCCGGACAGCGACTGGTGCGACTTGGCGATCAGGGTACAGATCCGTCGTATGGTGAGAAGAAGAGGAGGAGAGAGGGAAAGCAATACAAACCGTGAAGACACAAGTGACTTACTCTGGTTCGAGCCCCCACTGCCGGGTAATAGCTCTACTCCAGCCTTCGTTGATTATAAGGTGGAAAGCAGTACAAGTGTGCCGAAACCGGGCTTGACGGCACCGATCCCGAGCTTACAAGGAGGTATCGGACACTATGGAGACTAAGGACTACAGCTATTGCTAATGAAGCTTCGGATTCTGGGCGTCCAGGAGAGATCGATCGAGGATCCCCTCTTCGTTGGGCAAGTCCTTCCTTTTATAGGCATGGCGGGTCACCCGGAGCTGATACGGTGGGCCCCGCGCCGCGAAGGGCTTGAGCATTGAATTTGATTTGACGGAAAGGTGGGGCGGTTACGCCTCCCTGGGCGTGACTCCCACGATCTCCGCTTCGACCGTTGCCTTCCTTGATAAGGCGACGTCCCTGGGGGGGAACCCCTATCGCAGAACATCCCCCTGCCTCCATTTGCATCCTTCCATCCTGCCCCTCGCCTCCTTGCTTTGCTGCTCCCGGCGACCATGGTGTTCATCGGAGATAGCGCTCTTACGAGGGAGAGGATGGCAGAGTTAGAGAGGGACGGCTTTGTGAAGCCGGGTTCTTGGAGTCTCCCTAGCGCAGCCCGGGAGCCAGAGCCCGAGCGTACCGAGCTGGTCTGCTTCGAGAGTTCGGCCATCAGCGGGTCTCGCGCGCCGGAGTCACAGTTCATGACGGACCTCTTCGCTTTTACGGAACTGCGGCCAGAGAACCTGTCCCGCAGCCCTACGTTCACTTATCTATCTTCGCGCACCTGTGTGAGGCGTTCTGCGGGGTACGACCCACGGTGAGTCTCTTCCAGCAATATTTTGAGCTGAAGGCCGTCGGCCACCGCGCGGGCAACGACGGAGTCTTCTATCTCACCTCTCGCCGGACTCGGGGTAGCCGAACATATCCGGAATATGAGATCAAAACGAAGGTTGATGGTTGGGCCCGGCGGTGGTTCTACCTGAACCGTGGGGACTCGAATTTGGAGTACTCATCGGCCACGCCGGAGACGCCGATCTTTGAGCGCAGCGAGCCCTACCGGAGGACCAAGTGACGGCGTACGAGATTACAGAGCGCGTCAAGAAGGGCATGACGGGCTACGATGTTGTCAACAGCTTTGTCCGGCACCGGATCAGCCCGCTGGGGCGCCGCGAGCGGTGCGTCAGCGAGTTGGGCGGATGGGAGGATCCGGACCTGGATTTCCATCAAGGTAAGCGCCTGCCGCGCTGCTTTGTTTTACCTTAGGTCGGGGCACGTCGTGACCGTCTGTGATGCCTCTGTTGACGGTCAATTTCGATAACAAATAATATGATTCGATCGTGAACATTTGGTGAAATGAATGGAACCGGAACTAAAATTGTGTAAATTTAGAAAGTTCCACGAGTTTTGGTAAGATTTTGCATGCAGGGACCCACTGAGCGAAATTGGGCCCGAACCGGGCAAAAGAGTGGGTCGGCCGACCCACCCTAGGCCGGCCGACCCAGCTCCTTCGCCCAGTCAGGTCAGGGTTGCACCGGGACTTCTACAAGTAATCCTAGAACACATCCAAGCCGTCGATTCCAGTCGATTTCATCTAGAAAGAGGAGTAATCCTCAAGTTAAGCATAGGATTCTAAAAGAACCCAATGCTACCGGCCTCCAACTGCCAAACCGACTCATGGAGGAGATCTACACTGCACAAGAAGCATCCTAGCCAAATTGGAGGGCCATGATCGACAAAAGGCAGGCCGGCCGACCCCCTAGGCTGGCCGACCCACCTCTTGGCTCCATTGGATTCCCCCTTCGGCAGGGTGCTTGTGACACCTGTCCCTAGTCGTGTCAGCACTCCATTGTTCACGGTGGCCGATAAAAGGAGGTGATCTCCTTCATTTGAGGATAAACAACAAAGAGCAACACAAGTGAGAGTGAAGTAGAGTTGTGCTACCCTCAAGTAGAGTAGGAGAGAGGAGAGTTAGTGTAAGGGAGGAGCTGGAGTGTCGGTATCCCTCACTAGAGCTCCGGAGCTGGACTTGGATGCGGGTTCTGCTTCCGTCTTCTATCGGTAACACTCAGTCTTGACTTATTTAATTATCAAGTTCAGTCTATTTATTTTGTCTCTGTTGGTATTAGGCCCGTACTAGTCTTGAGTGCTAAGATCTTTGTGCTTAATTGTCCACCTAGAGATTAGTATAAGAGGTAGTAGGGGTGCGTACTGAAGTGACGTCCTTGGTACGTATTACTACTAGGAACAGACGTGGTGTCTGGACTAGTTAGTAGCCGGTAGGCACCTGCTTCAACGGACGTGTGGTAGGTAATAGGTGGTGACAGCCCTATTATCCGGCTTAGACTTTGTGAAATCCACCCCGTTAGTTGCAGACCAGTTGAGCCAAATCAGGACGATCATAACCATTCGGGATTCCAATTCAGGATAGCGGGTGGTAGTGAGTGCCTGAGCTCCGATTCAGAGTCGCAAATTAAATAAGAATAGAACTTGAACCTTTCTGACTAGTGTCCGAAGAGCCTCTTGATCCGAAATACATTTATCCCATTGTTGATTCCATATCACCATTTTCATATCCATCCGGGTGAATAAGTGTAGAAAATAGAAACTTCTCATTCCTCGTGGAAAATCGATACCTTTGGAATACTCCTGGGTAAAAACTACTGCGATATTCGTGCGCTTGTGGATTAAAACTCTAATAGGTATAAGAATCGCCAACAGCCTCGCAGGACTCTCGGCCCACGATGCCGCGCGTATCGCGGGCATGTTGCTGCCCATTGACAAGAATCCTCACCCCACAAGATTCGTGAGGGATAAATTGTCCGCGGTAAGCGCCCGTAGGGTGTTCGACCAAATTCCAGGCTGGGCGTGTCTTTCGAGTCCTGATAGCCTGGGCTGACTTTTTGTATGCAGCGAACATGGGGAGTGGCCAAGGAGGCCACGAAAGCCACGGGCTCCGCAGGGGAGCCTTTGTATGTACAGCCACTGGCGGTGCGCTCGCCGCCAGGGGGATCGCCGACGGCGTCCGGCGGGGCGCCAGCCTTGCAGGCGACGTCGGGTGAGAGAAGCTCGGCACCGGCTGCGGCAGACGCGGCACAGGTAGGCGCGGCGTAGGTGAGTTCTTTTCTTTTGACGCAGGCCGGGTGTTGGGCGCTCAACTAACCTCGGGCTCTGTTTTCTGCGCGTGTCCAGGGCGCGGCGCCTACGAAAAAGAGGAGGACGTACCAGCTTGCCCAGGACAGCGATGACGAAGATGTTGTGCTCGTGGCGGGACCGTTGCCAGGAGCGATGCCGCGACGGGGGCCCATGAAGAAGGTCGTCACAACCCGGATGAAAGCAGCCGTGCCAACCATGAGGTTCGTCGGCGGGTTAGAGATGGAGCTCTTTCTGCGCCCTACACTGGGGGTGTATGAGGGCACGGAGCTCGAACCAGCGCGTAAGTTTCTCGTGCTGCTCGTCATCACTCTGCCTTTGTGTTTGACTGCCATGTTCGTTTTTGACTGTAGTACGTAGCGCCGAGGTGGCAGTTGAGGCGCAGCCTCCCTCTGCTGAAGCCAGGGCAGCCGAGAGCGAACCGGTCGAGCCCGAAGGAGGGGGATTCCTGTCACAGTCGCTGGAGGATGTCGGGTTGTTGAGGCCGACAGACGCGCGGGACAAGGACAGGCAGCTGATTCGTGGGGGGTCATCGACTTGCCTACCGTTGGCGGTGTTGGATGCGTCTGACGAAGTCGCGGAGACGGTGAAGGTCGACACCGACAAAGCTTCCTTCTGGGTCACGCCCCTGCGCGTTGAAGGATGCACATCGCACGGGTGGTGGCCGATTGATCGTCGGGGGATCGCTGATTTCTTCAAGACCCCAAATGGGAGGGCACCCCCGGTGCCCGACCGACGCATGCTGCTAGTTGGCTAGGACTGGCCGGTGCGCGTGCTTGTACCATCGGGTTGGATAAGTGTCTCGGTGACCAGCGTGGGCCCGCTGGCGTCCGCGGGTTGGATCTCTGCCACCCCGGAATGGGTGGAACAGCAGGCTAACGACAGGGCACAGCGCTCTATCAGGGGAGGCCCGCCGGCCGTGAAGATCTACCCTACCCCTGGGCTGGAGAGGAAGGATCTCCTAAAGCGCCAGGACGCCATTACCATAGGTGAGCTGAATACCGCCCGCCAGCGTGCTAAAGCGGTAGAGGCCGAGGCGGAGCGGTTGCGTCTAGAGGCAGCGGGTGTGGCTGCGCTCCCTCGACCACGTCCGATTATGGCAATCGGCGCGGCCCCCACTTTTCTGGCTCCCGCGGAGGGCGAGAGCGCGACGGAGGCGGAGCTTCGGGCGGCGAAGGCTGGCCAGGCCCTGGCGGAGGGCGCGGTGGACAGGCTTAAGGCATGGCTCAAGGAGGCGCAAGACGCAACTTAGAGGGCCGCAGGACGGGCCGAGCTCTCAGCGGATAGACGGAAGCTCGCACAGGAGGTCGCGCAGCTCCTTGACGAGCTCTAGCGATCGTTGGATGTTGCGGAGCAAGCCGTTCGGGTGAGGCCCGGACTCGAGGAATCTTTGGCCGCTGCTGAGGCGGCGCTTATGGCCCGGGCCAGAGGAAATGACGTCCTGGCCCCCTCAAAGGTGGCGGACATGATCAAGGCCGAACTCGCGGCTGCCATGTTGAGGGCGGACGAGCTAGAGGCCATGCTGGCAGGGGCCCGGGCTGAGCTTCGCGAGGCTAAACTGGTTGCGAAGCAAGCAATAGTGGCGAAGGCCGAGCTCACGGCCCAGGTGGAGGATGCCGAGAGGTGGGTGGTTGCGGCTGGAGCGATTGCTTCTCTTTCGGCAAAATCACCGGTATAATCCACGGCGGCAGCGGCGCCGCGTCCCGTGTCATCGGAGGGGAGCGGCCCGGATTCCTTAAGTTGCTCGCCCCTGCCGTTGCACGAGGCGCACCTCCGTGGGTTCGATCGAACCGTGTGCGACGCCATTGAGGAGAGGGTGAAGGGCATGCTTGCTCTCAACAAGAAGGTAACATCTTTGAGTCCGCACACTACGCTTAAGCATTGACCTTCCGTGACTGGATCCGTTTTTTCTTGTTTCAGTCATGCGCCCTTATTGTTGTCATGTCCTCATTGATGGAGGAAGCTCGCGGGCGGTCCGGTAACGACGCGATGGAGATCGAATGCCTTTCTGCTGAGCTCGCGCAAGCCCGGGCTCGGATAGAGCGCGCGAACGCGCTGGCTGCTGAGAACGAGGTTCGTGGAACCACCCGCGTCGCCGAGCTAGAGGCCATGCTCCAGGCAGCGCAATAGAAGGAGCGGGAGGCCGCGGCGAGGTTTGCCCAGGCCCAGGAAACGGAGAAGGTCGTAGTGAGCCAAGCCCAGGTGACCCGTGAAAAGGCAGGCCGAGCCCGTGCTGCCTTTTATGAAGAGCGCAGGCGCAGGGAGGCGGCCTCCGGGCAGCTGGAGGCTACTCTATCCGAGCGCCACTCCACTGTACGCGGGCTTGAGGAAGCCCGCGATAAGCTCGCGCAGGAGATTGCTATGCTTTGGGAGGCCGAGACGAAGTTCAAGGCTGGGACGGAATGCATGAGGAAGCAGGCGCAAGACCTCGTTGATGCCCGGGCTAAACTGCGCTAGGAACAAAACAAGATGGACTCACAAGCTGTAGAATTGCTTCAGGCGCGAAAGCGGATCCGAGACCTAGGAATCGAGCTGGAAAGGCTCCAGCTGCAGCACGGGTCGTGGCTTGACCCGGGCTACTTTGTTCCCGAACTCCACGCCATAAACATTTTTGCTTTACCGCTTGCTTAATGGATGAGCACCGCGTACTGTGGCCGGAGAGCTTAGCCATTTTCCCTTAGTTTATTGTATCAAATCACGCGCACTGTGGGCTTTGGTGTGCAGCACAGTGTCTTGCTGACAGCTGGGGCACGTCTGCCAGGCGCGGATGCATAGGAGAAACCACGCCGCGACGGTTCGTATACATGGCCCAAACCACGCGTCAAGCCGATTTGACGCTTTTGGGCCTTGTTCGCGTTGTTCCGCTCTGAAGGACGGTAATTCGTCTCCTTGCTAACAGTGGGACCGGGACACACGTCGCGTGGCGACTGGCGTAGTTGGTATTCCGCGGGGCAGCGCGTCTCTTTGGCTCGCGTGGTGGGTTTTAATTACCCATCCCTTCGTGCGCAGCGACGCTTAGGGTAGCCCGCAGAGTGATGGGACGCTGCCTTGCCGCCGGCCTATAAAGCAAGGTGCAGTGCGTCGCGTTGCCTTCACACTTAGCCTGCGCCAGCAAAGATCGCAAGCAGAGAGAGAGAGAATAGAGGGAAAACAGCGAGAAAGGCAGAGCGATCGGAGCAATGTCTTCCGATGCAAGCTCCGATTTCATGCACTCCTGGCTAGAGGAGGCACTGGCGGACGCACCGCCGCCGCTCCCTCCATCGCCTCTGATCCAGCGCGCTGAGGAGGAGGTGGATGCGCCGGGCCCCGTTGTCGCGGGCCAGGCGGCCGCCATGGTGGCAAATGCCCAAGTCCGTGCCGACGAGGAGGCGGCCGCAGCGCTAGCCTTCGCGCTCGCGGCGGAGTAGGAGGAGCAGTACGCGGTGGCGGCGCAGATCACCGCCGACGCGGCGTATGCCGCCGCGTGGGCGGCGGAAGAGAAGGCTCCGCCGGAGGCTACGGCGGAGGAGGAAGCTGAGGCGGTGGTGGAAGCTGCCGTGGGGGCGCTGCCGCCGCTCATAGGCGCCAGCGTCCACTGGCAGAGGGCGCGGGACCAGCGCGCGCCCGGCCCGTCGGCGCCTGCGCCGGCTCTGTCGTCGTCGTCGACGGAGTCCGCTGCGCCGCCGGCTCATCGTCAGCGCCGCTCCTAGGAGCGGCAAAGTAGCTTAGTAGAAGTAGGCTTTTGGGCGCCGCCGTAGCCGTAGTAACGTGGCGCCTTCTTTTGTGGTGGCCTGGGCTGCCTTTTGCTTGTACAGTCTTGAGTCCTTTTGGAAATGTAGCTTCAGACCTTGATGAATTTTCTTTGTTAAGCTTGTTCACTTTCCTCCCTTGCGTAAATCTGTAATGTAAAAGTAGGAGAACTAGATGAACAGTAGCGAAGCTCTGAGGCGAACTTAAGAAATTTAGGCAAAACGAGTTGCTTTGAAAGATTGCTTTTGTGCGCATAGCCATCCAGCCCCCAGGCCGTGGCCAAGTCCAAGTGCGATCTTGGAGTTAGGCGCGGTCTAAAGACTAGTGTGACTTAGAAAAATTTCGCGCAAAATCGCCAGCCCCCGAGCTTCGTTATGCGCGCGATGGTGCGGGCTTGGCGAAGTTTAGGACTTAGAAAAAAACTGGGCGAAAAAATCTCCCAGCCCCCGAGCGTTGCGAGCCCAAAGTTAGTCATCAAAACAAACCTGACGTGGGCTTATTGTACCTTAGGCCACGGGAATTCCACACTGCGCGGAGCCTTATTAGGGTGTGAGATGTCGGCTTATCCCGTTGTAGAAGTGCTCCGAAGTGCTTTATCCTTAGCCGTCGGATTTTTGCCACGGGCTTGCTTAAGATGGACAAGATTTAGCTCGGCGTAGCCTGTGATTGGAGGCAGATGCGGCTTTCTTTTTTTTGAATTGAATTGAAATGAAGGAAACTTACGACCTGATTAAGCATAGAAGCGTCGTAGAAGGGAGATGTTCCATGAGCTAGGGAGCTCGTCCCGATTCTTGTCAGCAAGGCGTACCGAGCCAGTACGGGCTGCGGACACTACTTTGTACGGTCCTTCCCACTTGGGGCTGAGCTTGTTGGAGCCTGCGAGGTTCTGAATGCGACGTAGAACTAGGTCTCCTACTTGTAGGGTCCTTGTATGTACGTTTCGTGTCGCGTAGCGACGCAGGGTCTGCTGGTACGCCGCAGCCCGGAGTAGGGTATGCTCACGTCGTGGCTCTAGTAGATCGAGGTCGAGCTGCCACTCCTCGTCGTTGGCCACGAGGCTGGCAAAGTCACCGCGATCGGATCCTAGTCTCATTTTTGTTGGGACGACGGCTTCCGAGCCATAGACGAGCCTGAAAGGAGTTCCTCCCGTAGCCCGGCTGGACGTTGTCCGGACTGTCCAAAGGACTGACGGCAGCTCGTCGACCCAACATTGTTGTTTAGCCTTGAGGGCGTCGTAGACTCGCTTTTTGATGCCTTGGACTAGCTGTCCATTAACTCGCTCAGCCGCTCCGTTACTCTGTGGGTGGGCCACAGTGGCTAGGGCGAGCTTCATGGCAAGTTCTTCGCAGTAGTCGTTGAACTCCCGGCTCGTGAATTGGGTGCCATTATCAGCGATGATTCCGCTGGGCACTCCAAATCATACGACGATGCTTCGTAAGAAACATACCGCGGCGGTTGCGGTGATGTTGGAGACCGGCCTAGCCTCAATCCACTTGGTGATGGTGTCGATGGCTACGAACAAGTACGATTTGCCACCGAGCCCTTTGGGGAACGGTCCCAGGAGGTCCATGCCCTAAACCGCGAAAGGCCACGCTAGTGAAATTATTTGTAGCCTATACGCGAGCTAGTGTGTCATCCGCGCATGGTATTGGCAAGCTTCGCAGTGCTTGACTAAAGCTTCTGCGTTGCTCATCGCAATGGGCCAATAGTAGCCCATGCGGAACGCTTTGCCGACAAGGGTTCTGTGTGAGGCGTGTGCGCTGCAGATGCCCTCGTGTATGTCGGACAGAAGGTACTTACCTTCCTCTTGGGTAACGCACTTACAAAGCACGCCATTAGCACCCCTTCGGTACAGCGAGCCCCCGTGCAGACGGTAAGCTTGGGCTCGCCTTTTTAGTTCGGAACGCTTAGCAGCGTCCTCGGGCAATGTCCCCTGCTCCAAGAACTAGATGAATGGCATCATCCAGGAGGTGCTTTACTCGAGGTATGAGACAGTACCGGATGTCTCGGTGTGGGGGTAGAAGGCGTCACCGTGGCCTCCTCTCCGGATGGAATGGAGGGCTTTAAAAGGTGCTGCACTAGCACCCCCGGCAGGGCCGGTTCTTGTGAGGATACGAGCTTAGCGAGCTTGTCAGCTTCGCCGTTCTCTTCCCTGGGAATGTAGCTAATTTCGAAACTCGTGAAACGCTTCTCCAGTTTCCTCACTTCAACCAAGTACCGCGCCATTGAGTCGTCAGTTGCCTGAAACTCCTCCCTGACCTGGCGGACGACGAGCTGCGAATCCCCTTTCGCAACAAGTCGTTTTATGTCGAGCGCAGTGCCTGTTCTTAGGCCTGCTAGTAGGGCTTCATACTCCGCGGCGTTGTTGGTCACTGCAAAGTGTATTTGTATGGCGTGCTGGAGTCGCTCTCCGTTGGGGGAGATGAGAACGAGACCGCATCCTGATCGCTCGGACTGGTGTGAACCGTCCAAAGAACAAAGTCCACCGACCTTCTTCCCTATCTTGACCTGGAGAGCTTATCTCTTGCTTATCCGGCCTGGTCAACTCTGCAACGAAATCAGCCAGGACCTGGGCCTTGATCACAGTACAGGACACAAACTGGATGTCGAATTCACCCAGCTCGACTCCCCACTTTGCGACCCGGCCTGTGTTCTCCGGTTTTCGGTGAATGTCCTTGATCGGGTAAGTAGTCGGGACAATGACTTGGTGGGCTTCGAAATAGTGACGCAACTTGCGCAAGGCCATCAGCAAGGTGTCGGTATAATAAATACCGGGGTATGAAGAGTCCTGGAGAAGACCGGGCGAGGGCCCCACACGTCAGGCGGGCGACCAGGCCCCAGCGTGTGGGCGAGCCCCTCAAGCGCCGGGTGAGGGCCCCACACGTCAGGCGGGCAACCAGGCCCCAGCGTGTGGGCGAGTCCCTCAAGCGCCGGGCGAGGGCCCCACAAGTCAGGAGGGCGACCAGGCCCCAGCGTGTGGGCGAGCCCCTCAAGCGCCGGGTGAGGGCCCCACACGTCAGGCGGGCAACCAGGCCCCAGCGTGTGGGCGAGTCCCTCAAGCGCCGGGCGAGGGCCCCACAAGTCAGGAGGGCGACCAGGCCCCAGCGTGTGGGCGAGCCCCTCAAACGCCGGGTGAGGGCCCCACATGTCAGGAGGGCGACCAGGCCCCAGCGTGTGGGCGAGCCCCTCAAGCGCCGGGTGAGGGTCCCACAAGTCAGGCGGGCGACCAGGCCCCAGCGTGTGGGCGAGCCACTCAAGCGTGCAGGGTCCCTCTCTGTCAAGTGGGGCCCGCATGGCAGGGAGCGTTTCGAAAGGAGTCTTCTGGGCGAAGGCTCCCCCTGCTGTGAAGGACGGGCGCATTCAATGTGACATTACGCGCGAATAGACAGATGAAGAGATGATTACCGCCACAGTGACCTCTGCAGGTCTGATCAACTGTCACTGTGGCGCTGCAGAATTGACCGGCAGAGAGAGAGTTTGCCCTCATTAAGCTAGCCGCCCGCGTCAGAAGGAGCAGGCTGGGCCCCGCCCGTAGTCTCACTGGCGTGTTCACACGGGTCGGAAGCCACTTGCGAAGCACGCGTGGGCAGCGCCATACGACACAGTAGCAGCATGTTTTCGTCTCTCCTGTCCCGTCCCCCACGTGTTATCGGTGTACTGAGAGTACTGTACTGCCTACCCTCTCGGCTCTCTCCGTCATGTTCAAGGCTTGTATAAAAGGGGAGGAGAGAGAAGGGAGAGGGGGATCGAAACATTCTGTAATCACATTCCACACAACCACAACACGAAAAGAGCTAAGGCTCGGCAGGAGTAGGACTGTTACCAGCGAGGGGGTCCGAACCTGGGTAAACTCTGCGCGTCGCTCCTCACCGTGCCCGACGCTCGAATCGAACTGAGCCCAAGCTGATCGGCTAGCAAGATAGAAAATCTGATAGGGGTGTAATCCGCAGTGGTTGAGCGGAGAGGACGCCGTCACAAGGCATAGCACAGTTTCTGAAGGTCAGGATAGCGCTCCTTGGGCCCGGTGAGTACCTCACTCACGTAGTAGACGGGTTGTTCCTTCCCTTCTCGTTCCACTGCCAGCACAGCACTTGCGGCGTTTGGTGTCATTGAGAGGTACAGCAGGAGGACTTCCCCGTGCTTGGGATTGGTGAGGACGGATGGCGAGACGAGGTACTACTTAAGCTGCAGAAACGCGGCCTCAGCCTCCTCTGTCCACTCGGAACAATCGTGCTTGCGAAGGAGCTTGCAGAAAGGCGTGCTTTGTTCCCCAAGGCGGGAGATGAAACGGCTTAAGGACGCCATTTTGCTTGTGAGGGACTGGATGTCCTTTACGTAGGTCGGCGACCTCATCTTTTCGACGGCCTCGATCTTTTCGGGGTTCGCGCCGATGCTTGCCCCGCCGATTACATAACCAAGGAGCATGCCGGACTTGACGTCGGAGACACATTTCTCGGGGTTTAGCTTGACCCGGTGCTGTCTCAAACTGTCAAAGGTTTCCCTAGGTCAGACACGTGGTCACGGGCGTCCTTACTCTTGACTACGATATCGTCCACATAGACTTCTACGTTGCACCCTATTTGATCAGGGAGGGTTTCTTGCATGAGTCGCTGGAACGTGGCACCAGCATTTCTGAGACCGAAAGACATGGTCATATAACAAAATGTGCCGAAAGGCGTTACAAAGGCGGTTTTCTCTTCGTCCTCCTTAGACAACGCGATCTGATGATAACCGGAGTAAGCGTCCAGGAAACTCATCAATGCCGAGTCCGCCGTGGCGCCAACTAGCTGATCTATGCGTGGAAGGGGAAAGTTATCGTTGGGGCAGGCGGAACTAAGGTCGCGGTGGTCAACACACATGCGCCACTTGCCGCCCTTCTTCTGGACTACGACCGGGTTCGCAAGCCAATCGGAGTGCTGAACTTCACGGATGAAGCCCGCTTGAAGCAGCTTGCCGAGATTTTCTTGGATGAACTTGGCCTTCCAGTCGGGAACACGCCTCTGACACTGCATTACCGGTTTTTGTCAGGCCGGACAGCTAGCCTGTGCTCGATCACCTCACTTGGGATACCAGGCATATCGAACGGTTCCCATCCAAACGTGTCCTTGTTAGCCCGGAGAAAGGTAATGAGCTCGAGTTCCTATTGGGCCTCGAGGTTTGTCCTCACGTGGACCACCTTGGAGGGGTCTGTCTCTGTGAGAACAATGGTTTTGGTGGGCTCCTGCGGCTGCAGTGCCACCTTTGGGCGCCCTGTGGGGCGCTCCTTGCCGCTAGGACCACGGGTAGGGAGCTGGTCTACCATGGCCAGCGCAGTCTCGTCGCAGTTGAGGGCCGTCTTGTGGATCCCCCGGATGGTGATGACTCCCCTTGGCGCCGGCATTTTCAGGCAATGGTAGGCGTGGTGGGAGACCGCCATGAACTTGGAGAGCGCGGGGCGACCCAAGATGGCGTTGTAGGGGAGGTCGGCTTCCACCACCTCGAAGGTGATGTACTCCGTCCGAAAGTTGGCTGAGGAGCCAAATGTCATGGGCAGCACGACTTGCCCGACGGGGCGAAGCGACGACCCTGGCACGATCCCATGGAAAGGGACGGTGATGTCCCGTATCTTGGAGCGCGGGACCTACATGAGGCCCAGAACGCGCGTAGTGACGATGTCCAGCGAGCTCCCGTTGTCCACGAGGACGCGGTCGACGCACAAGACCAGCGGGAGGCGCTGCGGCTTAGAGAGCCCGGCCGGGCAGTCCGTCACCGAAAAGGTGATGGCCTTCCTGGACCAAGGCAGGGACTCCACTGCGGGCTCGCCGCGGGAGATGTGGAGGACCTCGCGAGACGCAGCCTTTAGCTCGTGGCGAGAGCTGTAGACTGACATGCCACCGAAGATGAAGGCGACGTGGCCGCGGGCCTCAGGGAAGCCCTGGTCCTGGCCGCCCTTCGATGGAGGTATCGCGGCCATGCCCTCGGGTAGCTCGAGCATGGGACCACGACCAGCATAGAAATCCTCCAGCTGGAGAGCCTAAGTGCAGCAGTTGCGCAGGTCGTGGCTGTGGCGCTGGTGGAGGCGGCAGAAGAGATTGGGGTTATGGAACGGGTCCTCACCTCTGCCCTGCTGCTGCGGACAGGGAGGCCGGCCCTGAGGCGCCCCCTGACCGCCACGCAGCCTGCCTCCGGCTGGGGGAGGTCGCTGCTGCGGCGGGCGAGCCAGTAGAGGGCGCTGCGGCGGTGGGCACTCGGGCTCAACCGGCAGTGGGCGCTCCGACCGCTTCTTCTTCTTCTCTGCCTCGGCCTTGCCCGGGCCGTCGCCGACATTGGCTTTCTTCTTGACGCGGCCCCTCTTGCGCTCAACCGCCTCGGAGGCGTTGACGTAGAGGGCCGTAGTGCTAAAAAGCTCGCTCGCAGTGTTGACCGGATGGAGCTTGAGATCTTCGGTATAGCGCCGGTCCCTCACACCATCCTTGAAGGCCTCAATGATAGCCTCGTCCGAGATGCAGGGGATGGTGTTGCGGGCTCTCACGACCGGCAATCAAAATCTTGGAGGCTCTCATCGTCTCGCTGCACCACAAGCTTAACGTCCTAGGGCGCCCAGAGCGGGTGTAACACCCCTAGAAGGTCGTGCGAAGGGCATCCTGAAGCTGGGCCCAGCTGCGAATGGAACCGGGCCGCTGGTTGAACAGCCAGGTTCGAGCCATGCCTTTGAGGACAACGGGGAAATAGTTGACCAGGACGGCCTCATCTCCCCCCATGGCCCGGATGGCGGTGGTGTAGATGGACAGGAACTCCTCAGGGTTTTTACTCCCATCGAACTTCTCGATTGGCCCGGGCTTGACCTCGGCAGACAAGGCACCTCACGGAGAGCGCGGGAGAAGGCGGAGCACCCTGGCGCGGCCTTTGGGGGAGAGACATCCCGAAGCGGACCCAGGCGGGAAAACACTTCGCCTGGGGTGCACGGCGAACCGCTGGTGGAGGAGACTGTCTGAGCCCGGTGCGAATGGGTGCGGTTGCTGCGGGAGCGATTTTGGGAGCCGCTGTGACCAGAGCTGCCTGTGTACCCCCCGCCGTTTTGCTCCTCGTGCCGGACAATGCCGCAGGTGATGTCACCGAGGCCCTCAGCGATGGCTGGGCCTAGATCAGCCATGGTGAAACCACGGTGGTCCTTCTCTAGGTCACGGACAACCGCGGCGATTGTGCGCGCCTTCTGCTGGCTGCGCACGAGTGGGTTGGCCATGGTCTCGATGAGACAATAGACCGGCCGGCCCTGCACCGGGGTGCGCAGGCTGTCCTCGCGGCAGATCCCCGTCATGAAGCGGCGGACGGTGTCGCGGAAGTATTCCTGGGCTGCAGCGCGGTGGTGCTAGTGTTCCTAGGCCTCCACATTTCCGGTGTCATCATCGGCCGAGGCTGCGAGGACGCAGTGAGATGTGCGCGAGGCCGGGGGATACATCCCGATGTCGCCCGCGGAAACAGAATCACCCAGCAGTTTGAAATCCATGGGAGTCTCGCTGACATGGGTTTCGGAGGGTTCTAGCTCAGGGAGCGACTCCTTGGGGCGAAGCTCTACCACTGGGGCGATAGAGGCGTCAACCTCCATCTCGTCAGCTCCGGCTTCGGTGAGGTACTCCTCTCGCCAACCCTCGTACGATGGACACAAGTCATCCAGGTCATCGCACTCATCGAACTCGAGGTCCAGGACCTCGTCGCTGCTCGGAATCTCAGGCATGTCCGAGGGAACAGACTGCTGAGGGCTGCTCATGGGCCCGACGGTGGACGCCAGCTGTCAGTGTCTGGGAAACGCGCCTCGGAGGGCCGTTGGTCCACGGACCGACAGACGAATTTGTAGATGGAGTGAGGCCCAGCGACAACCCTTCTCAGTAGCCCGGGACGGCGGCCGAGCTCGCGGGGGCTCTAGCCGCGCGGTCTTCCCGGACAGTGCCTGGTGCGACTTGGCGATACGGGTACAGATCCATCATACGGTGAGAAGAAGAGGAGGAGACAGGAAAGCAATACAAACCGTGAAGACACGACTGATTTACCCTGGTTCGAGCCCCCACTGCAGGGTAATAGCTCTACTCCAGCCTTCGTTGATTATATGGTGGAAAGCAGTACAAGTGTGCCGAAACCGGGTTTGATGGCACAGATCCTGAGCTTACAAGGAGGTATCCGACACTGTGGAGACTAAGGACTACAGCTATTGCTAAGGAAGCTTCGGATTTTGGGCGTCCAGGAGAGATCGATCGAGGATCCCCTCTTCCTTGGGCAAGTCCTTCCTTTTATAGGCGCGACGGGTTACCCGGAGTTGATACGGCGGGCCCCGTGCCTATCTCTGCTTTAGTGACGGTGGCCTTGTCTCATTTCGGGGCTCCGTCCTGTTTGTGGCCTGCAAAGAGAAGCTGGTCCTGTCCCTCTAGGATCGCTATGTCGCCTAGAGGGGGGTGAATAGGCGAATAAAACAAATTGCGGAATTAAAACAACTCAAACAGTGACCAGCCCGTCGGATGTTCCGACGGCCATCGGATGTTCCGATCCGGGGTATTCTGGATTTGACGAAAACCTGCAGTAAAACTGATTTCTCGCAAAACCAAGGTTAAATCTATTCAAAAATACTCAGAACAAGCCAACAGCAATAGTTTAAACACCAGATCAAGACCAAGACAAAAACACAGCGATTTTTGTTTATCGATGTTCGGATCTTTGAAGGAAGATCCTACTCACCGTTAGGGAAGGCACAAAGCCCGGATCACCAAGACCCTAATCCCCCTTACCAGCGAAGCACAAAGCACTCAACGGCGATCACTAGTTGAATCCTTTTCCTTGCGGAGGTAGATTCGCACCGTCAGAAACTCCAGAGGCACGCCACACAAAGATCGGCGACTCACCGGCGACACCTAGCCGTCTCGGAGCCCTTCAAGCCTCCAAGAGTAACAAATGCGATGAAGAACAGTAGGAATCGCTAAGTGCTCAAGAATAGGAACTCTAATTCACGGAGCACTTGGGTTGCCTTGATCTGTCTAGATCTAGATCTCACAAAGATGAACAAGAGAGAGATAAAGGCTAGGGTTCTTGATAGTACGAATTAGGCTCAAATTAGGTTGTAAACAGTGTCAGCAGCCTTTGGAAGGTATTAGAGGCGGCTTTAAATAGGGATTCTCGAAAAGTAGCCGTTGTGCAGTTAATCCCGCATCGGATGTTCTGATCCCCCGTCGGATGTTCCGACCTGCATCGGATGTTCCGATGGACGTTCCGATGGACTGCTCTCTGGATAGTTCTGAAAACTGGCAGGCTGGCTCACCATCGGATGTTCCGACCCACGTCGGATGTTCTGATGGCATAGGTTCTGTATAGGGTGTATTTTGAGTGGAAAACTCACACGAACTTCGAGATACCTATTTTGAGCACTTAGGAACCTTTATAAGCTTCTCCATTTCATCCCTCTTTATAGTACGGCATCCTTAGGACTCAATAAATAAAGATTTACAAATAAAAACTAGTCTTGATGCCTTCTTGCAATATATCCACTTTTGAGGGGTACACCAACACATGTAAACATGTACCTCATGGAATTAACCTTTATAACATCTGTGCACAATTCTCCAATAGAAATATTAGCTCTATAATTGTTACTCATTAATCACCAAAATCACTTAAGGGCCTAGATGCACTTTCAGTACTGAACACGTGTTCGTCTGAGAGTGCCCATACAGGGAAGCAAGCTGCGGGGAGAAAGTAATTTCCCTTTGTCCCCAATATAGCATTGACTGGACCAAGCCAGCCCCGCGCCACCCATTGGGGGCGTCGCGTAGCATGGCAGTTGTTGCCATCTGCCCAAGGGGCAAACGACAAGGCGAGCTGCCCCGTGTGCCTCTCCCCGGGCCGCGGATCCCCGGGGCGGTGCAGTTATTCCCGGTCAAGGGCGGGGAAACTGTGGTGGGACATGACAGCTGTCGCCACCTACCCAGGGACAGGCGGACTATCTGTGGGCCCCTCCTCCAGGCTAAGAATAGCCCGGGTGGTACGCGATGCTCCCTAAGGGCACGACGGACTTGGTCAAGCCCGGGGAAGACCCTGGCGGGCTAGACGCTTCCTTCAGTACGGCCATGGGTGGCCTTTTTAGCTTCCCTTATGCGAGCGGTGGGCCGGTACAGAACCGGCTCAAGGCCCATCTCGGGGTGGGCCACTCAAGAATCACCAACACAGACCCAGTGGATCAGGATTGCAATAGTATCATTATTGATCAACTATTAAATGTATTACTTATCTCTGATACTAATAGGGATTCTAATATTTCAGCTTGTCTTGGGTGGTAGAAAGATAGAACAACTCAGACAGAACATCGTCTAACTACCGCTTGTTTAGGTTAGTTCTCCGAGAGTTTTCATTTTTCAAAACTTAGTTCCTCAAATGATACTCTTCAGTTGCTCAAGTGGTATTTTATTAATCCTCACCAAGGCCATAGGCCAGAACTGATTTTATATTCTACACGCTTATATATGGAGCTCATGGTAGAAACAGTACTGCCTACTTAGGTTGATTAATGTTGTTAAGTTAAAAATTGGACCAAATGAAGATCGTGCCACCTTGCAGTCCGGTCATTGGAAAAGATATTACTCAGGGGAGAGGGAGATAATTGACTCACATGAAAGAAATGAAGAAACACAAGTGAAAAAATGTGAGGTATCGATAAGTCCATCATATTGTATCTTGTGTTTATGGAACGGTCTTTAAATATAGGAAAAAGTATATTACAGTCTAAACTATGTCCCTTCGTCTACATTCCGCCCAAACTACGAAACCAGATATCCTACCCAAATGAGAAAAAGGTGCAAATAACCCCCATAGCGGTTTTAAACATGATTTTTCCAAATGACGTGGAGAAGCAATCACAAATAAAAAAATAAAAAGGTGGGGCCCGTTGTAAGTCTCCCCTCTCGCTTCCTCTCCTCTCTCCTCTATATCTCTTTCTCTCCCCTCCTCTCTCTGCGGCGGCGCTAGACAGCGTAGGTCACGCGAGGCGGCGGCGGATGGTGCGGGTCGCACGAGCGGCGAGGGGGCGGCGGACAGCGTGGGGCGCACGAGCAGCAAGGCGGTGGGCAGCAAGGCGGCGGACAACGCAGGCCCACAAAGAGAGGGAGAGGAAGAGAGAGGGGAGAGACTTACAACGGGCCCCATCTTTTTTTTGTTTATTTGAGAATGATCTGCCACGTTAGTTGCCACGTGGGCAAAAACATGTATAAAAACGCTTAGGGGGTTATTTGCACCTTTTTCTCGGTTTTGCGGGATGGGATACCTGATTTCGTAGTTTAGGGGGGCATGTAGATGAAGGGTCATAGTTCACAGTGTAATATAGATTTTTTCCTTAAATATAACTCTTTATTTGAACAAACCTTTTGAAGGTATTAGAGACGGCTTTAAATAGGGATTCTCGAAAAGTAGCCGTTGTGCAGTAAATCCCGCATCGGATGTTCTGATGGTCCGTCGGATGTTCCGACCCGCGTCGGATGTTCCGATGGAAGTTCCGATGGACCCTTTACTGGATAGCTCTGAAAACTGGCAGGCTGGATTACCATCGGATGTTCCGACCCTCGTCGGATGTTCTGATGGCATAGGTTCTGTATAGGGTGTATTTTGAGTGGAAAACTCACACGAACTTCGAGATACCTATTTTGAGCACTTAGAAACCTTTATAAGCTTCTCCATTTCATCCCTCTTTATAGTACGGCATCCCTAGGACTCAATAAATAAAGATTTACAAATAAATACTAGTCTTGATGCCTTCTTGCAATATATCCAATTTTGAGGGGTACAACATCACAATTAAACATGTACCTCATGAAATTAACCTGTATAACATCTGTGCACAATTCTCCAATAGAAATATTAGCTCTATAATTGTTACTCATTAATCACCAAAATCACTTAGGGCCTAGATGCACTTTCAGTAAGGAATCGAGCCTTTCCTCAGAGATGCATAGTGCAGGGTTACGGGACGGAGGAGGCATTGGAGTGAGCTATCAATTATATTGACCCAAAAAACCCAATTGGTGTGCCTAAGTCTCGCCATGACGGGAGACTTGTAGGTGTCGGGGTTCTAGGAAAAAAAGACAATAACTCCAAATATGAAGGCATATGACCAAGCTCACTTCCTCGTGCTACAACAAATGGGAGAAGTTCTCCATGTGACGATAAGCATAGGCATATGGGTTGCAAAGCAACATATGCAAAGGTTCACTGGTTGGTTTCGAGATCGAATCATACAATCGAGTACTCATACAAGTGCTGTACTAAAAAACTTACATCTGACCCTATATACACAGTTACAACATATCAAGGGTACGATATAAATGGATACACATTTTACACGTACGGTTGCCCAAGATGATAAGAGCATATACCAGAACAGTGGTGTCTGTGTAGATGCTTATGGCAATGATGGGCGCGGACGCGGGTTCCCGATCTTCTGGTGAGAGACAAGGATGATAACTCGGTAGCTGTCACGGAGACCTAAACGGTCCGGCTTCCGACCCCGCAAAGGAACTGAAAATCCCGGCGATCACTAAACCACCACAACGATTGTTATCGACCGAACCAGAGGCACGATCAACCTGTCCACGAAGGACGGTTCCTACAAGCAACCGAAGAACGAGAAAGAACACAAGATAAGCAATCTGAATTGCGAATATATATTAAGGATAACGGGGTTCAGAATCTTGATCCTGTTGGTCTAGCCGACACAAGAAGAACAACGCGAAATCTTACACGACAGTGACGAAATCAACTAAACAAAACCCCACTAAGTCGTAGCATGGCGTGGAACTTATATAGGACGGCGGCCAGAGGAGGGGCGCCCAAACAGGTGCCCACACGTGCTCAACCCTAACTCTAGGGATAAACGGGCTTTGGGCCCAGAAATACGGCGACGCAGCGCCGGAGAGTTTCTGTCTGTTATATTGTTTTCATGATTCCTGTTGACTTGGATGGAATTTGGAGGTGTTGTTGGATCCGTTGGAAAGCTTATCTCGATAGCTTTCCGTAGAGTGCTTATTTGCCTCATTTGGACATCGTATGTGATCTGGGCGTCCGTTTGAAGGAGCGCTGGTCCTGGAAATCCGAACCGGACCCGGCAGCGAGTTCGACGTCCTCTTGTGTTGGGCAACCGCGTCAATGATGTCCTCATCAGGTAACAACGGTCAGCGGGCTGCGTACTACGGTCAAATAGAGGAGATTTGGGAGTTGAACTATTTGGGATTTAAGGTGGCCCTGTTTCGGTGTTGTTCGGTACAAGGGAAAAAGAGAGTAACTACGGAAAAGTATGGGTTACTAGTGTTGATCTCAAACAAGTCGGATACAAGTTTGAACCCTTCGTACTTGCTAAAGATGCTCGCTAAGTCTTTGATGTGACTGACACGACAAAGAAGAAACACAATGTGGTTCTCCCTGGGAAAAGAAATATCATCGGAGTTGAAAATGCTGTTGATGAGGACAAGTTCAATCAATTCAACGAAATCACTCCTTTCGCTACTGCAATCATGCCACGCCTTTCACTCATCAATCAAACTCTATACTTGCAATCCGGCCACAACGAAGGGATCCATGTAAAGAAAGGACGACAACGGCGAAACTAAATTTGCATAGTGTCAAAATTTGTAATATCCATGTTATTACATTCATATAACATCTCATCCTTTAATTATAGTATCAGTGGTAACATCCATGTTATTATATTCATTTGACAACAGCATTATCTCTGAACTATAGTGTCATGCATGAACAGCATTATCCTTGAATTATACAACATGTTCAAAGTAGCTTTAGCTTATTCATTCAGCATTATACTTGAACTAGTGTCATGTATATAAATAAGTGACGGGTAACACACATAAGCCGTCACCTATTACTAATAGGTGACTACTATAACAAAGCCGTCACGTATCAGTCAACATACGTGACGTGTTTTGTAAAGACCCGTCACTTTTACGCTCCAACGGACCCAGTCCGGTGCCATTGGACACAGTCCGATAGAAGATGTCGTGACTCCGGTGCTTGCACAGGGAACCCAACACCATGAGGCGATACTAGGCACAGACTAGTGTCTCATGATGGACAATTCGGGTATCATCACAGTGTAATATTAACAAAATTTAAATAACAGTTTAAGAGGTAGCATCATTTTCTATTACATTAAGAAATAAAAAGAAATAATATCATCAGAGTAGCTGAAATAAACTACAACGATATCCAAAGGCGTCGACCCAGACTTCACAACTAGACCTGCGCACCTCCGTTAGGACCCTGCTAATCCTGGCCGAAATCTGAATAGCAATACGTTCGCGATAGCTATAATGAGCACGTAGCTACTCAGCAAGCAATCCTTACGTATGAATGGAAGGGCAATGGTGGGCGAATGGGTTGTTTTACACAAAACCTATTACTGGTCAAATTTTAGTTGATAAGTTTTAATTAAGTGAATGCATAATCTCTAAATAATATCAAGAATCAACAAAGGGATCCACGCACCGGCCAATCCTAGCCTACACTAGCCAAAATTATTTATTAAAAAGGTGGGACTACATGTGAAAACCTCTCGCGCCGTCCATAACCGTGGACACGGCTATCATGATAGTTTTAACTCTGCAGAGTGTGTACACGTTTTCCGCAAGCCCTGTCTCATCCCGAGGGAGATACGGTACAAGGACTTTCCAGCCTACTACGCCTACCACTTCGCCTACCCTTTCGTTTGGTTTTCCCGGCTCCACCGGTACCCTCCGTAGTAGGGCGTCCACTACTTATGGGTACCACCCGGAGTCGTTCCCCAATTAAGCCATTCGGTCTCAGAGACGCACCTACCCCTCAGGTAAGGTTGTGAACCTTCCCCTAGGTCAATAGTAACGAACCGTAACCGGACAACCTACGAGTAAGTAGTTAGTAGGTTTCGTAGGGTACTTAGCCAGGGCCAAAGGCACAAATGGCTGTACTGTTTAGTTTGGTTTAGTAGTTCACAAGCATGAGTCCTTAGTAGGAGAGACCTTCAAACCATAGCCTCAGCCCCAGAACCACCATTCCGAATCTGCCCTAACCAACTACACTACACAGTTTTTAGTTGATTAGGGTTTAACCAAAACATGAACATGAAGCCTCAGCTTCATCAGTATTTTCGAGTTGAATAATTCCTAGTGCAACCTATCATCTATACAAGGACAGGCTAAGGGAAAGTAGAGTGGCATGACAATAATAAACTAGGCTAACATCATAGTAGTAGATGACTAACATGGATAGATACACACACATTAATCTAGCATGCATGCATTAATAGCAATTCAATAAACTAAATAAATTAAATAAATAATTTAAATATGGGACAGAGATATGCAAACTATCGCTTGCCTTCAAAAAAGTCGGCGCCTTGTGGGTCAACGGCGGACTCCGAGTAGCACTCCTCGCTACAATCGCAGCAAACGTTTACGCGTAGAAACAAATAAACAAGAAACAGCAAAATTCAGTACAGAGTAAGTAATTAATAAAAATACAAAATTTCTAGAGATTAAATATAATTTTTAGGCTCTGGAATCATCTAATTTAGAGTACGTAAGCTCCCTAAATAATTCGGGGAAGTTTCGGATTAAATAGGAAATTTCCCAAAAAAGAAAAGGGCTTAAAATCCTAAACGGGCCAAACCGACGGATTCGGCCCGCTCCCTCTCTCTCTCTCTCTCTCTCTCTCTCTCTCTCTCTCTCTCTCTCTCTCTCTCGCGCGCGCGCGCGCAACCGGCTCAGACAGCCCTGTCCGGCGCGGCGGGGCGTGCTGCTGACATGCGGGCCCCACCGGTCAGCGATATGAGCCGGCTGACGGGTGGGTCCCGCTGTCCAACGCACGGCGTTGACGGAGCGGCGGTGGACACATGGCAGACACGTGCGTTGACGCGGCGGACACATGGCAGGCACGTGCGTTGACACGACGGACACGTGGCATGACGTGGCATGCCATGTGGCAGTAGGACGGTTTAGGTGATGACGTGGCAGGGCACGGGGCATGACACATGTCTTTCCACGTGGCGATTAGGCCGACGTGGGCGCTGGCGTGGTTGCTGACGGGGCGGCTGACAGCTCGGCATCAGGTGCTGACATGTAGGACCCGTGGGTCGGCGGGACCCACGTGTCAGAGACACAGCGGCGGCAGTGTGCGGTGCGGGGCTGGCATGAGAGACACGGGACGCAGGGCTCACGTGTCAGAGACACGGGTGGAGGCGGAGGCGGCGCGACAGGTGGGTCCCACGAGACATGTGTCGGGCTGCGGTTGGCTAGCGGCGACGGCGCTGTCAGGTGCAGCGCGGCAGCGGGGACCCACGGTGAGGCGTGTCGCTCGGCAACGGGGCGGGGGTGCGTGCTGCGCAAGCCAGCGCGCGCAGGACGGAGCGGCGGCAGGGCAGACGCGCGGCGCAACGTGGTTCGCCGCGCGATTCACGCGGACGGCGCGAATGGCGAGGTTCGCCAGTGACCGTGGGGAAAGAGAAACTTTAGTGGGGATATCTGGGGCTACAGGGCTCGGTTTTGAGCATGCTAGGTATCCATGGATTCATCTCGACGAGATCTAGGACGTCCTTGAGTGTATTCTAGGGTTTGGGGAAAAAAGAGGAGGAACATCAATTTACTTCTCGAATTGCGCGGAGAACAAGGCGGCGGCTAGGTTTTCATGGATTGAGGTGTTGTGATGGTGCACAGGGTGCCTAGGGGGTTTATATAGGGGTAGGGACATGGTTGAGTCGGGCTAGGACTCTAATTGGGCTTTAAAACCTATTTGAGCCTTTTTGGGCATAAAATAATAGGGCTTTAACCTATTAAATAGATTTTTAATATGTAAAGTGTCATGAATTTTATTTTTACCTTAGTTTTGTTTTGAAAAGGACTTGGGACACCAAATAATTTTATTAGGATGTCACAGAAGATCCAAAGAAAACCATTGGCTCCGGACACTTGACCATAAGCATAAGCGATAAGCGATAGACACTTAACCATAAGCGATAGGGCACAGATTTAAAACCATAGGCTAAAACACGCCATAGGACATCAGTAACTAAATAGGATTTTAATTAGAACATCAGTAATACAAATAGGACATCGCTATTACATAATTAGCAGGAGTAACTAAATGTGCATACAACGCGCCAACGGCTATCAACCGATTGAAAAAACAAAAGGGCGCGAAAGCAGACTACACTTCTGGATGCTTGATCACATCTAGAAGTCGTTGTCATCATTGCCGGAGCCGCCGCAGCTGTCGCCAGATTACCGCTCGGAGGGGTTGCGTTTCTACTGATCCTCCTCCTCCTCCTCCCGTGACTCCGAGTCGGTGTCGTCGTGGTCGCTGAGCATCCGTCTAGCAGCACGGGTGACCTCTTCGTCGACCTCCTCCTCCTCCTCGTCCTTCTCCACCTCCTCCTTCGTGGCTTCCGCGGCCTCCTTCTCCTGCGTTGTCTCCTACGGCACCGCGACCTCCGCCTCCTGTGCCGCCTCATTCTTGTCCACGGCCTCTACCACCTCCTTCCTTTTCTCGGCGGCAGCCGTGGCCTCCTTCTTGTACTCCTCGGTGTGGGTGTAGGCCAGCTCGTCGTCGGAATCGCCGTCGCCATACGGCCGTTGACCAATGAGGGTGACGATGGAGGCGGCGAAGAGGGGCCAACACGAGAACGCTTGGTAGGAGGCCTCGCCGGCGACGGCGATGAAGACATTATTTATTGGTGGATTCAGTAGGATTGAGGAACGAGAGTGTAGCAGATTGACGGTTCGCGCAGAACTGGGGACATTATATAGCGAGGGATTGACAGTTCGCGCTAGAGTGAGGAAGCGCGACGGTTCGCCTCGGTGCGATAAATCGTGAGAATCGAGGCGCTGGCTAGCACGCAAGTGACAGTTCTCCACAGTTCGCTAGAAGTGACCAGTCAAAACTAGTCAAATCTGGGTGAAGTCATAGGTGATGGTTCATAATACAGACCCGTCACTTATTGAGTTATAGGTGACGGTTCACAGTAAAAACCTGTCACTTATGTGCTACGTGGCCTTTGGTACTAGTGTCATGATGGAAGTTTTATTTCGCGGCAAAATGGGGAAGCGCCACAGTTCGCCAGAAGTGACCAGTCAAAACTAGTCAAATCTGCGTAAGTCATAGGTGACAGTTTGTAGTCTACACCCGTCACTTATAGAGACCCTTCATCTCTAAAACCAAGACGCAGGAGACCCTTCGTCTCCCACGCGAAACCGAGATGACGCCATCGGGGCCTATAAAAAACACCAGCGGGGACTTGTAAACCCACTACACGTGCTTCTGATGCCGCCAAACCCACCACTCGCACTTCTGCTGCCCCACATTCCCTTCGTTAGCGTGCATCCGGCTATGGATTTGTTGGCCATCTATGATTCCGATTCCGATTCTGAGTCGACGATCACCTTCGTTTCTGACGACGTTGAGTGGTGGCTGGCCGTCGACGAGATGGAGTGGGTGGCCGGCGACAACCACAACGGCGGTCCACCGGCACCCGTGGCGCCAGGCGACCCGATATGGGACGCACTGGAAGCGGAGATGTTTCCTCCTCCACTACCATATGGAGCCACGTGGCCGGCGTGGCCGGTGGTAGATGGAGCTACGTGGCCGGGGTGGCCAGTGGAAGATGGGGCCTTCGAGCACGATTCTCCACAAGATGGTGTGCTAGCAGCATTACAGTGGTTTCTTCCTTAGTAGTACTGTAGTAATACTACTACTTAGTATGTGTAAATTATAAGTGTAAATATTTATTATTGTAAATTATATATGTAGTACTCAATATTGTAAATAATTGCATGTTTCTATATCAATCAAAAATGTCTTAAGAATTGTAGAGCTGTTTAGTTTTTTAGCTTCGCCAGGAAAAATCGAAATACTGATAAACCCTAATACCCTTACTATTGTTTTTTTCTTTTTCTTTTTTGATCCTTAGGTGACGGGTGTGATATATTCCCCGTGACTTATAACTCGACCTACTTTTGTTTTCTTTTTTGATCTTTAGGTGATGGTTGTGGTCTATTCCCCGTCACCTATAACGTAAACCCTATTTATGAAAAAATGCGGTGCTCATTGCGAAAACACCTAAGTCCTTAGGCTCTTAGAGCCTCCTTGCCCTCGCTGCCGGGCTTCCCCTCTCTGCCGGGATTCCCTCTCCGCCGGGCTTCCTCTCTCCACTGGGCTTCCCCTCGCCGTCGCTCTTTCCGAGGCGCGCCGGTCCCCCCTCACCGCCGGGCTTCCCCTCTCCGCCGGGCTTCCCCTCGCTGCCGCTCCTTCTGAGGCGCGACGGAACCCCCTCGCCGCCGGGCTTCCCCTTTACGCCGAGCTTCCCCTCTCCGCCGAGCTTCCTCTCGCCGCAGCTCCTTCCAAGGCATGCTGGAACCCCCTCGCTGGCGTTCCTCCAATATGTATCAATACATACCTGACTTGGTATATCTGACTTGGGGTTTAGATGGATTCCTAGGTGGGATCTTCAATGGGATCCTCAAACCCGTCTCATCTTCAAGATATCGAAGGCGGATAAGGTTTGCACTCTCCAACAACAACGGCTGATAGTGCTACTCGAGCCAGAAAGCCAAGGTCGCAAACAAAGTGGCCAACTGAAAAGATCACGGTCATGTGAATAGATGGAGAAGGGTGCCTACTGGATCACTGGTTTATCGCTCGGGAGAGGGTGCCAATAACGATAAACTTCGATGCTCTGAACGACGAAGCGAAGAGAGAGTTGTTTAATGCTCTCAAGGAGTACCTAGAGTACCCTGAAAACATGAGCGACCATCGGAAGATTGTCGCTTTCAAGGCAGCAATGAAATCGATACAAAGCTACACCGTCAGTTCAAGAGCAAGCTTGTTAATGGGTTCCTAGTTAAAGATCTGGAGCCCTTCGACATGTACAAGCACTTGAAAAAGGAAGATTGGGAAGCATTCGTGCAGATAAAGAGCTCCAAACAAATCAAAATAGAAAGTGAGAACAAGAAGGAGCTTCGAGTCAGGAACAAGCACAACCACAGGCTTGGACCAGTGTGCTACGTCGGTAAAAGACTGAAATGAGAGAAAGAGGATGAAAATTTGCTGAAGAAGGCCGCTAGAATCCTTGGTTGCAATACCCCGGACGATCCCAGTCATATTTGCATGCACGAGGCGTCGTGTCTGAGAGCGGCGAAATCACTTTCAAGAGCAGGGAGATACAGTCTGTTGCTGAGAAAGTCATAGAAGCTAGCCAAGATTCTTTCTTCGGGGTCAGGGAAAATGACCTTCTCTCAGCGGCACTGGGAAACCCGGAGCACCCAGGCCGGGTGCGAGGTGTATCCAGTTCCCAGGGTTGGAAATATAGCTTTCCCGAAGAGATTGGAATGTACAGGAAGAGGAAGAGGTTGGGCATCACCAAGAAAGTTTATGCGAACATTATGGAAAAGCTTGCTGAGCAAGGAATACAGATTTTCAACCCACTAGAGACTGACCATGTGGCACTGTTGGCGGTCACTAAAGTCTAATTTCATACGCCAACATTCCGGAAAAATGGGTATAATCATCATTTCATGCATTAGATTAGTTTTAAACTAATAATTTCCACAAGCTTTGGTGAGTTATGCATTTATAGAAAAATACAGAGAAAATGGACCAAAATTGGACGAAAGTGGGCCCGGCCGACCTGACCAGGCCGGGCGGCCCCACTTCCAGTCCAAATGCGCTGAAATTTCTCTAGTAATCCGAGGGATATCTCAGGAGTTGGTCTATACCATCCACTCAATGACGGTTACATCCAAGAGATGACAAGACAACTTAGCATGCAAGTTTAACTTCCAACCGCCAAGGATACATGTAGCCGGCATTGGGGAGAAGATCCAAGCCATCCAAAGGGGATCCCGAGGAGATGAAGGGTCAGGAGGCAGCCACCTCAGGCCGGCCGGTCTCCCCAGGCCGGCCAACCCAGCTAGGCCGGTTGACCTCCCCTCTTCGGCTCCTTGGGTGCTACTATGGAATTTTGGCTTGATCATCTGCTTCAATATAACCTTCCATTTTTAAACGTGATACACATACATTTTTTTTTAAGGAATAAGTCCATTTTAGGTACCTCAATTATCGCGAAAGTCTGAAAAACCCCCTACACTATGATTTGGTCTGTTTTACATACATAAACTTTCAATACCGTCTCAAAAACTATCACAACCCTGTTTTGTTCGGTGGACTTGGCTGACACGTGGCGCCACTACATGGCGCCACGTCAGCAAAACACCTAACAAAACCAAGTTATGATGGGTTTTGAGCCGGTATTGAAAGTTCAGATATGTAAAACAGACTAAATCATAGTTTATGGGTTTTTTCGGACTTTCGTGATAGTTGAGGTACCTAAAATGAACTTTTTCCTTTTTAAAATGTGTAGATACCCTATATCTGCTGGTATCTACTTAGTTTTTTGCAATGCGTACTTGGCTGTTCAATGCCCGTGTTTGCTCATGTCTGCTGGGAGATTTCCACATATTGGATTCATAAATGGAGTCCTCAAATTTTTTTTTAGGAAATAGCTTCACTATAAGTCAGATTAATAATAGTGACAAGATATGTTTGGTTTGATTATTTGAGAGTTAAAATCGGCGTAATAACTTCGTATAGCATACATTATACGAAGTTATACGAGCAGCCGCTGCGTTGGCCAGCCTCTCTGGCCTCCCTCTTGATGATCCCCTGCAAACGACGGGGGTCGGTCAACCGACAACCTTCGGTGCCACCTCTTCGAGCAATCCACGATCGGGGTCCGATGCTTCTTTGTCTCCCAAATGACTTCACATATCCTCAACTGGAACGTCAGAGGCCTCAATTCGGGTGCAAGGCGAAGTGTTCTTCGAAATCTCATCTCCTCCTCTTCCCAAACAGCCGACAAAGCTACCAAGAGGGCCCTAAATGGTCTCATAGTCTACACTATTTGGAATCTTTGGAAGGAAAGGAATAGACGCATTTTTCAGCATAAGAATCTTCCTTCTAGGGCGCTAGTTGATAGAATCTTGGAGGAGGTGAGGGGGTGGAGCATGGGGCTCCTTGTCGTTCCAATGTAATCTCTTTTCTGTTTTCCTAGCCGTGGCTAGGTTCTTGTACAGTGTACAGTACTCTTCTCCTTAATGAAATGGCAGAGCGCCTGCCCCGTTCGTTCAAAAAAAAAAAATTTATTTGAGAGTTGTCGGTAGTGACCAGTATGCAATGTTGAAACTGATGTTCACATCACAACTAATTTCTTTTTTTGCACAGAGCTATTCGTAGTTTGACATTGAGTTGAATGCGTAATATGATAGTGTAAGTAAGAATAAATGAACACATTTAGTTTCATACATTATGGTTCTATTTTATCCAGCTAGGTCTTATCACATCTAAACCTGATATAATTCTTTAGTATCAGTTTGCTTCTATTTGTGTGCTGTGTAACTCTGTTTTTCTTTAATGTAAACTTTGACAAATGTCTCGCGAGTGAGAGACTTAGAACCACTTATGAGGAAGTATAATTAGTGTAATTGGCCAGCCTTTTGTGTGTCAGAATGATCAAGAAGAACACTTTAAGAACGGTAGGACTTCAGCTCATATTTTTGTCGGTAATTGGCCAGACTTCTGTTTATAGCTTGATGTGACGATTATGTCCATATATCATATATTACATTTTTTTAATGTTAAATCACTATGCGGTACATGCCACATAGCCACATACTATAGGTTTTCTGTGACCCTGTAACTAATGATCCCAATAAGCAGAACAGACCTGAGAACACCACGGCCGCTACAGAGCATGACAACAATTCGGCTACACCAGTAACAGCTACAGAAACTGTAAGTATTTCTTCTAACACATGGACATATTTAGTATTCACCTTTATTATTACTACTGCAACCATATCTTTATCCTCATTGTAATACTTGCAAAGCATGGACAGAAAGCATCAGACGCTGACATCAAGTCAAGCCCACCAGCCGGCAATGTTACCCCACCGATTACCACGCACGATTTATCACACGCCCAGAAAAACAAAAGGTACTACAATTAATATACATCTCTATATGTTCTTACTTGCCACTGCTATTATAGTCATAACATAGCAACCTATATGCAGAGTTGCCGATCAGTCCATGCCGGCTACAACAACATCCACGAAAAGAAGACTATTCCAATCGGATGCCCACGACTAAACGCCGAACTAAACAACATAGGTGACAATGGGAATGCAATATTGATCCTTTCAACAGCCGCTTCACCTCTTTTGACTGCGCGTGTCAATATGCTAATGGTACTATTATCTACTGCTCTTACCCGTCCTATATTTGACGGCTTAGCAAAGACAAGTCAATGTAATAAACAATACAAGATACTCCTATATATTACACGAACATATGTACAAATTGCGTTGTTCCTTATATGCAAGCAAGACCACACCTTAACAGATTACGTAAACCTCTACAAACCTCTTCCAAAATATAACTCATGCGCAGCACATACACAGCTCATATGCAAACAAGAACAGACGCGCATCCGTGCGTGGTCCCTGCTAGTAAGTAACAAGACCGATAGGCAGCTCCAATGTGCTCTTCTTACTTTGTTGGTGAACACTGAGGTGGTGCCGCTATGCCGAATCATATCCTATGACGAACCGCCAACGCATTGTTACTTTGACTTTGAACCACTGACACGTGGACCATGACCTGAAGTCAGAGAGCAATACGTAAGTGGATACACGAACGATGTCATATGCTATTCTCACCTGGGAATGAATTCCGATATGGACATGCCGTTCACCGAAGCCGGAGCAGGCAATCGTCGGTCCCGGTCACCTCTAGAGGAAGAGGTGTCACCATCAGTATCTGCTATGCTACCGCATACAAAGGTGAACGCCGGCTTGGATGGTGCCGGGAAGCTGGCTGCCTCGCCATGCAGCATGACGAGGACACCTAGCATGGTCGGCCGGTCTGCTGGGTTCTCTTGCACGCAGAGGAGCGCCAGGTGGATGCACCGGAGCACCTCGCCCTCCGCCGATTGGAAACCCAGCGCAGGATCAGCCACCTCCATTGGTGTCCCTCTACTCCAGTTGGTCCATACCTGATTGTTGCAAACACGGAATATTAAGATTGTCTTCTTTTTGACTTATTTGCTTAGTTGTTTGTAAAAGAGAAACGATTTAGATCTTGGATTTGATTTTTCGCTTTTTTTTTAAAAGGAAAAAGTATAGATTACCCCCTTGAACTCTTTGCTTGGTATAGAATACCCCCCTAAACTCCAAAACCAGATAGGAAACACCCCTGAACTAACAATACCGGATAGATTACCCCCCTGGCCCAGCTTTCAGCAGTGTATGGACTAATAAAAACTGATTTGAAGCTGTATATGGAAGCAGGTCATCCGAATGATAGAAAAGCAAGATTTTAAATGCAATCCAATACTGTTATGTCTCCAAATCATCAAAAAGAACATGTAAGCTGGCAGCAAGCCACCTGGTGCATAAAAAAGCAAGATTTTGCTGCCATTCATGCATAAAAGCACAAGATTTTAAACTCCATCCACTATTGTTATGTCTTCAATTCATCAAATTGAACATGTAAATCGGCAGTGAGCAAAGAATATCACCTAGCTGCTCTGCAGGAAGCTGATGCAGCAGGGAGGACGCTGATGCAAATCGGCACGGAGCTGACGGCCAAGAGGCTGGAGTGCTGCTCGACGCCGGCCTGGATTGCCGCCACGGGCCACTGCCGGGGTTGAAGCCGCCGCGCACCGCCACCGGGGTGGGATCTTCAGGCGGCGCGGCGCCGGCGATGGGGCATGGAGGCGGCTCGCCGGGGATGGGGCTGGAGGCGGCTCGCCGGGGATGGGGCTGGAGGCGGCGGGGACAAGGCTGGGGCGACGGCGGCGGGGACAAGGACGGGGTGAGTGAAGTGCAAGCGAAGAACCCTAATAATTTGGGGATTTTAGAATATTTGTGGTGAAAACCACGTTGATTGCCCTGAGAGACGGATTCTATCTGGTATTGTTAGTTTAGGGGTGTTTTCTATCTCGTTTTGGAGTTTAGGGGTATTTTATACCAAGCAAAGAGTTCAGGGGTAATCTATACTTTTCCCTTTTAAAAATATAATAAAAGCAAAAAAAAAGGATCCAAAAACTAAAACATTTTTCTTTGATAAGAAAATAAGAAAATAAGCAAATCAGCAAATAAGTATCATGCATCAATATGCATGCGCAATGCACTTTATGAATCGGCACTAATGTAGTTGTATAAATGACCAGCGTGTTATAAGGACTCACATGGCTCACCAAAGTGTTGGATTCTTCCACTGGCTCAAACACGTCAGTGTTTCTCCTCCCGGTCACGATCTCCATGACCAACACTCCAAAGCTGTAGACGTCCAGCTTCACCGAGAGATGGCCAAGAACCGCGTACTCCGGAGCCATGTACCCTCTGCAACACGCGTGGAAATTAATGGATGGACCTAGCTCGACGGAGGAGACTAATTGAACTCATGGCGCGTGTGAATCACAGTGTCCCGACGACTTGGCTTGTGACAATGGTCGTCTTGTCGCCGATGAAGAGCCTTGCCAGCCCGAAATCCGATATCTTAGGGTTCATGTCAGCGTCCAAGAGGATGTTGCTGGCCTTGAGATCACGATGTATGATCTTTATCTGGGAGTCCTCATGGAGGTACAGGAGGCCTCGTGCTGTTCCATGGATGATCCTGTACCTCGTAGACCAGTCTAACCGTGCACGCTTGCTATCATCTGCAGCAAAATTACGCAGCAAAACAAAGGGTCCCATCACATTTCAAGCTCCTAATTTGCAGTAAAATTGATCAGCGAGTTTGTCAAGGTTTGAGAAACAAAAAATGTTAATGTTGTCATGCTTTGTACCGAAAAGAAAGGTGTCAAGGCTCCGGTTAGGCAAGTATTCGTAGACGAGCAGCTTCTCCTCCCCCTCCAAGCAAACACCTAGCAGCTTTGCAAGGTTGTTGTGACGAAGCTTGGCGACCAACAAGAGCTCGTTTCTCAGCTCCTTGAAACCTTGGCTTGAGGCCTTGTCTAGTTTTTTCACAGCAATTTCTCGTCCATCTGGCAAGATCCCCTGAAATTTTAATTTGCAGGTTTTATACATGATTTCGACAGGGAAAGCTGATGGAATAATTAAGGTAAATGTATATCAACATATGT
Organism: Raddia distichophylla; assembly: GCA_005191435.1. Classification (NCBI taxonomy): domain Eukaryota; kingdom Viridiplantae; phylum Streptophyta; class Magnoliopsida; order Poales; family Poaceae; genus Raddia; species Raddia distichophylla. The sequence goes on along the minus strand of SPJY01025736.1, from coordinate 290,474 downwards.
TGATATGTACAGTATATTGGTACATAGTACTACCTTGTAGACTGCTCCAAATCCCCCGTGTCCTAACTTGTTCTCTTGAGCAAAATCTGCAGTTGCGCATACTAATGTTCGCAGGTCGAATAGAAGTGAACCAGCGTGGTCATCTTCTTCCTTAGCTGCAGAGATATGAACTTCATTAGTACTACCTTCGTTTTTAAATGTTTGTCACCGATGACTTTTGGACACAACATTTGGTGACAAACATTTGATCATTTGTCTTATTCAAATTAAAAGCTATGTAAATACTATTTATTTTGTTGTGACTTGTTTGATTATTAAATGTATTTTAAGTATGACTTATATTTTTATATATTCGTACTAAATTTTTGAATAAAACAAATGGTCAAACGTTGTGTCGAAAAGTCAACGGTGACAAACATTTAAAAACAGAGGGAGTATTATCTATCAACATGGATTTTATCGGTCGCACGAGGACAATAAAATTCTGTTGTAACAACAACAACAACAACAACAACAACAATAATAATAATAATTTTTTACTAATCAATACAAAAAAAGAGAAAAATATAAATTTTTTGTTTTGGTGTAGCTAGCTAGATTTCTAACAGTGCAAATTAATCTATATGCATAAGTTGTACTATAACAGATAGAGCTGTATTACTACCAATCTAGTAATCGTCATTACAACTAGTGTAGTATCGTAATATCTAATCATGCGATTGCACAAAACAATTCCCCTGTTTAATTCAAAAGCTTGAAAATGAGAATGCACGCGGTTAAACTAGGTAACTCACATAGTGGTTATGCATATGGTTTCTTTGCTTTTGCAACTTGCACTTCGCAGACATACATGGTAAAAATGGGCAAGAAGGATAACAACAAGAACGATTCCATACAATACACTAGATGTTGATGTATTTTTCTTGTCCACGCACATGCCATTTTGCAACGTGCAAAGAAATTGATCTCCTGTTATTACATAGAAAACCAATCTCTCGTTTTCAGGAATGTTGGGATCCGGGGTATCCTGGGAAGTTTTAGGATTTTTAATTAATGTCAGTGTTTTTTTTTATAAAAATATCTGCGTACGATCTTAGAAATGAAGTTAACAAAACTTCTTATTTTTCCCTAAAACATAGCCAAATCAATATGCCAATATTTTTCTTTGAAGCTCACAATTTGCCCTCGTCGCGTGAACTTCTTTACCAATATGTCACTTCCATTAATTCTATTAGATTCAGTCGTTAGAAAGTTCCATTAATACCCAAACCGCCTCTTTCATAAGTTTTGGTTTTAAAACTTTGAAACATTTTGTCTCCTACATTTTACTCTAAAATTGAGTAATTCAAATTTCTAAACTTATATAAAATCATGTTTTACTTGTTAATATTCTCTATTTTCAAGTTTTTTTCATGAGTCATGTTATGCATCATTAATTGTAAAATAAAATTTACAATTCAAATATTTTAAAATTCACTTTAAATATTAGTATGCACAATTTAGTTAATCATATAAATTTATCTTACAATTTTATGAATTGCCTACTATTTTATGAATTTTTCCATATTGTAACATATTGAAAATGGAGGGGGCGAGGAGAATATTTGAGAGCCGATTTAACGGTGCCAAAGCGACATCACCATTGATAGAAGTGTCATATAGAGGAGGGCAAATTGTGAACTTAAATAATATGGCAAATTGTGAATTTGACTAAGTTTATTTTCTTTAAAATGTAACTTTATTAAAGTGTTATACAAGGAAAAGTTAATGCGATAAGGACAAACAGTGATCTTAAAAAATGATGACAGCTTGTGAATTTGGCCACATTTTTTTTTTGTAAATGTACTTTTGTTCCAACTTCTACGTCTACGATAAGATCAAATAATATTTTTTAAAGAAATGCTATTAATAGCATATTATGAATTTGGCCAAGTTTTATTCGTTCTAAATCAATGCAACACATCACACTGATTCTAATTAAGGATTCGACCTAGGTAGGAGGAAATGAACAACCTCACTCCCACCATAGGGTTACAAACCCATCTGCTCGAAGTTGTAGATGCAAATAAGGAATAGTCTCCTAAAGTGAAAAAAAGAGAATAGAGTATTTTAAGAGTGCAAATATGTTTAGTCTTCTCTAAGTAGTCAAGGGGATGCATAGTGCCCGTATACGTCCTGATGTCCAATAGGGGCTACTTCCACAAACTACAATATTTTAGCCACGAATATGTATTCTCTATTGACGCCTGGACGGCTGGTCGTTGCCACATATATAGGAATTAAAAACGCATGGAAAACCATTGATTTGTCATGTTCCACAGTCATTGTGAGATTTTCTTACTCTCAAGATGCACATCAGCTAGCACGCGTACAAGGACATATATAAGTACAGGTCTCACTCACGTAGTACTGGCTGCGATTTGTTGGCTTTCGCATTTCTGTAGAGGTAGATGGTAAAGATGGACAGGAGGATGACAACAACCCCGAGAGCGATCGCAGCTGCTGTCGCTCCATTTTCTCGCCCCCTTGCCCCGTTTCCTGTTGTCGTGTACAGACAATTAGACCAACTTGTAGCTTGAAAATAACAAAAAAGTGTACAAATATTCACAGGTATGCACAACTACCAGATTGCAAATGTTCAATGCATGCAAGTTGCACTTGGAGTCTTGGAGTCTAGGGTGTACATGGCCGGGCCGGGTATCTGAATTTTCAGATAGTGAAAAAAATGGGATAGATATTTTCATGAGTTTTAACAATCTTCTTATGAAAAATAAGAATATGAATTCAAATGAAACAAATATGTGTCCTATCTATTTGTATCCTATCAAGCAAGTAACTTGGACGTATGTGCGCGCATCTTGCAGCAGGTAACGGGGGGTCGAGGAGACCAAAGATGAATCCCCACTGCAGCAGGTAACTTGGACATGTACTCAAGTTTGTGAACCAGGTGGATGCCCTCCTCATGCATGGTCCTGGAACATGCTGGAACCAACCCGCTCTTTGCTAGCTAGTCTGCCCAAGACAACGCCAGAGGTGCACTTCTATATATTTACGTTTTCTCTTAATACATAATCTTACATTTCCTTCCTCTTTGTTAGTACTTTAATTACATGTTTAGGTTATTGATCGCAGCGCAACCAACCTTTCCAGATTTTGATTATAAGTATATTTAAAATTTATTTAGACTTGTCAAGTAAAAGCTACTCGAGTTAGATTTTTCATTCAAAGTAATTTTATTGTTTAATTGATTTAACCTTTGTTTCTAACAAGAATTATAAAATAATGATAATGGTCAAGTGGATGTACATATTGGTTGTCTAGCTGTCTAAGAGCATCAGCAGCAACATGTCTAAATTTTGGTTACTATATTTCATTTCTAAAATACTATTCACTCCCTAAATATATTTCCATGCACTTCAGTATAATCTTTAGATGCGACCAGATAATAGTCTATGCAGTTTTTGAAAATAGATGTCAGGCGTACGTCACCTTCCTGTGCAGACGACGAAGGTGTCCATGGCGGCGCGACGAGTCTCACCATGGGGCCACCGTCATAGAACTGGACTGTCGAGAACCTCAAGTTGCACAAGACCGCGAAGATCTGGCCCCCGATGCTGCCGTTGAACACCGCCGGCAGCTCGTCCACGAGCGCCTGGAGGCACCCCCGGCACGCCGGCGGCGACTGGTCCGGCGTGCACTGCACCATCCCGTATACGTTGTGCACCACGTCGGCCGTCGTCGCGAGGAACCCCTGGCCCGAGGCGACTACCCCGGCGGCGTACCTCGCCGTCGTGTTGAACGCCGCCAGGTCGGAGAGCGCGCCGACGAAGTAGACGACGAGTGCATCGAACCGCTCCGCCGCCACGCCGCCACGCCGCCGCCGGAGACGCTCTCCTTGCTGGCGCTGGTGGCCTGGACTTGGGTGTTGTCCCGGCTCGCCACGAAGTCGCCGGGGGAGTAGCGGAGGAGGCAGCGGTCGTAGAAGACGGCGACGTCCTTCACGCCTAGGCACTGGCCGAAGGCAACGAGCGGCGCGAGGGAGAGGCACGCCCCGCAGGCGGTGCCGTTGGTGTCGCCGCGGCAGAGCGCGGCGCCCCACACCGTGTCCGGGCTGCCGCCGGAGGCGGCAGTGGCGAAGCCGCCGCCAGCGGAGGCGTTCGCGGCGAGGGAGGCGAGCAGGTCGCGGACGTTGGATTCGTAGGTGCTGTTGGCGGCGTACGACGTTCCTTTGTCGCACTTCCATGTCCTGAGCTCCGCTGCCAGCGCGAGGCTCGCCGGCGGCGGCCAGCATAAGGCGGCGAACACGATGACGACGGAGATGATGCAGGCGCGAGGTGTGAGTGTGGCCATGGCCATGAGATGAGACAATACAGCTCGATCAGCATCTAATTTCTCAGCATCATATGTGTTCGGTAGCCCGCCATGCACATGGCTAAACACAGAAGAGTAAACAGCCCACAAGGCCACAAGCAGGAGTTTTGGAATAGGCTCCCTACTAAAATTCTTTTGTGTGGCCGACTCCGACGACCTCCTTGGTAACATCTTTAGCAGGATGCATACCCATTTTTCTCAATTTGATCTAGGCTATTTAGATTTGTCTCCTCATGTTGTGGGAGTTTTATGTCTGGGTATTTTGCGAGGTTCTTCTCCATTACGATGTGGGATGCTTTTGTCAATTTGCAGAGACGCGATTGATGAAGTCAGATTAGAGAGGAAATATAAATGATCTGGATTTAAGTGTTCGTGCATCATCGAGCACGCCTTTCAGGATATGCATAAAATTTTAGTATTACTGCAAGCATTCTAACACGCATGTTACAAATGATTCTTCCGAACAAAAAAAAAATGCTGGTTGATCTTATTTATCGAAAATACACAAAAGATAGGGAGAACGCCGATATTCCATTAATTGTTTATGAAACACAGGTTCTCTTGGTTTTGCGCTCCATAGCTATGCTTGCTAGCCATCTTGGTTGACGATTGTGATATTCTTGGATCCCGGGACCTCGAAAGGACACCCGGTTAATTACATCCAAGCGTGGCTACGCGGAACACCTCCGATTAAGCCGCGGAGCTGTCTTCTTCTTCTCTTCGTCTTGTGTTTCATCGTGCAGTTGGCGAATGGAGTTGAGGTGGCGACGGCAGAATACACGGGTAGCGGGGCCCGTGTAATGCCTAGCACAGCCATTGATATTTTGGCTATGCCCGCCCGTGTCACTTGATCTTGTCTTCGTCAAACTTCACGTTGGAGTAGTTGACTTGGGGGAATGCACGGTTAGCACTCGACTTGGAATTGAGGTTGACAGCTCGTTGGCGTCTTCGAGGATGTTCCTAGCGCTTCCAGGGTTGAATGTGGACTTTGGCAGTCTTGGTCATCATCGTCTTCTTTCTCCTAACAGAAATTCCATCGGTAGGAGGTATGTTGGCACCATGGAATTGGGTTCTCCACGATACCATTGGCCTTCATGGTCTTGTTCGCCTTCAGGGTTCGGAGCAGGGAGGTACGTTGGCACCGTGGAATTAGGATCTCTACGATACCGTTAACCTTCAGGGTCTCGTTCGCCTTCGAGACAGCATCCCATTCAGCTTGATGTGGCAGTCGATCTCGCCGGTGTTGACGGGGTCGTTGAAGAAGATCGCCAGACGGCTTCCGTGATCGTTAACGGAGTCGCTGGCAGTCGATCTTCGGTTTCCTCGAGCAGAACGTGATTCCGCTAAGGAAGACTTGATGAAGAGGGCTGGAGATGCGTCATTTTATGTGATGTCGTTCTGGACTTCTTTGTTTTCGACCACGGACGAGTCGGAGAGGATTTCCCTTAGCGGGATGTGACTTTGCTAAGGCCGAAGCATTGTTCTGTGTAGCGTCGCTCTTGTTTCTTCGCTCGATGACGATGACGGTGCAAAATGCCCCGTAGGACACCGGCCGTCATATTTTGTAAACCGGAGTCGCAGCCTTCCGGTCTTTCATCTCTCTGCACCGATGCTTGGCATGCATCTTATCACGGCTTCTTCATTGGCAACATGGGAATTTCCACCGCACAGCAGCATATATATTGAACTTGGCCACGATACGCACATTAATAATTTCCTTGAATCAGGCATACATATACGTAGGTATACACACTGTATGTCTCTTTTTCACTAATCACCTTGCTTAGCAATTAGTGTTAAATATGCATGCATGCACTGGTCACGCATCTCAGAGAGACGACAGCTATTGGAGGCAGGCAACGTATTAACTTGACTTCAGGCATGCTTGCCCACGGTCAGTCAAGCAGACGTTGGCGCTGAGCATACAACCGAGCGTGTTGGTCCGACGAACGGCTACGACGGTGCAGCGTGCAGCCTACGCCATACTATGAGGCTGGGGCGTCGCCGCGCGCGTGGAAAAATATGACCGCACCGGGCCATAGTGTGTGGGGAAGATGGCAGCTAGACGTCGCCGGCCATGTGAAGAAGGCAGGAGCACCGCCACGCCGCGGAGGGGAATTCGCCGCCGGCCGCACTGGGCGTCTCTGCCGCCTTGCCGGGTCAAGTCGAGGGAAGCCGCTGCGGCACATGCATCCGGGGTAAGGCCGACCTCGCCATTGTCAGGCGCCACTGCCGCAGATGGCGTTGCCGCCGTGATGCCGATGGAGAAGATGGGGATTGTTAGTTCTAATCTTGATATAGAAATATTAGTTTGTCTAGTTTGAGTAGGACTAGGTTTATCTGAAGTAGAAGTACTAGAGATGGAGTTTGTTTAGAATTAGTAGTTCTAATTTGAGTAGGAGTCTTGTATTTTCTCTAGTATAAATAGATGGCCAAGGGCCAAGGAAAGGTGCAAGCTTTAGCACCGAGAAAGTATTGAGCCAACGTTTTCTTTGTTGCGTGATTAGTAGAGCTGATTAGTTAGACCAAATACGAGCACAACATGTGGACGTGCATGTGGACGCTGTTCTAGACGTGCTCTTCATGTTCCTCGGTCCGACAATAACGTCCGACAGTACATGAAGCTGTGCAGCCGAGGCTACCCGTGTTCCCGTCGATCAACGATCCGTTTTCGGAAGGATTGATCCTAGGATTTTTCCAACAATTGGTATCAGAGCCTAGGTTCAACTCGGTTATCGCCATAAGAAGATGTCGATAGTACCGCATGAAGCAGGAGCGTCGGTTGTGAGGCAGGAGGCCCCACCGTCGACGATGTACCCGCAACTTGCAAGGAGCAGCTATACTATCTGGGCCATCAAGATGCGTGTAGCAATGGAGGCACAGGAGGTGTGGTCTGCTGTCGATCCAGGAGGTGACGCGTACAAGAAAGAAGGAGCGGATTACCGGAAGGATCGACTGGCACTATCGGCTATCTATAGTGCGATTCCCGAAGACCTCATGATCGCCATCGCCGGAATGGACTTGGCGAAGGCGGCATGGGAGGCGATCAAGACGGCAAACGTCGGGCATGATCGTGTGATAGAGGCGAAGTTACAGTCTCTTAAACGTGATTTTGAGAATCTCAAGATGCTGGACGGTGAGACCATAGATGTCTTCGCCGCCAGGGTCTCGACGATTGTCAATGGGATCCAAGGACTGGAAAAAGATAAGGACAAGCAATTGTCAGAAGTTGAAGTGGTGCGTCGTTTCTTGCGTGCGGCACCGGAAAGATACATGCAGCTCGTCATCTCGATAGAGCAATGTATTGATTTGAAGACTTTAACACTGGCTGATCTGATTGGTCGCTACCAAGCGTACGACGAACGGATCAAATCCACTATTGGTGATCCAGAGGACCAAGGGAAACTGTTGCTCACCCGATCGCAGTGGGAGACACTGTCAAAGAAGGGAGAGGGGTTTTCTGGAGGTGGTGGAAGGAAGGCCGGTGGTAAGGGTTCTAGTAAAGGATCCAAGTCAAAGAATGTTTGCAGCCATTGTGGTAGACATCGACGCGACAAGGGTGGTCGTGGCGATGATGACTCGTCAAGTGATACTGACAGCATCGGTCAGTCAAGTGACACTGATGATGACAAATCAAGCAACAACAAACGGAACTTCGGGGGTGCAAAGGATAGGAGCAAGATCAAGTGCTTCAACTGCAATGTATATGGGCACTATGCATCTGAGTGTCGGAAACCTCATCAAAATCGAGATTGGCACAAGGAGGAGGCGAATCTCATCCATAAGGACGTCGATAATGAACCATGCCTACTTCTCTCCACGCATGTGCAGAAGGTACATGACGTGGTGCTTTTAAGTAAAGAGAATGTGATGTCGAGGTTGTGTGTCGAGGGTGAAACACAACCCACATCCACGAAGTGGTACTTGGACAATGGTGCAAGCAACCACATGACAGGGCAAAGGTCATTGTTCGAGAAGTTGGATGAGAGCTTCCAAGGACAAATCCAATTTGGTGATGGATCAATTGTGGAGATCAAGGGGAAAGGGTCAATTCTTCTTCAGTGCAAGAACAGAGAACAACGTGTACTCTCCGAGGTATATTTTATACCGAGTCTCTTCAAGAACATCATCAGTTTGGGACAGTTTGTCGAAGATGGATGCAAAGTGATCATGCACCAAGAAGATCTATGGGTCTATGAGCGAAGCGGGAAGCTTCTCATGAAGGTGAAAAGATCCAAATATAGGTTATATATGATTCAGTTGAACATATATACTAATGATAGTCAACAAGAAGGGTATGAAGAGATTGTGCCACATGATATGTTCAAGCGGGGAACATCAAGTGTAACTTCAACTGACCTATCAGATGTGGTGGAGTCAGGTCCTTTCTGTGCCATAGAGGAGGCAGCTGATACAGAGAAGGAGGAGAAGGAGATAAAGATGGCATCAACGACAATGGTATTCCAGCATAGTTTGGATGACCTTGTCAGCGCCGAAGATGTTCAAGTTGAATCTCAGCTCGTTCAAAGTGTTGCGCTATGCAAAAAGAAGAAGAAGAAGATGAAGAAGAAGAAGAAGATGATGATGATGATGAAGAAGAAGAACCGAGTATGCCGAAGTGACTTCAAGGACAAGGTTGGGTTACAACCCGTCAAGATTGTGAACACGTCAGATGGGCGTAAGGACTATGCGAGGAGACGGATTCGTCAAGTCATTGGATTGCGTCAAGTTCAAGGAGACGCGCCAGAAAATTAGGATCAAGATTAGGGGGGTGATTGTTAGTTCTAATCTTGATATAGAAATATTAGTTTGTCTAGTTTGAGTAGGACTAGGTTTATCTGAAGTAGAAGTACTAGAGATGGAGTTTGTTTAGAATTAGTAGTTCTAATTTGAGTAGGAGTCTTGTATTTTCTCTAGTATAAATAGATGGCCAAGGGCCAAGGAAAGGTGCAAGCTTTAGCACCGAGAAAGTATTGAGCCAACGTTTTCTTTGTTGCGTGATTAGTAGAGCTGATTAGTTAGACCAAATACGAGCACAACATGTGGACGTGCATGTGGACGCTGTTCTAGACGTGCTCTTCATGTTCCTCGGTCCGACAATAACGTCCGACAGTACATGAAGCTGTGCAGCCGAGGCTACCCGTGTTCCCGTCGATCAACGATCCGTTTTCGGAAGGATTGATCCTAGGATTTTTCCAACAGGGATGACGCCAACGCCGCGCCGCCATGACGGAGCCGCGTCGCCGCGCTGAGGTGGAAGGAGCTGTGTGCCGTCGGCTTCGGGGAATCCGCGCCGTTCCATGGACGAGCAAGGCGCTGCTTTACGTGCTGTCGAGGAGGGATGAGGGCTGCCCGCCTGGAGATGCCGCGCCGCCGCGCTTTGGGGAGCCACCGCCATTCTGGATGAGGCTGCGCGCCACCGTGAAGGGCCGGATTTGGGCGCCGCCGCTGTGCCATGGGGGAAGACGATTTGGCCGCCGCCGCCGCCGCCGCCGCGATTTTGAAGTCGGGGGAGCTCGCCGGCCACCCATGACGCCGCCACCGCAGTTGAAGACCGGGATCGAGGGAACTTGTCGCCACCCATGCGTCGGATCAGGGGAGCACACTGCCACCCATACGCCGCCGCCGCTGAATTTGCATATCGAGAAGGGGGAGCACGCCTGCCACCCATGTTCGCCGCTGTTGGCCGGGATCGGGGGAGCACGTCGCCGTGAATCTGGAAAGGGAAAGTAAGGGGCACGCCGGCCGCCGTCATACTGTCTTGATGAACCGAACGCAGCCAAGGAGGAGTTGGTGATGACACCATCGCCACACCTGGGGGATACCGTACGCCGTCGTGCTGGTCTGGAGCAAGGGGACGGGCGCCGCCGGCCGTAGAGGAGGGAGCATCACGCCACCGCGCGGGGGCGCCATGCTGAAGAAGATGAGCGACGCGGGCGGCGCCGGCCGTCCTGGCGCAAATCAGGGCGGCGTGGATCAGGGCGTCGCTGGGCGGAGTCGGGTGATGCGGATCCGGCATGTGGCGGCGTCAGGCGGTGTCGAGCGGCGCCGGGCGCGTGGAGGTGGAGAGGCGGCGTCGATCTGGAGGTGGTGGCGCGCCGGCCGTGGGCGGCGGAGAAGCTAAGGGATGGCGCCGATCTGGAGCCCGGGGGCGGAGCTGGGCACTGAGGAAACCGAGGCGGCGTCGGGGCGCTGGGCGCGTGGAGGCCGCGTTGGGGCGCTGTGGAGAGGACGGGGCGGTGCGCCGGCCGTGGGCACGGAGAAGCCGAGGGACAGCGTAGATCGTGGGCCGGCGTTGACGAGGGCGGCGCCGGCCGCCGCCGGCGCGTGGGCGCGGAGAAGGAGACGGGGGCGGCGCGCCGGCCGCCCCATGGTGAGGAAGAGACGGGGGCGGCGCCGCCGGCCACCCCCTTGGCGTTCGTGCCGAGAGAGAGAGGCAGAGAGAGAGAGAGCTTGAGAGAGAGAGATATCCAGGGAGAGGGACGGCGCCCTCTCCCCTTACCTTTTCTTTTCAGCCGCCGCCTCCAAGTCCTGTGCGATTGATCTGTTTATTGGTCCCCTTAGGGTTGAACCCTGTGCCAGCTTTTATAGTGGTCACCACCTAGGGTTTGCTTGGTTTTGGGCCGAATTCAGGCCGGCTTTGGGCCAAATTACTCCGTGAATTATTAATATCAATATTCATTTATTAATCACTGATTAGGGACCGATCGGCATCATTGATAATTTTTGTGTCCAACAGTTACAAATGATTCATCCGAACAAAAAAAAATGCTGGTTGATCTTACTATAGTTTTCAGTAGGCGTTGAGTCTATATGTGGACTTATTTGTAATAGTTCTTCATATGGTTATAACACTCCTGGCAATAAAATCCTACTCAAAAGGGTAATTTCATGATTTTTAGATGTACAATTGGACCCATGAGAGCATACTTGTATCCACCTTAGAAAACTCTTGTAATTTATAGGATAAGCAAATAAATAATAAAAAAAGATATATAAGATGTACATAAGTAAATAGGTTGTGAACAGCACAAACTTCTTGGTTCGTTTGCTGTTTGTCCAAATTTGAGTAGATAAGACAAATATATAGAGAATTATAAACACGACAGGATATCTCCGCACCTCTGCTCGGCCTTGTTCCTCCTCCACCTCGCCCATCCTCTGCCCGCTTCACTCCTGCCTCCACCCTCCGCAACCTCATCAATGCCGCTTACCCTCACTGGTTAAAGCACAGTTCGGTGTGTGGATGTACCATGCCTACTAGGCTTAGACCAAGGTTGGGGGAGGCGATGACACAACGGAAGGGAGGGGATCGAGGGGAGGGGCGAGGTGTCGGTGGCACCGCTAGACCAACGGGAAGGTCAAAGGCGGTGGGGCAACGTTGGTAGGCAGATCGGCGCTAACAACTAGAATTAGGATGGGCAAGGCAAAAGTGAAGGTGAGAGGATGGAGGGAGATGGCATGAGTGGTTGAGGAAGGCAGCGGTCGGGGAGGCACGTGTAACGGACCCAAGAGAAGGAAGGTGAAGCTGGAGGCAGAGGGGCAGAGCTGTGCGTAGGGGTGTCAATGGATTGGATACGGAACAGATAGTGGTCAAACCGTATCTGTATACAAATTTATAAAACGGATACAGATTGGATACAGATATTCCAAAATCGGGATACAAAACGAATTCAGATTTCCAAAATTCAGATACTAATCGGATTCAAATATTGTCGGGTACAAATACAGATTCGGATATTCTTGGATTTGGATACAGATATTACTCATGCAGTGTATTTAACCATTATAATACATTATTTCACCTAAAAACCTATAAATTCGCATTACATACTAAATGTCCACCCATTTAATTTCAATATTCTCACTAGTAGTTCATGTAAAATAGCATTTAGGATGATAAAACACATATTATATTTGTATATCAGATAATTTGAATAATTATTGTAGATACATGTATGGATTCAGATAGTTGAATATATTTATGGATACGGATATAGATAATTAATTAGATTTGGATACATATGTTAATAATTATAATCGGATAAAGGTTCAGACGCTGACTAATTCAAATTTTACGGATACTTTTGACATCCTTAGCTGCACGGGGCAAGACTGACCTGACGCTATCTTTTTTTTAGCATACATGCCGACGCTATCCCTTGACGACTTGATCGCGTCCCTAGGCTCTCCCAAATAATTAAATAACAGCATATTTATCAAGGTGATGTGTGGATGACACCAGCAATAAGAGCATATCCAATGGTAGTCAGTTTGTTGGCTATAAGAGTGTACATGTCAGTAAGAGCCAGCAAAAGAGACCATGTCTCCAACGAATGGGCTATAAACACATATTCCAAACTTCATGTGAGACCTGCACGCCATAAATGTCTTCTTCCTCCCTAGTTCTTCCCCCAAACCAGCAGAGCACGGGCTCACCACAGCTCTCCGCCTCGCATCCACGCCACCTCTATCGCCGCCGTGTCCTCTCCGCCTCGCCGTCGCGCCGCCCTCCCCTCGTCGTCGTAGCCACTCTCCAGCGCAGGCATCTTGAGCTCCTCCACCTCACCTCTGCGGCAACACCTCCGACAGTGCGGCGCGGCCCGGATCCAGCGGCGGCGGCTCCGACCGGACGCGTGGATCCAGCGGCGGCGGTGACGTCTCCGGCGAGGCGCGGGCGCGTCTTCGACAACGGTGGCGGCTCCGATGCGGCGCGCATATCTCCTGCGGTGGCGGCTCTGATGCGGCGGCGCGGGCGCAGCTCTGGCGGCGGCAATGTCTCAGGCTTGGCACCTAGGTGGTAAGGTGTGGCGAGAGAGAGAGAGATGGTGTACGTGGTCCCTACACTGTCGACGATTGGGATATCGGTCCCAAGTCAGCTAAGGTTCTTGAGAAGGGGAGATAGAAGACACTGCCGAGCAAGGCAAACAGCAATCAACGAGCAATGAGCAGACACAGGGTTTTTTATCCTGGTTCGGGCCTCTTCGGGAAGATAACAACCCTATGTCCAATGTTTCTTTGTATGAAAGAGGATTACAAGAGGGAACCCGGCGAGACGAAAGGTCCCAGCGAGATTACAAGAAGTATTAGATCTACTCAGGTCTGATGATCCTGGCTTCTGCTGGCCCTCTACGCGCCATAGGGGTCTGGTTTATATAGTGTCGAACAACCGACCTACCGAGGGATAAACGGGCCGAGCTAGCCGCACGTCCGTAATAGACTCGAATATATCCCGAGGTAAATTAGGTATATCTCCAATTCTTGAGGATCACGACGTTTGCTCCAATCCGAAAAACTACGTCCGGGTCTTCACGTACCGTGCAGAACTCTGTTCGAGTCAGACTCGAACAAGAAGTCTTGGCCGCTACGCACCGTGCCAACCAGGAAGCTGTTCGGCAGGATGCACATGGGCCTGACAGAGCCCTCTAGGGAGCTAGGCCCTAGGAGGCTGTCCGGTTAGGCCGTCAGGGAGTGGGCCATGGCAATGGGCCGTGATTTTATCCCTGACATGCACCATCTCGAGCCGCTCGCTAGAGCCCGGCGCTTGTTGTAGCATCGGTGCCAGCCCAAACTGCTCCCTCTCTCCTCCAGCTCAGCAAAAAATCCTAGGTGGAGGGCTTATAGCCAGCTAACCTAGCCTCATTGGAGATGCTCTAAACGTCTGAAGCTGGGTGCTTTCATGTTGCATCATCGTACCTAGGTCTTGATTGGCCTTCCCCATGTTGCAGAGCCGACAGCATACTTTACAACATTTTGCCTACTATCCTATTGCTATATGTTTCTATCAGCTAGCTTCAATTTAAACCTTTTTAAATTGAAGATGAAGAGGATAAACCAAAGAGGGAGCATTTGAGCTTGAAACAAGTGGAAATGAGCATGACTTGGCTCAATTGGAAGCATTTTTTTTGTGCTTGTGAGAAGTTTCTTTTGATCCAGGCGTGTCTGAGATTACAGCCCTCTTTGATAGCTTGTTTTGTTAAGTTTAGTTTTGTTGAGCCAAAATTTGTTATTTTTGTATAGATAATTCTATAAATATTTTAAATATTTTTGGTGGTTTTGTTGAATTTACTCAAAGATCTTAAAAATGTTTTTAACAATATTTTTAGTTTTTTATCTCTATCTAAAATCCTTTAATTTTTGGCTCAACAAAACAAGCAATCAAAGAGGCCAAGTCTTCACTTCAATGGGCCAAGTTGAATGGGCTCGGTCAAAAGCAATGAATTCCAATTCCAAATCGTATATGGCGCTATTCCAAATCTTATATGGCGCTAGCCATAGGAGGCAAGCCAGCAGGGCCACGTCGCCAGGAATTCCAGCGCTGTCCGTCCGATTGGTCCGCACGACTTTGCACAAAACCCCCGTGATTCACTATTTTATATGGACGTCCTGGCTAAATCGCGGAAGGGTCCTTCAGCTGTGCTCCCGCGCTTCGATTTTTTCTGCCTTTCACAACGCTGCCCTTTTGACCTTCGTAGATGCACCTGTGGTTCACAGATAATTACCCACCGATGCCATCGCTTATAACCCAATACCCGCTGCCCCAGACGTGGCCAACAGGCCGGCCCGGTTCGGCACGGTTCGTTTCTGGGCCGGCCCAGTTCGTTTGGCCCGGTTCGGTTTACGGCCCGGTTACAATGCGAACCGGGCCAAACGAACCAACGGGCTGGCTTCCCAGCCCAGATTCGGTTCGCTGCTTGAACCGAACGAATCGGGCCGACCTAGGTTCGTTTGGTGCGGCTTGGCCCGGTCGGCCCGGTTTTTGTGTAAAATGTCAAAAAAAAATCAGAAAAATCTAAGAAATTCATAAATGTGAACCATAATTCATGTAAGTTATTAAAAAATTGAAATATACATGAAGAAATATTTAAAATGCATTGCAGAGCTTTTTTATTAATACACATGGGCTGCCTCATTAAAAACTTTACCAAGTAAAAACTGAATTTGAGAAAACCTTGGCAAAGAAAAAAGAGTACAGCCTAAAGCTCTACATTACAAGCTTAATTTGGGGCCTTCTTTAATCTTCATCAAGTTCTAAGCCCCCGAATGCAGCCGACAACTCTTGATTTTGTCTCTCAACGACGATGTTTTGCAGTCGTCTTTCGGCTAATGCCCAATCCTTTGTACTGAGTAGTATTTCGACCATGTCACTATGGAGGGAAGTCCGTCTCTCCTCCGGTATTCTCCCAGCGAGGCTAAAAGCGGACTCGGAAGAAACTGTGGAGACAGGAACAGTTAACACATCTCGTGCTTATATGGATAGCACCGGATATGTTCCACTATGCTGCTGCCACCGCCGCCGCTCGCCGCCTCCCCGACCTCTGCTGACGCCGGTCACAGCGCCCCCGACCGCCGCCGTCGCCGGATCTGGCTCCCCCGACCCCACGGACATCGGATCTGGCGCTGCCGGCCCCGTCCCCGCTCGGATCTGGCGCCGCCGACCCCGTCTCCGCCGGATCCGCCCAGCTGCGCCCGCCGCTAACCCTAGCCGCCGCGTACTTTCCTTTTTTCCATGCTCCCTTCGTGTCCATCCACGGCGCCGCCATCGGCCCCTGCCCGCCCACCGATGCACTGGCTCCTTCCTCCTTCCCGGATCGCCGCTGCCGTCTCCGCTCCTTCTGTCCCCGCCTCTTTCGTCGCCGGCAAGCCTGCGCCCCTCCTCCACGAAACGCCGCCGCCTCTACTCCTCTCGGCCCCACCTTCTTTCACGCCGGCGAGCCTCCACCGGTCGATTTCACATTGGGGGAAATGAGGTAAATTTGGGTAAACTTCTTGATTTCACTAATTTGAGTATGTTCTTTGCATTCCACACTAATTTATCATGAGTTCATGCCAAAAAAGGAAATAGTTTGGGTAAACTTCTTGATTTCACTAATTTGAGTATGTTCTTTGCATTCCACACTAATTTATCATGAGTTCATGCCAAAAAAGGAAATAGTTTGGGTAAACTTCTTGATTTCACTAATTTGAGTATGTTCTTTGCATTCCACACTAATTTATCATGAGTTCATGCCAAAAAAGGAAATAGTTTGGGTAAACTTCTTGATTTCACTAATTTGAGTATGTTCTTTGCATTCCACACTAATTTATCATGAGTTCATGCCAAAAAAGGAAATAGATTTGGGCAAATCCATCCCAAATATTTGGGAATTTCCTATTGTCCTTTAGATTTGGGCGAAAATGAGGATTTCTGGGTTACAAATCCTTTGTTTGCTCATGTAAAAAATGTGGGATTTCGATTTATAGGATGGGGACGGCTCCTTCCTTTTTTGCTGTTGGCTGTTCAAGCTGAGAAGGATCTACAGTACGGAGCTTGATGGAAAACCTGACGTGTATTCATTTTCATGGTTTAGGTTGATTAAGCAAACCATTTCGGTGCATGCTGAAATAGATGTTGCCATGGCCCATGGTCCAAAGATTTCAGGTATGTTGTCCATTTTACTGCTTTCAACAGTTCAATGCACAGCTGAGGTAATGCAATATCTGCATGGACAGTGGTTTTTTGTTGAATATTACTGTTTGAATATATCTTTTTGTGTGTCACAGCTGCTCCAGTGGCCATAGCTATAACACATGCTGTGGTTCTGATTTTTGTTTGTCAAATATTTCCTCATAATTTACATGTACCTATTGCTGCAAGACTGCCTATAAGTATGTGATTAAAAAGTGATCTGAGATATTTGGGTGAATTGTTCGGATATGAAAGCCATACACGAAAGACCATATGCATACTATGCTATTGGTCAGGCGTTCCTTTTTTTCCTAAATAAGCATTTTTCGTCGCCTGTGCTCCTCATCTATGTGGCATGCCTCCCAACCAACCTGATCTGGGATTTGGCCATACACAAGGTTAGTCGATGCCGACCCTGATCTGCCATGAGTCCATTTTTATGTTTGGTCATATTTTGCAATTAGCACGAACTGATTTTCTGTTTAGCCACTGCACGGACAGCTCACCCATGCTCAGATCCATGCTCTTTACAATTTACCAAATTCTAATTATTTTTAAGGAGAGCCCTTTCTATTGATTACTGCTACTCATATCATATCGGTGCTTGATAAATCCAAATTCAAATGTGCTTATGGGATTTTTTTTTGGTGCAGGATTGAAATGTGGCTGTGTGGATAAACAATCTAAAGCTAACAGGGCCATTAAATAGTATTATATTTTAGTTATGCTGCCATCCCTTCCCTGAGGTGTCACCCTTTGGCCTTCATAAGATCAATCTATGGACTACCTATGTTTCTAATCTATAGCAATATCATGGTTCATGATATTTAATGATTTATGTCGCTGAAGTTTAATGCTCACATATCTAATCATTTGTGTGATCATACCATTCTTGCATTTTCAACACTATTTTTTGACATAGAAGGGAACTTGCACATGATGACATGAGTAATAGCTTCAGGAGAAGGTCCCAGAGTAAGGCAAATCTATGAGAGGTGTATCTGCTATTTGTTACTATTACTATTGCAAGCCTAGGTGGTTTGATGGTTTCACTTTCCAAGTGAATACTTTTTTTATCTAGGTTTGTATGAAGATGGTATTTCTTTCCAGTTTATTGCCAGGTTGATATTGGTTTCAGAACCTTGAGCATCAGTGCTGATGTACTTTGTGCCTTGATACATATATCAGTTTCATTTTTTTGTGCATGTTTCTCGAACAGTCAAGTTGTAAAATTGTTTCAGAAAAATCATATTGGATTGGTGGTACATTTAGCTTCAGCGTTCATTGTTTCTTACAACTTTCGCAAATGCAAAAAGTTAAATCTATGCTAACTCCAGCCAAAATTTAAGGAAGCCGTTCATTATCGTTCACCAGTGAAATTAGCTTTAGGTAGCCATATTTTTGTGTTGCCGTTGAACCGAGAGGTAGTTATGTTGTTGATACGGCCCTTGACACGGGCGAGACGAGCTGTTGTCGAAGCTAGCGTCTTGGCTGTTATCGGAGCCACCGTCTATGAGACTAATATCAATTTTGATTCATTTGATTGGATGTCAAAAGACGATACATGACCATTCCTCACGCTCTGCCTCACGCGCCAAGTATATGGCGTCTGTAAGGTCTCGCGGCCGAGCTCAACGAACATCTCTTGCCGATGTCGCAGGTAGACCTGCGATGAAGGCATCGATCTCGTCTTCTCTCTTCATCCGTGGTGCGCGGCTAAGCAGCCGATGGAACTCGCGAGCGTAGTCGTTGACGCGGCCTTCACCCTTCTTCAGATCCATGAGGTCACCTTTGGATTGCTCCTTGTTGAGCCGAGGTCCGAACCGGGTGGGTCGAAAGCACGCCGCTCGAAGTACCAAGAGCGGAGCGCCATCCCGAGGGATCGTCCTGCTCTGATACCGAATTGATACGTGCTTGATAAGCACGCAATGGGTAAGGCCCTTGACGCGGGCGTGACGGCCGTTTATCGTCAGCGACGCCTTAGCTGTTATCGGAGCCACCGCCTATAAGATCTACTCTCAATTTTGATTCATTATTTCGATGCCAAAAGAATATACATGACCATCCCTTTTATAGGGATAAAAGACTTAGACCCTAAGAAACTACCCTCTAAATCTTATCTCATCCCTAACAAACTGATCTTATCTAATACCAGATCTAATCTAATCCCTAACTACTAGGGCACTACAGTACCGCGTGAACAGTACCACGCTACAGTACGTGTGAACAGTACCGCGGTACTGTTTATGGCTGTGTGGGCCACGGCCATAACAATATCACTAATAATTAGTCTACTTGCTTGCAAATAATTAGACTTACCGTCAAAACAACACAAATAAAGGTCCTCAAAGGATTAAATTAAAGGCCTTCCTTGACAGAGCTCTCCAAACCCCGATTTTCAATCCCTCAGTAGGACCATCTTCATGATGCTCGATGTCGTTAACGACGTCGGTGTTGGTGTTGTCGTCGGTCCCGATCCCGATCCCGGGGCGCGCGCTAGTGAGAGCTAGCGCCACGCAGGCGTCGGACATCTCCTGCGGTGGATCGGTGGGCGCCGCTACCGTCTTGTCGAACACCTTGACGAGGTTTGCGACCTTCTCGGCGAGGTCGTCGATCTGTGCTTCGAGCTTCGCCGCCATGTTGGTGAGGGTCGTCGTCAGCTGTGCCGCATTAGCTTCGACCTGCTCGGCAGCCCCGCAACTAAACATCGGACGGCGTCGGGCTGGTGCCGCCTTCGCGATCCGGACATATTCCTCACGCTCTCCTTCACGCGCCAAGTATATGGCGTCTGTAAGGTCTCGCAGCCGAGCTCGACGAACATCTCTTGCCGATGTCGCAGGTAGACCCGCGATGAAGACATCGATCTCGTCTTCTCTTCTCATCCGCGGTGTGCGGCTAAGCAGCCGCTGGAACTCGCGAGCATAGTCGTTGACGCGGCCTTCACCCTTCTTCAGATCCACGAGGTCACCTTTGGATTGCTCCTTGTTGAGCCGCTCGTAGTACAGGTCCGAACCGGGTGGGTCGAAAGCACGCCGTTCGAAGTACCAAGAGCGGAGCGCCATCCCAAGGGATCGTCCGGCTCTGATACCAAATTGATACGGCCCTTGATGCGGACGAGACGAGCTGTTGTCGAAGCTAGCGCCTTGGCTGTTATCGGAGCCACCGCCTATGAGACTAATCTCAATTTTGATTCATTTGGTTGGATGCCAAAAGAAGATACATGACCATTCCTTTTATAGGGATAAAAGACTTAGGCCCTAAAAAACTATCCTCTAACTAATCTTATCCCCTCCCTAACAAACTAATCTTATCTAATATCAGATCTAATCTAATCCCTAACTACTAGGGACGCTACAGTACCGTGTGAACAGTACCACGGTACTGTTTATGGCTGTGTGGGCCACGGCCATAACAGTTGTTTTTCTAGTGCCATACCTTTTTCCCATTCATCTGAGGTGGCTCTGTTGTACAGATGTGCTGCATCTGCTCTCTATCAAGTTTATTTCCCTTTCCTAAACCAAAGTGCTTTGGTACTTAATAGCCACCATGTTCGATTGCATCCTGATTCACTGATCAGGCCGTTCTTTCATCTATTCAGATGACCAGATGAGGTATGAACAGATAGGTTAATAGCAGCAGTAGAATCATATATTTCTCTTTGTAACATATATTTCTCTATGTCAAAAAGAAAATTGGCCCTGCCATTTCCTGCAATAGTCGGTTGATTGCCCAGTTTTGAGTTTGGTCTCAATTTCTCATATGGTTTTGTTCTTTCTTACAGATGCACGTATCACTGGATGGTCCAACTAATTGGATCATTTTCTTCTATATACAACAACTCTTAGCTTATGAACAATTGGTGGAGCTCCTACCTTGCCATTCAATTGTTTCTATTCATTTTAGGTGTCTCTAGGTAAATGGCTGTGCATTTGTCTTTTCCATAGCATTAGTTTGGCTATGTCTAAACCATATTTTAAATCATAGCATTATCTTTTTTGCTCCTAAAAGATGCAGTTCACAAAGAGATTTACTAATTTGTTTGATGAAATTCACATTATTCCATCATCCCTTATTTTCTCCTAAGTTTTTTGGTGTGACTGTACGGCTGTATGTTCACCTTTGATTAGCTGCTAAAACATTGATATACATCCGTTGTTTTCAACGTCCTTATATGACTACATTCAGTTTTGATTGTTTGCTAGAATATTGATATGCATCCATTGTGGTTTGCAATTTCAATTCATATTATAGCTACAGCTTTAAAAACTCGACAAATCTTTATCATTTTTACTCATCTCTAATAAGGAAATTGAAAGGCTTCGCCTGTTATCTCTATCTCTCACTTTAAGGCCCATGATGTTTTGTCTCTGAAAGTTGAATTAGGTAGATTCTTACCTGCTTGGTTCATTCTATTCAAGGGCAATGAGACTTACAAACACATAGCTATGCTTAACCTATATAGGGCAAAGACTAAAAGGTAGTCAGATTGTCGCTTAGATGTATTTGCACCCTAATATTCACTCTCTTTTAGTAGTATCTTTGGTAGTGCTAGCTGAGTGTGATTGCGGGAGATAATACATAAAAACGGAGATAATACACAAAAGGAATCATTTAGATGTGGAGAGGGACGGAGACAGGGGATTGCGGGCAGGAGCCTTGGCACACCCCACCTCCCCATGCTCCATGCATACTTATATGTACCGCTATATATACTACTAATAAATCTTAAAAATTTAAGGATTTATGCAAATTATTATCATGAACTTAAAGATTTTATGACAAAATAGTAAAGATTTTCTAAAATTCACAAACAAACATAAGTTTGCATATTACAATTGTAAAAAAATATAGAAGCCCTAAAAATACATGTACATTTTCTTGTATAATAGTAGCAAAAATTCTATTTAGCCCCCGCAATTTCTACATGCTTCTAACCGGCTCCCGTAAAGAATTTTTTCTAGCTCCGTCCTTGGATGTGGACACGGATATATTTATCATTATCTGGACCTCTCGACATGAGATAATAAATCTATTCGAGTTGGACCAAACATTTTTGTTATTGATGTGTTAAATAGCGAAAACTAGATTAGTTCTTGGCCTCCCTCTCTTCTCCATGGGAGGTATTTATAGGTTAAGATATTCTCAGTTTTTGCCTCATAAGAACGAGGAACAATCTGGAGGGCCCTACAAGGAACAATCGGAAAGGCTTAGGATTCTACCATATCTACATAAAGTTGTTTAACCTGTGCTCTGTTAGAAGATAAGTTAGTTAGATCACATTGTAACCTTTGTATTTAACCTTTGATTTCTTGTGATCTTCTAGAAGGAAATTTACTATTGTTAAAATATGGTGAGGATCAGGGCGTTGTTAGCAGTGTGTGGCTGCGGCTGTGCTGATTCGTCCTCATGAGGAGCTACGGCGCAGGTTCAAGCATACATGTTCATCTTTGAGGTTGCTATTGCTACTTTTCTCTGTCACCCGCTGAGGTGGGCCAAAGGGGATGAAGATGGTGGCTTCACCAGTGCCAGCGATCATCGTCTTCGGCACCAATGTAGTGAGGGGGAGGACCTTTTTCCATGTTTTTTTTTGCTTTGAGCCCCTACAATGATATGAATACAATTTCTATTGTGTTTAAGGGTGTATTTGTATGTAGAAGATGCTTCTGGAATGAATGAGATGGTTTCCTTCTAAAAAATTACTTGTGGCTATGGTTGCCACTTAGCTGGTGAAAATATTTAGTGGGCACTCACCTTGGCCCATCCACTATTCAGTGGCCACCATGGACATATCCGAGATGCCCACGATCTCTCCATTTGTATGCAGAATCCAAGTCCCGGATGAGGATATTTGGTGATGCACACCGGTGGTGCCATGGGAAAAAAAAAATAAATGCAAAGTAACAGATCACGGCCTGGCACCGGGGGTCAAGCGACCCCGGTTCCCTCTGGATCAACCAAATATGATTTATTACTACCTCATTATTATAAAAGCAAAAAATCCATCCAAGGATACAAAAGCACGATTTAAGAAATGCTTTCTTTAGTTTTGATCGCTACGATTGAAATCTAAATACTAGTGTCTTAGGCTCATTGTTGTAGGGGAGTCCAGACCTGGCCAACGGGCTGGCCCGGTTCAGGCCCGTTTGGTTTGGTTACTATGCGAACCGGGCCAATGGGCCTGGGTCTCGGCCCAGGTTCGGTTCGCACAGTAACCGAACCAGGCCGGCCCGGTTTTATATGGACTGGTTCATTTGGATTAAAATATCTAAATAAATTAAGAAAAAAACCACTATATTTCACAAATATACACTGTAAATTGTGCAAATACATTATATATCATTAGAAATATATATAAATAAATATATTTAATTAAATAAATATGCTATAGTGACGAACCGAACCGGGCCAAAACCGAACCGGGCTAGCCCGACGGGCCGAGGCCGAGCCCCAAGTTCGGTTCGGTTCACTGAACCGTGTCGGCCCGGTTCGGTGAACAGTGCGGGCCAGCCCAGTTCGGCCTTGTTAGCCTAGCCCGTTTGGCCACCTCTAGGGGAGACATACCACCCCCACGTCTAGATGGCCAGAGGGACAAATCTCCACGTGGGAACCACCCTGTCACCGCACTCACAGTAGCTGTTGGAGTTTTTCACGTAGGAGCTAACTGGACCTCTGCGCTCCAAGGAGCCATATCTGGGCAAAATCTCCGCATGTGAACCTCCCGAGCCCACGACCTCCCCACATCCGAGTCTAGGGCAGATCTCTGCATCCTGAAACCATGTGCAGACAAATCTCCACACGGGAAGTCCATGTGTTCCCTGAAGCCAAGTCTTAGCCACATCTCGCCAAGGGAGCTAACCAGACCCTTGTGCTCCCTGGAGCCATGTCCGATGCACATCACCGCGAGGGAGCTGCATAGGTTCATGTGCTCTCCAGAGATGAGTCGTCCCAGGCCCCAGCACTGCCAATGTCAAGCCCGGGGTGAGTCCTGACATGGATCTCCAAAGGAAGGGGCATAGGGCTCTAGGTGAGAAGACCATATGGGCTTTCCAACCAATTAAAAGCCATGGTCAAAAAGAGGGTGCAGAGTCCAAAGATGCCACTACAACCAGGGGACAAACCAGCTCAATTGGCAGTCAGGAGCCAAAAATAGAAACCTTAGGGCCAACCGCACTTCAGTTCCTTGCGTCGGATAGTTGTGGAAAGTAACAGAGAGAGAGAGAGAGAGAGAGAGAAAGAGGGGGTCAAATATGGGTAGGCCCTTGCTTTAGCCAGCTAACTAAGGCTATGCCGAGAATTACATGCTTAAGATCGTCCTGCCCAGAGATTCCATGTACCTTCAAGGGTAGATAAAGAATGTAAGGCGCTACATATATATGGGACAATGGGACAACGAGCCTGTTGTAATTCAAACTCAACTGGAATAACATCGCTCCACTTTCAATCATTCCTCTAGCAGTGGTTCTCTCCGCCCCAAGGGGGTGCCACTGAAATTTTATATTGAGGACGTCTAGACGACACTCACAATGAACCCAACGATATCTACCCCATCGTGCAAGTGAAGATGGTCATGGTGGCTTTAGATGAGAGAGGACATGGTAATATGTAGGAATTTCGGGGACTACAAACATCATCGGTGTCGATGGAGCCAAATTACCGTGAGTAACGTAGTAAGACGATCAGAAGCTCTTAGGGTATTCCCAATAGTAGAGCTAGATAGAATTCCAAATGCAGAGCTGCCGATGCTATCAATCCAAGAACTCTAATGAATGTACACCCTTCTCGATCTCTTGTCGTGACGATGGAGGCACTGAAATTAATCAACAAATTACTGGTCTTCGCTAACTAGTCACAACTCACAAGTATGATTACTTTGATTATTCAAAAGTAGCAGGTCACTGGAATCTTTTCACTGTAGTAACTGGTCTTCACTAGCCAGTGTACTTTTGCTAACGACACTACACTTTGGATTTTTGTGCTGAAATAGGCCATCTAATGGTCCAATTTCTAACATGATCGATAAATAGGAGGGTGAGGCCAACAAGAAAGTGGGGATCATGCGCTGCCGAAGAAAATGAACCGGCCTGCTGGGAAAATCACAGCTAAGAATGTAGACGCCATATGTCCAGATAGACATGAACTTTTCCAGTCCTCTGATAGAGATGGTGACTAGTGCTGTTTAATTCATTTTTTTTAACTGGTTCGAAATACCCATGTCATATTCTAGCATATGGCATGAAGAAATCTCAGACATGTTTTAAGTTAGAGTTTAAAATTTAATCTATAAGCATGTTATGAACTATTTTGATTGGACACATGAAAATCATACGTATTGGTTCATCTCAGAAAGCACTTTTATAATATCATAATATTTTGCTGATTTTTCTAAATAAATTGCATTGGTATTTAGTGGTCAAAGTTGCATTTTGACGAGCATGGGAATGTTCTGTTTTGAAGAACGGGAGGGAATACAAGATAATAAAATTACCTACATATCCCAAGTATTGAAATTACATGCACCTCCATCATTTCGGAACTAGCACCTAAACGCACTCTATATGAAATACCCACTATCTAGCTCATCACAAAGACCCATGTACAACAAGTACTACTATGGCCTTGTACATTTCAGCTTAGCATAGCGTTTTACTATAGCAAAATTTAAGAGTTTTTAAAGAGAGGTTTAAATATCGTAAAAGAATATTAAAAAACTAGTTTTAGAATCTTTAAGAGGACTACTAAAAACCTGAGAAAAATCATTACAAATTATTACACCAAATAAGCTATATAGAAAGATAAATTTTGCTACAGTGAAATGCTACGCTATGCTAAGCTGAAAAGAATAAGCCCTATGTCTTGATTGCTTGGAAGTAGGAAGCCTCCTCACTTTGGTAGCCTGCTCAAACGCGTAAGCAATCTCGATGAGCCTCGGCTCATATCCCTTGATGGCTGGGTGGCCGCCGATGGCCAGAACGTCGACCGCGTTTGCATCGGGCGTCACAAACGCATCCAACCAGTTTTCTTTCATCATCTTCTCCAGCCCAGTGGCATCCAGCTTGTTGAGCTCTTGGAGGCCCTCTCTCTCTGTTGGGCCGATGATGCCTGTGGTATTCATTTTCAGCCAACAGAAAATCGTATTGTCCAAATTCTTTTAGCTTCTCCTGCAGTAAGCATGACAACGTCCGTATGTTTCATGACTAATCTGCCAAACACCGCCACAAATTCACAACGAGCAGAAATGGCGCTATTTGACTACTTACACATTGGAATTGCGCATGATTTTTTAGGCAAATTGCATTCACAGGATTTTGCTGCAAAGAAAACATCATCTCATTCTTGTTTCCTTTGGAAATCTTCATTAGCATCAAACTAATCAAAGTTAATGATTGATCAACAAACTAACCTCAGTAGGATGTTCAGTATTGAACGCTATGATTTCCTCAAGGGAATGGACCAGGGAGTATAATAAACCCCACAAATAAGCATACATGCTTGGCTTAAACCATACTATGGGCTAATCTCTACTCCAAGGTCCAAGCTGGCGCAGCCCCAGTGTAGATTTGCACGCCGGCGGGATTGGGATCCTCTGCAATTATTCCCCCTTTTATGATCATGTACTGTTTAGGGAAGATTAGATGTGTCTCTCAGGGAGCCCACACCTATATATATATATATATAT
>SPJY01025736.1:189714-253598 GCA_005191435.1 Raddia distichophylla | reverse complement strand
GACTCCTTCTTCCTTTCCAGTAAGTTGATATGAATTCTCTAAAAGATATGTATTAATTAGAATGGGAGTCTAGAAAAAAGAAGGTGTAATAATGACACAAATTCTTACAATTTAATGTCACGAACTTCCTTCATGTTCTCAAAAATGTATAATACTGCTACAAGATTGTCCCGCTGGGAAATCTCTTGTCTTCTGCTCTTCCCGACTGGAGTGCCTTGAACATCAAATAGTTTTTGATCGGATTCAACCTTCCGGCCATGTGTGTTGTACCTCGTATAACTTCGTATAATGTATGCTATACGAAGTTATTACGACCACAATGAAAAGCTTATACTAATATAATTTATCATCTAGCACCGCAACCACCACACTAGATGGTGGAGCCACGTGGTATGGCAAGAGGTATAAGGTTGCGACGTGTGGCCGTAAGGACCAATGAAGAGTGGACACGTAATTAGAGGAGGTGAACACAATATGTTGTGTGGCATCACCATGTGGCTAGAACCACATCAGAGGACGCATGCTATGTCCACAACCACTTAATCATCTTACAGTATGATGCCCTAAATTTCTAGGTAATCGTCGTCCTGCCCTGCGCCTCTGCTACATAGCACCTGCCGGTGGCTTTCGTGGTTACGCATGCCTTTTATCACCGCTGGCAACGATTGGTAAGGTAAGTGGTCATGAATAAAGATGGTTTCATAGTGTACATCTATTGCAAGTTAAAAGAAAGAGTTTCATATATCGAATAAGCAATTTCTGCGGTGTCATATTTCCTATTAACCTATTTCTGCGGTGTCATATTTCCTGTTAACCTTTTTTTGTATGAGGGTGGGGTGAGAGGGGGCTAATGGAAAAAGGAAAGATAAACTCGTCTCGCCTCGGCTTGTTAGCTCACTCATAAAATTACTACGAACATATAACTAAGATAGTATAATCAATCAACGTTATTTTTTTAAAAAAAATTAAAAAGATATGACTAGGCTCAATTTCCACCATTAGTTGACCAGGTGGTTTTGGCGATGTGCTAACCTATTTTATATATGTTACATACATACGTGACATAGTTAGTGACTTTTTACTAAATAATATTATAGAAAAGTTCTAAACAAATAATGTTTTACAAATCTACATGATATTTAAACTTTGAAAGTATTTAATAAAAAATTACCTAGATATGATGAATTAATGTTAGTATTATATAGCCAACTTTGTAGTTTGGGTGTAGAATTGATTTTTTTTGTTGATAGATGTGATGTGGACTTATTCCTATTTAAATGGAGTTGTATTTGCAAAGAGTTTTTTTTTATATTTTTATATAAGTCAACAATTATTATTATTATTATTATTATTATTATTATTATTATTATTATTATTATTATTATTATTATTATTATTATTATTATTATTATTATTATTATTATTATTATTATTATTATTATTATTATTATTATTATTATTATTATTATTATTATTATTATTATTATTATTATTATTATTATTATTATTATTATTATTATTATTATTATTATTATTATTATTATTATTATTATTATTATTATTATTATTATTATTATTATTATTATTATTATTATTATTATTATTATTATGTAATTTGAATCTCTGTAAGAACCTCAAGAACAGTTGAGGCATTGCTTCTAAGATAATATTGGATCAATATGCCTAGCTAGCCTCTAAGACCTAGAGGCTCTTACCACAATCGGTAAAGACAATATTATCTTTACATTTGGAGCCACTAGTCATTGGTAGTAGTTTAATACATTTTGTGTTTAGAAGCTGCCTCTAGCTAGAGACAATTTTTTAAGCATTCACAATATAGTTAGAGACTACCTCTAAGACGTGAGATAACATAGAATATATACACTATGGATGTCAAATGGACGCATTTTTTCGATCCGTTAACATGTAATTCTTTTTTTCACTTGAGAGCAAACAACTATGTCATCTGCCTAAATCTCGATAGGCCAAATGGCATGAGAAATTGCTATTTCTCAACCAGCTCGCAGGCTGGTGCGCCCTACAACACTATTTTGCACGACAGTTTCAAGTGTAATCATTTCATACCAACACATACCACTACGAGATTCTCCCTCAATACCGAGGGCTGAAAACCCTCGTGATAAAGGCAGGAGCCCTCGCGATTAACAATTCACAAGGGCCGACCCTCGCGAATAGGTGTTCGCATCCGCTCCCTCACAAATAATGATGAAACACGAGGGCACTGCCCTCGCAAATAGTTAAACACGAGGGTTTTATTATGCCCTCGTGACTCTCTGGCCTGGCAGCTTTATCGCGAGGGCCGAACAGCCCTTGCGACATGTCTGAGGGGCCCACGTTGGAGGGCGCGTGCAGGGGACTACCCACTGCTACTCGCGAGGGCTCTATGGCCCTCGCGAGAAGCCTGTGGTGCCCTGGTAGTTTATTACGAGGGCCATTTTGCCCTCGTGAATTAGCATTTTTAGAAAAAAGTTTTCAAATATGAATTTTAAACAGATTTCAACAGTAGAAAAGCACAGCATATATACCAATCACAGAATATATATCACTCACAAATGGCCCAAATGCACATCCACATCCACACATCGACATCACATAACATATCGACATACCGCAAACCATATATCCACATACACAACATTTCTGCCATTACACATAGCATATACACATAAGAGGTCCATGTATACGCATAGTCTCCACCTTGCTCTCCGGGTTAGGGGAGATGGAAGGAATACCGTCCGGTGGAGGGAAGACCAAAGGAGCACTCTCTGGTGCAGGGAAGAGCGAAGGATTGCTTAGTCGGCTTAGAAACCCGTCAGTCCCAGCTTCCGCCCACTCGCGCCGAGCGTCGTGATCGACTCCCTGAACCTGACTTGATGGAGCGGAGCCCTGAAAGCATTAAGAATGTTAAGTTTTATTTCAAATGATGCTTTATGTTAGACTGTGATGAAATGACGACACCTACCACATCTTGGACCTGAACAAAGGGCTGTAGTCCCTCGTTAGGCGAGTAACTAGCGTCGCCACCTTGATCAACATGCCTGCTCGACCCACCCTGCACATTGGTGATCAATATAGTGTTAATATATGCAAATAAACAAGGATCTGATGTAACTGATGGAAGGGGTTAAATGGGAATACCTGTACGAAGTTGCCCCCTGAATGGAGTCTCATGAACTCAGCCCACCTTTGTTGTTGTTCTCTTTTCCACCGCTCCTGAGTCACTCTTTGGTTCATCTCCATGGCTAACCTCAACTCATGGAGCTCTTTCCTGTGTCGTTCTCTCTCCCTTTCCCTCTCCTCCGCCCTCTCCCACTCCATCTCCCTCTCGTGATCTTTCTCCCATGCGGTGCGGCGGGACCTTGCATTGCGCATGAATCCACCGGACCTACAACAGAAAAGTGTGGTTAGTATGGAGAAGTCATGAAACACGGCGACCAAAGGAATGGAACAAATAAAGATCAAAGTCACCTGATGTGGTCGGAGCCCATCCCGTAACGACAGTGCAATTTATGCCCCATGTGCGTGTAGATTACTTCAACGTCCAGCTCCTTCTCCGCGTACGGGTCACTGTCAGGGCCATGTGTCTCCTTGTACGCTTGCACGTACCGTTTCTGCATTTAAAACTAATGAGATTAGCAAGTCAAGTAGTGATAAACATTATAGTAATGATATAGGTTGCACTTACAATCTTGTCTTGTGCGTGTGGTGCCACGGCTGGATCGGGAGCTTCTCGTTGTGCCTTCGGTGTCATTGCCCTCCTGTAGGATTTCAAGGCACCTATGTCTTCCCTTTCCCTCTCGGACTGCATCACATTGTGGGTCATAGAGAAAAAACAACAAGAATGAATTAAAGAATAGGTTATTACATCTTTCTTCCTGAAAAAATGGCAGGAACCATCTCCCGATGTACTTGATGACTCCTTGCGCTGCCCGGTTGAGCCTGGACTGCTTAGACTTGGCCTTGAACTCTGGACTATTCCCATAATGGCCAAGTCCATCACAAGCTTCCGAGCAGTTTTGGACCTACTCAGGACGAACCTGATAGTACTGCTGAGGGGTTAAGTACTTGTCTGAAGCCTCAGTGTCAGTGAGCTCCTCGCCATACTCTCCTGCACACATGTTGATGTGTGTGTCAAACAACATTACTGACATTGTATAGAAGAGTTGGGGCTCAACTTACTTGTACCAATCCTTGGTCGCGTTGACATGCGCCCGCCGCAGCTGATCCTAGAAAAGACTCTTGACCTTGATGTCAATGACGTTGTCGAAGTCCGAGTGGGTGAGGGGCTCACGAGATTGAAAATGTGTCTAAAAACAAATGATAAACATATTATTAGTGTGAGGAATGATGAGAGTATTTGAAAGGATTGAAAGGCTTACCCAGAATTCACGGACACACTCTGAGGCAGCCGATACATGACCTTCTTCTTGCACAATCTTGTAGTCATCCCAGGTGATTGCTGGACGGGTCCGACCGTTCTCTTCCACCATCCCAGGGTAGTGCAGTTTGAGCAGTTGTGAAAGTACGGAAGCAGGCTGGGTCTTGAGGCGTGTGTCGACTGTAGCCATGTTGCTGTACAAATGGGAGAAGAGTTAGGTGTTAATAAGGACAATAATGTATGGAGTTAACATTTTCTAGATTAAAACTTACCCGTCCCCTAAGATGTCAATTGAGACCCGCATATTTGTATCTTGTGGAGCCCTAGGCATCTTATTGGGCCCTCTTCTCTTCCTTCAGCGCCGAGTGGCGGTCGGCTAGGTAGACACCTCGCCCACCTCAAAGCCACCATGCTCATGACCACTAGAGTCATGACCTGCCTCCTGACCACTGGATGCCTGACCTGCCTCGTCCTGACCTACCTCCTCACCCGTGTCATGGCTGATGAACTTTCTGATTGGCATCCTGCATAATGAAATAGATTATCAAAATAATATTAACAAAAACAAGTTAAACTCAAAATTGAATAAATTATGTAAATAATGTACCATACGGTCGATACATCTATCAGTAGTTTGCATCAACATCGAGTGAGGCGATGTCCTCGATAGGGTTATTGTTCACATGTTCATCGCCTTGGACAGGATCCTCGGGGTCTTATTGGCCTTCTTCGTCGACGGTTGCAACATCTTCGTTGATGTTGGCAACTAGGTTGTCGAGACCCACCCTAGCCTTGATCAGAAACGTGTTTTCTAATAGTTGATCTTGAATTGGACCATATGGCAATCTTCCATTGGGCCGAACCATTCGCAGCGAAAAAGAACTACCGAGAGCTTTTTACTTCCTTCAAATGTCAGTTTGATTATCTGTTGAACTATACCGTAGTAATAGAACTTATTTTTGCTTGGCCCTCGCAGACAACATAGCTATTTACTGTTCGCAGATTAGGCTTTGATTGCTCGTGCTCCGTGGAACGAAAACGGAACCCATTGATATCATACGTCCCATGCACTGTGACATGTGTTGAACATCCACGCGATATGGTACGTAGATCATTGTGGACACTAGGATTTGTCTTGCACTGTGTTTGGAAATAAAAGAAGTTAGAACTACGAGTCAAAAAAGTTGAACATACATTAGACCTTATTTTATAATTAAGACACTTACATATCTCCAGAACCAAGACAGGAAGTTAGGTCCACCGTTGCCATCACCTCTTTTCTTCAAATCCTTCAACTCGTCCAAAGTATGACTCCTTCTTCCTTTCCAGTAAGTTGATATGAATTCTCTAAAAGATATGTATTAATTAGAATGGGAGTCTAGAAAAAAGAAGGTGTAATAATGACACAAATTCTTACAATTTAATGTCACGAACTTCCTTCATGTTCTCAAAAATGTATAATACTGCTACAAGATTGTCCCGCTGGGAAATCTCTTGTCTTCTGCTCTTCCCGACTGGAGTGCCTTGAACATCAAATAGTTTTTGATCGGATTCAACCTTCCGGCCATGTGTGTTGTACCTCGGTACAACGATGTTCACATTATGTTCTCTTGCTAGATATTTGTTCGTGAAGTTTGTGATCTCCTGTATTTGGTAAGTCTCGGGAATTGATCCTTCAACACGGGTCTTGTTTTTCACATTTGCCTAGACAGTTTTCAGCCGGCGTTCCACGGGATACATCCACCTCCCATGGACTAGCCCACTGAGCAGTGCTTTAGTAGGTAGATGGATAAGAAGATGTTTTATTGGATTCCAGAAACCAGGGACATATATCTTCTCTAACTTGCAAACGAGCACCACAACATCTTTCTCTAGCTTCTTCATATCTGTCTTGCTTAGTTTTTTAGCGCACAACTTTCTGCAGAAGAAACTCAATTCAGCAAGAGTTGTCCATACATCGTCAGGTACATAACCCCGAAACATGACCGCAATAGATCTCGCATGAAGATGTGGAAGTCATGGCTTATCATGCCATGTATCTTGCCGGCATCGACATCCTACCCATCAGGGGATCTAACCTTTCTTGAAACCATTCTAGAATCTCTTTCCTTTGTGCCTTAGTTAAGCAGTACGGAGCCTTGGACTTCACCCTTTGCCCTTTTATCATGTTAAACGTTGGCCGGTTACATAGAATCTCATAGTCAAAACGAGCTTTGGCATTATCTTTATTTTTACCGACTATGTCCAAGTTCGTGGCTCAGATGGCTTATGGTACATTCGACTCTTGGTGCATTATGTCAAGATTGTGAGGTAATAGCAAATCCTCTACATATGGAAGGGAGTACAGACTGCACTTATGTGTCCAATGGTGAACGGCTCCGTAGCCCTCATATTCGGTTTGGTCTTTTTCATTTATCTTTAGGTTGAATGTCAGGCTTTGACTTGACCAACTATGAGAGGCTCACGCTTTCGACCTTTCGCAAGGGTATTTTTGTAACATTTATTCTTTTGTTTTCTGAATGGTTGATTTGGCTTCAATAAATCTTGGTGACAGTCAAAGAAGCTTGTATTCCCACCGTGTGTGAGCGTGAATGCCACGGTATCACCCATGCATATCAGACAAGCGAGTTTGTCATGCGTGCTCCAGTCAGAGAACATATCGTATGCAGGAAAGTCATGAATTGACCACAGATAGGCAGCTCTCATGAGAAAATTGGAGTTTGTAACTTTGTCATAAGTGATAGCTTCTTTTTTCCACAATTTCTTCAACTCATCTACCAATGGCCGTAAAAATAGTTCCAAATTTCTCCTAGAAATTTTCTGACCAGGCACTATCAGTGAAAGAAACATAAATTCGTCCTTCATGAGTTGAGACGGTTTTAGATTGAGAGGGATACTAAAGATTTGCCAACAAGAGTATGATCGAGCGTTCATATTGAAAGGAGTGAACCCATCCGTGGCAATCGCGAGACGCACATTTCATGATTTTGCTGCAAAATCGGATTTTTCCGATCAAAATGTTTCCAAGCTTCTCCATCTGACGGGTGAACCAACACATCAGGGTTCCGTTTGTGCAGCTTGTGCCACCTCATGCTATGGGATGTGTCCTCTATCATTAAACACCGTTGGAGGCGGTCTTTCAACGGGAAGTAACGCAACACTTTCTTCGCCACACTAGACCGAGACTTGTTGCCATTAGAGTCTGTGATCTCAAAATATCGCAACTTTCCACAATGATCGTACTAGGCCTTCCCTTCGTCATCTTTGTAATACAACATGCAAAGGTTCTCGCAGTAATCTATCTTCTCGTATGGCATTTCTAAACCTGACAGTAGCCTTCTACACTCATACCAGGTCCTTGGCATCTTATGTCCTTCGGGCTGGACATCATACCAACTAGCCAACATCTCATCAAAACATGTGATGGACATATTGAACTTGGACTTCACAGCCATCATAGTGTCAAATGAGAAAGGACCGTCACTAACGTTGCATCGTGCAAAGGCTGTTTGGCCGAGTCTAGAAGCTTAAAGAAATCAGCCATGCCTGGCTATGAATCCTGTTCATCACCCTCATAATCGTGGCCAATATCAACAACCATATCCTCCATCCAATCTATTTCATCAAATCCTTCGGGGGTCCAGCTGGCCCAACCTGGGCACGAGTACTCTCCCCATGGTATACCCACCGATGGTAACCGACCTTGAACCTATTCTTGACTAGATGCATCTCCATTTCATCACAAGTTCTCTTCCGATAGTTACCACATTTAGCACAAGGGCAACGGATAGGGCCTTGCACCCCTAGAAAGCTCGGGACATAAACTGATGAGTCCCCTCAAACCATTCATTTGTGGGTCGTTCGTTCGCCAACCACCCATCGTACATCCATCTCCTATCTTCTTCCATGCCTTCATGAACAAGTTGATACATATACGTACTTGCGTCAAGGGTTTTTACATATGGCTAATTAGGAAGGCTTCGAAACCCACCCACGAATGGTCGTTCGAGTATGATGCGTCGTGTCGCCCATCGATTCGAGATGAAATTTCGGTAGCATAACCCTACGGGTTCCCCAGGTGCAAGTACGGTCGGGGTATCGTTTCTAATACACCGACACTTATATTATGCACCGGAGAACAACAGGGTTATGCAACCGAAACCTCGTCCTGAATCCACGGCCGACACGACACATCGTACTCAAACAGTCATTCGTGGGTTGTCCACTAGGGCGCCTAAATGGGGTCGTTCACTGGACAGTTCGGGAACGTGAATCACGCCTCGTAATGAAACCTAACGAATCACCGTCCAGTTTCATTACGACTTGTGCGTTCCCGAACGGGTGACGTACGACTAGGTTATATGAATACTAAACGGTTAACCCTAAACGCACATAGTTAGGATACATATTGTAAACGCACATGCCCAATGATATTTAACTCTAAACACACAGGCTTCGTGCTTAAGTCCTCGCACAGCCCTCGTAACTAATAATTCAAATAGAAAAAAGCGCGCACATCCCTCGTAACTAATCATTTAAACAGAAAAAGGCGCGAAGAAACCTTTCTGATGGACGGAGGGGTGCGACGTCATGGTGCGGGGATCCTGCTCAGCTCGTGCTACTCCTCGTCGTGGTGTGGGGCTCCTCCTCAGCTCGTGCACAGCAACGGCGAGCGCGAGGCAGCGACGGCGTGGAGGTGGGGCCAGGCGGCGGGGAGGTGGGTGTGGCAGTGGGCTACAGAGGGCGCGGGGCAACGACAGTGAGCACGACGGCGGACGGCGGGAGCGCGGCGAGCGGCGGCCACGGTGGCGGTGGCGCGCGACGACGGGGCAACGAGGGGCGGCGACTAAAAAAGGCAACCGGCGGCGGCGGCGTCCCGCGGCGGCGAATGGCGGGGGCGTGGCGCGGCAGCGGTGACCTAGGGCAACGTGTGCTCGGACTTGGGCAAATTTTTGCCCAAGTCCGAGCCGCTGCTAGATTTAGACGTGGACTAATCGCGAGGGCCAGGTAGCCCTCGTGAATAACCATTGCTCACTACTGGTGGTCTCGAGGCTATTCGCGAGGGTCACCTAGCCCTCGCGACTAATCTGCCCAGGCCTCTGCCCCCTCGGCCAGCAGGTGCCGTCCCTACTCACGAGGGCCACCTAGCCCTCGTGTGATAAGGACGCAGGCTTTTATTCGAGGGCTAAGGCTACGGCCGTCGTGTCTATAGGCCAGTAAATACGAGGGTTTCTTGAAAACCCTCGCTACTAATAAATACTCTCCTTCCCTCCTATACTTAATTTTTTTAAAAAAATACCAAATAATAGTTTAAAATATATTTGAGTCACTAATATTCATTTATGTAACTTTTTTGCAATAGAAAAAATTTAAAACATAAAACAAATATTTCTGATGTTAACCCTTTCTTAGCTCACACTATCTGTTTTTCGATACACTGAACATTCGAGTAGACATTTAGGAAATTCAACTCATCAAATTATATAATACATTATTTATGAATTACACACATTACGCATTACCCGTTACACACTAATTAGCACTTGTCTCCTCTAGGGACTGATGATGACTCCGTCGTCTCTCTGTCAGAGTCAAACTCGGGGGAGAATCCTTCACGGTATACCGGAGTTAACCAAGTATCTACGGAAGAATGACTTAAGACCAAAATGTGTGTGTGTGTGTGTGTGTGTGTGTGTGTGGTGGTGGGGGGGGAGGTTTATAGAGCTAACAAAGGGATTTGGAGGGGATTTATAGGCCTTTTAGTTGCGAGGGCTAGAAAAGGGCCCTCGCGAGTAGTTGCTGAGGCAGCTTTACTCGTGAGGGTCAACTAGGAACTCTCGCGAATAAGCCCCACGTGCACACAGGGGCGCGCAGGCGAGCAATTATTGGGCCATATTTCGTGAGGGCCAACTATTGGCCCTCGTGGTTTTCTGGCGGCTACAATTTGTTGCGACGGCTTCTTGTTGACCCTTGTGACTAGATGCTTTCTCACGAGGGATGTAGAAAGCCCTCGTGATTGTATGTTATCTTATGAGAGCATTGTTTCAGCCCTCGTGTATATTTTTTGGCCCTCGCGAAATTGGGAGATTCCAGTAGTGTACATGCATGCCCTTGCTTAAAATATACTGTTTCAAACGAGGCATGGAGTTTAGTGAGCGTCACCTTGCTTACATATTTTCATGTGATTAGGGATCAGCGAAAATTTATACACATATTTTTCTAATTATGACAAACTACTGTGTATATGTTTAGAGACGTGTGTGGTTGCCGGGCTCTAGCTTTTTGTTAGGCTCTCGGCCGGGGGCCAGGCAACAACTTTTGGTTGCCTTGCGCTGGGCCCAGAGCCGAGGCCGATCGTGTGGTGAAAGAACCATGCGTTTGCCATTTCTCCAAGCTAGGCTCGAGTACAATGCAGAAAGGAGCCACCGACTGGGGCCGATAGGTTCAGCGGCAGCACTGAACATTGCCACGTGTATTTGAGGCCTTTTCAGAAGCGATTTAGTCCCGGTTTCTGGATCGGGACCAAGCCTAATAGGCATCAATCTCCAAGATCTGTCCTAGTATAGGAATCAGGATTGAAGGCCAAATACCCAATAACGGTGGGAGCGAACGGGCAGTAGGGACGAGCGGTGGTGGTGGTAGATCTAGGTCCAGGCACATGCAGGTGGGATGAGCTTGACCATGGTGTAGGGGAGTTGCGATGACCAACCAGCTAACTATGGTGAATCTTTGCGGGTGACTGGGTGGGCTTGACCAGTTCAGGCTCCGCTGGGCATAGTTAATTTGCAACCAAACACGTCCTAGATTTTGTATTACAAGTTAAAACTAACGCCAAAATAGTAAAGATGATTATAAGCTTCCTTTTTCATATTTATCCTCTGTTCATCATGAACCTTGTCGACGGGTGACTAACTGGGGGGTCACCGCTGGCAATGAATTTGTACGAGGGGACGCTAACCAAGAACCAGACCAGATGGGTAACAGAAGACAGGGTTATACAGGTTAAGCCCCTCAACGGAGGAGGTAATACCCTACTTCCTGTGCTCTGGGATTATTCGATGGGTTCAGGCCCTCAACGGAGGAGGTAATACCCTACTTCCTGTGTTCTGGGATTATATGGTGGATCAAGATGCGAGATGCAAGGTGATGCTCCTTATTCGATCGCTCCTACCCCCTCCCTTTATATAGTACAAGGGAGGATAGAATTACAGAACGTCACGGGGTATATGGCAACTATTTCCGTTATGATGTTACATGGAATGTATGCATTGATCTGCTAATTACATGGAGATACACCATATCCTCGGATCCTTTCTTGCGGCGCAAGGCACGTGTAACCCGAGTAGTCTTCAATGCTAATCGGCCGACTTGGATCGCCCCTTATCTATTTCCTTATGGGCCTTCTAGAGGATACCCGGGGCCCATGTAGTCCACAATAAGGTTCGTACAGTCCGGACAAAGTGGTCCGAACATTCCGGCCGAAGGCAGGCGCTTCCTGGAACTGGAACTTGCAAGCCAGGGAGGACAACACTTGGGCCAGACAATCCGGCGTATAGGGCCGGACAGTCCGGCCAAAGGTATCACTTCAACAGCGTCCCTAGGACCCCAGGCCGCCTACTGTTAGCTGAAAGCTTCTTGAATTTATATGATTTTTATGTTGCTCAAATGAAACACTTGTCAACAGAAAAAAAATTCATCTCGGAATTCTCTACGACTTTCATGTTATGATATTTTTAATCCCAGTACGGGAAGGCTCTCAAAAATATGAAATACCATAGATCTGCTACGGAGGCCGAGACCGGGCAACTGGGCCCGGATCTGGGCCCAGTTGCCCCGTCTCGGCCAGCAGCCCACAAAACCCTCTATTTCTGCAGCATTGCCCGAACAAAGATATTTTAAAGATTTAGAACTATTTGGCACCAAACTTAAACTCAACGGGCGGGAAGGTTCGTAGGCTTAGGCGGGAAGTTTCGCGCCCACAAAGGATTTCGGTTTTTGGATGGCTTAGTGGTACGAAACCTCGGACAACTGGCTACCCCTTGGAATCCCCTGGATCTATCCTGAACTCTCTTGAAGACGAATGAGGATAAGAGACCGGAGATGTGCTCTGTGGGACCCTGTAGCCAGAAATTCGACGATCGGCAGGCATGATGGCCCTAGGCTACACACACGCAAGATATCAAAAGTGTCGGGGATTGAATTACGGCCCATTGCCATGGCCCACTCCCTGACGGCCCAATCGGACAGCCTACCAGGGCCCAGCTCCCTGGGAGGTTCTATCAGGCCCATGAGCATCCTGCCGAACAGCCTCCGGGTTGGCACGGTGCGTAATGGCCTAGGATTCCTGTTTGAGTCCGGCTCGAACAGAGTTCTGCGCGGCTACGTGAAGACCCGGACGTGGTTTCCCGGATTGGATTAGGAGTCGTGATCCCCAAGATTAGGAGTTTACCTTATCTACCTCGGGATGTATTTGGCATGTATGAGTTCGTTGCGATCTTATAGTTAGCCCGGCCCGATAGTCCTCGGTAGGTCGGTTTGCTCCGTACTATATAAACAGGGCCCCTAAGGCGTTTAGGAGGACCTGGCTGGAGTTTTCACCCCTGACTTAGAGCTCTAGCACCTTAGCACTTCGCATACACCATAATCTCGCCGAGACTTGTTCGTCTCGTCGAGCCATCTCTTGTATTCATCTTTGATATATAAGAAAGGCTGGACGTAGGGCTATTATCTCTCCCGAGAGGCCTGAACCAGGATAAAAACCCCTGTCTCCCTGTTCGCATTGTTTGGCGTATCTCCTATCTCAACCTTCAAGAACCTTAGTTGACTTGGGTCGATATCCCAACCGTCGACAAAAAGAATTAGGAAACAAATGTCCTTAATCTTGACGTGATCCAGCTCTACAGCTCAGTTTCCATCAATCACCAAAATCAAATAAGCCCCTCGGGAGTTTGCTCTTACAGCCGGCTTCAATTTGAAGCCGCCGTCGCCCACATTGGTGGCAGGTCTAGTGGGGACGTTTGTGCTAGACGGGGCTAAGAACTCAAGAATGGTCTTCTCGGTAACCATCTCGGATGGAAGTGTTTCGGTAGAGAGAAAAGGATTGCTTTTGAGGATTTGCAGTTCAGAGACTCAAACTTGCGGAGGTAGGACTTGAAGTCTTAGCCTCCGTAAGAGTGACTCTGGATTTTGGTGGAAGCTTTTCAGAAGGTCGAATCCGGTCATACATAGTTCTGCTAGTTTCAAACAAAGACGGAGCAGTGTTAAGCGCGTTAAGCTAGGCTTGTATGTTAATAACAAAGATATTTTTTATATATATTTGGAAATATTTTTTCTTTTGAATTATCTTTAACTGCTACGTTCCCCGGCAACGGCGGCAGAAAACTTGTAGGCGATTCTTACGCTATTAGAAATAATCCATAAGCGGACGGATATCGTTTATAGATTTCACCCGGGAGTATTCCAGAGTATCGAATCTACAGGGAACGAGGGAGAAGGATAATTCTAATATCTATATTATTTTAGATACCAGCCAGTTAGTTAATGGGAGTAAGGATAATAATAAGATAATAAGACTGGTGACACACACACACAGGAGTATAAAAAGATAGGTTAGGTAGATAGTTTGGAGTAAAACGAGAAGAGTCTAAAGTCCCATAATAGTGCAACCAATTATCAGGTTGAGCTAGCAGAAATAAGTTTGGAGGCTTGTTTTAAGAACTTCGTCGGAGCTCGGCCGATTCACTACCACCCGCTATCAGTTAAGAACACCGAATGGTTATGATCACCCCGATTGGGCTCTACTAGTCCAATTCTTAGCACAGTTGATTACACGTGAGATAAATCTCAGATGGATAGGGCTGTCACCACCTACCACATACCATAAAGTATATTGGAATGGGTATAAACCAAGTCAGAGATAATCTTAGACACCACGTTTTCTATTAAATCCAATCGCTCCTCCCTGGATCCTAGAAAGGAGATCCAATTTCAATACTTAGGCTATTCTAAGCATATGAGAATGAACCCAGACTCGAAACCAGATGAACTTAACCAGCCGCTCTAATAATTCACACTTCCCACATAGTGTAAATATGCTCAGCTTAGATAATGAAAGACACCTGTATTATAAAAGCAATGTCTTACAGAAGGGAAAGGATACAAGAGCTATTACCCAAATTTCCGAAGACAATTTCGAAACTCCGAGCTTCAGCTCGACTCAACTCTAACTTCCAAACTAACTATTCTAACAAGTGAAGAGTGACTCCAAATGAGATGGATGTGATGTGTGTGTCATCAAGTGTGAGGGAGTCCTTTTATAGCCATCCGCAACTAATGGGGAGCTTCCACGTCATGGGACAAGTGTCACCTCCACACCAGCCAAAGGAGAATCCGAGAGGGGATCTAAGGGGTCGGCCGTCCTAGGTGGGTCTGCCGACCCACCTTCGGTCGATCCTGACCCTCGTTTTTGCCTGGGATGGTTCTTTGACGGTGTAGATCAATCCCCCATGTCGGTTTTGGCAGTTAGAGCCAGTAGAAATGACTTTCTTAAGAGCTAATTCACCCAAGTGTGAAGCAACTGCAACCATTTGATCAAAACGACACATATGGATGCTTGAGATTACTCCTAGATGTATTTCTTGGCAACTAGGAGAAGCTGGAGTCGGTTTGGTGCAGAGGCTAGGTCGTCCGACCTAGGGTAGGTCGGCCAACCGGCTTCTATGTCCGGTTCAGCTCTGGTTTTTCTGCGTTTTATTTCTAAGGACAAAAACTCAATAAACTTGTGGAAATTTATTAGTTTAAATAAAACGCATATATAAATCTTGATTTCCCCCCAAATTACCGAAAAATTGGCATATGTCGGTGTATGAAGTTTGAATTTAACAATTGCCAACACAGACGTGTGAAGGTCGAGCATCAACGACCCGTAGGATTGCTCCAACCCTTGCAAGTTCCCAAGTGGAAGTAGGAAGAGATCGGTATGGATTTTATAGTGGGTCTGGCAAGGACCCAGCGAGGATATGATTCCATATGGGTCATCGTTGATCAGTTGACGAAGGTGGCACACTTTTTATCAGTTAGGACGACCTACAATAGTGATAAGCTGGCAGAGATATATATGGGCCAAATCATGAGTTTGCATAGGGTACCCAAGAGGATCGTATCCGATCAAGGTACCCAATTCACCTCGAGGTTTTGGAAGTACATCCACTGGCTACTGGGCACCCGCCTTGCCTTTAGTAGTGCTTATCACCCCAAGACGGATGGACAGACCGAGCGCACCAA
The DNA here is from genome assembly GCA_005191435.1 of Raddia distichophylla. Lineage (NCBI taxonomy): Eukaryota > Viridiplantae > Streptophyta > Magnoliopsida > Poales > Poaceae > Raddia > Raddia distichophylla. The sequence goes on along the minus strand of SPJY01025736.1, from coordinate 237,916 downwards.
TCAAATCCTCGAAGACATGCTCAGATCGGTAGCACTGTCCAAATCCAAGAATTGGGAAGAAGCTCTTCAGTACGCCGAGTTCTCCTACAATAACAGTTACCAGTCAATCATATGGATGGCCCGTTCAAAGCCCTGTACGGACAGAAATGTTGCATGCCTCTCTACTAGAATGAGACTAGAGAGAGGAAGGTGTTTGGAACTGAAATCCTACAGGAGGCCTAGGCGCAAGTCAAATTAATACAAGAAAGGCTGAAAACGGCTCAGTCGAGGCAAAATAGTTATACCGACAACCGGCACAGAGACTTGCAGTTTGAGGAAGGGGATCATGTGTATTTAAATGTATCCCCAATGAAAGGCTTGCGGAGGTTTAATGTGTCAGGGAAACTAGCTCCCAGGTATATTGGTCCTTTCCCCATCATGGAAACAAGGGGGGAAGTTGCCTATCAACTGGAATTGCCACCATAACTATCAGCCATGCACAATGTGTTCTATGTATCTCAACTCAAGAAGTGTTTGCGAGTACCCGAAGAGCAGGTGCCAATCGATGTGGTGGATATACAAGAGGATCTGACTTACAAGGAGAAACTGCTCAAGATTGTGGATGAGGCTCAGAGTTGCACTCCAAGCAAGACGATAAAATTCTGCAAGGATTTAGTGGGCAAAACATTCAGAGTCAGAAGCGACTTGGGAGCGAGAGGAGTACCTCCAGTAAGAATTCCCGGAGCTGTTCAAGAATCTTTTCGAATCTCAGGACAAGATTTCTGTAAAGGGGAGGTTTTGGAAAACAATTTTGCCACTCGATACAAGAGATCCTAAGGCCTTGTTCTTTCCAGCGTTACGTACCGTTGCGTATTACTATAGCAAATTTTGTAATTTTTATATAGGTACCATTGCGTATTACTGTAGCAAATTTTGGAATTTTTATATAGCCTATATGTTGTGATATAATTTGTAACAATTTTTTCATGGCTTTTAGTAGTCCTTTCAAAGATCCTAAAACTTTTTTTAATTATTTTTAATCTTTAAACCTCTTTTCGAGGGCTCTTAAATTTGCTACAATAATACGCCAATGCAATGATACGCTGAAAAGAACAAAGCCTAGGTATGGAAAGTGGTCACTAAATCGGGAAGGGCCGTTTATAGTTAATCGGCTTGTGCTGGGCTCCCAGAGATTGGGTAAGAAGGAAGGATAGATGAAGAAGAGGAAAGAAGAACAAGATGATATTTTTGCTTAGCATGTCATTTGTATACTTTTTTTTTCTGACTCAGATGTAGCATATTTACAATACATATTCAACTTTAAATGGTGTAGAGAATTACCCGTCTAAGACAGGTGGTGAAGTGCTTGTTTGTGAAGCCCAGCTCCATGCGATTCGTCAAAAACTTTTAAATGATTTTAGGGGTGTGTGGTAGCTGTGGGACCGAATCTTCAAATCCCTATAGTGCTGTCAAAAACTTCAAATTGCATATCTTAATAGACAACTTTGCGGTATCATATCCATATACGTGCATTGAACGTGTTTATTGTGTTAACGTTTTAAAAAATCGTCATGTTATCTTTAAATTTAAGGTTTTGTTCTATTAAGCATAAATAAAACTAAATTAAATTAAAATTTATCAATATTTTATAAACCAAATGATGTATTATTTTGTAGTTATTTTTGACAGGGTTTTCAATAGTAATTTAGAATTTCTAAAATATTCCTCCTATAATTTCTTTGAAACCTTCGAGGCTTCTCCACAATTTTTTAATTAAAATTTTGAACCGCTTCCGCCTGGAAAGAAACGAGATCCCCGTGTTCCGTGGGGGAACCGTTGGGAAAGCGGTAGCGTGGTTTCGCGGCCGTTGCGGTTCTCCTATTCCGCACGTGGGGGGTGCCCACCTTTCCACTCCGCACGGACGCCACGCCACGCCACGGCGCGGCACACCATTCCGTTCCCCTTCCCCGGACGTAGCAGCCGAAGCATTCGCCCCCGCGACTCGGCGTCGGCGACTCCCTCCGCCGCCGGCGCAGCCGCTGCCCCCCGCAGATCCCCCGCGATTGATGAGTATTCTTCCCGCCGTCCCTCGGAGCGATTCGGTGGATGCGAGGGAGCTCGGCCCCGAGCCTTCTCTCCGCTCTCCCCGCCGCCGCTCCCCGCCGAGCGGCGCCGCCTCCCGCCCCCCGCCGGCGGTAGGCCGATGGGCTAGGGCGCTCGCCCTCCTGCGGTCGCCAGCGCCGGGCCGGAGGCTCCTCCTAGGCGGATCCGCCCCTCTCCTCCCGCTTTAGAAGCCCGCAGCTCCCCCAACCAGCTCGAGCCGGGACCTCCCTTGTCTTGCCCGATCTGCCTGTGGAAGGGAGATATCCTGATTTTTTTGCAGGTCTCCGGGTTCGATTCAGCTGCTGCAAGTGTAGCTTGCCAATTAGATTCCTCCCCTCTTCAGTTCTAGCTTAGGAGGGTAAAGATTGAAACTTGGTGCTGTCTTCCTTGGGTGGTTAGCACTAAAATACCACGCGAGATTATTCTAGCTTATCCTAGATTATTCTACTGCCTGTTGTTCCGTTGTTAATGTGCGTTGCGTGGTGGTGCCATAGGCTGGCTCACTAAAGGTTGGGATTGGTTTTGGGGATTTGGATTAACGATTCCGGCGACATATTCTTCGCAAGATTCCACCCTGTACAAAAATATCCTTCACGCGTAATTGATTTGATGTTAATGCTAGTGGTGGTGGGGAGGGAATATATTACATATTCTTGTCTGACTGCAAGTTGGGGAGATGGGTTCCTCCCAAGAATCCACCTTCTCCTCAGCCCCAACTGCCGCGCAAGTTAATGCTTGTGCTCTGGACTTGCTCCCGGTCTATGCTAAGGAGCTTATAGCTGGTGGCGCAGCTGGTGCATTTGCAAAGACTGCGGTGGCACCACTTGAGAGGATCAAGATCTTATTGCAGGTTCATACTGTTCAAAATTTCTGTTCTGTTAATCTGGTACCCGGGTTAGTATTTGATTGGCTTATTTAACTTTGAGCTGTATGTGTTGGTACTTGATAGACAAGAACTGAAGGTTTTCAATCCCTTGGGATCCTCCAATCCTTGAAGAAGCTGTGGCAATACGAGGGAATTCGAGGCTTCTACAAGTGAGTACTGTGGAGAAAATGCCATAACTTTCACTGCTGGATTTAGTGCTTTGGTTTTGACAGTGTGTTATTGTTGTTCATGAAGAGGGAATGGTGCAAGTGTGCTTCGGATTGTTCCATATGCGGCATTGCATTACATGACCTATGAGCAGTATAGGTGCTGGATACTGAATAATTTTGCTCCATCAGTGGGTACAGGACCGGTGGTTGATCTCTTTGCTGGCTCAGCTGCTGGTGGTACTGCAGTTCTGTGTACCTACCCATTAGACTTGGCTAGGACCAAGCTGGCATACCAGGTACTGCATGTTCATGCTGACGCCTTGTTCATTATGGTTTTTAGTTATGAAAGTTAAGGGTCTCCATCGACAAAAGTATTATTGGAGTAATCCCTGATCCCCATTAGTAGTTCAGATGATGCTCTTTTGACCAATCATTGGATCATGGTCTGTTTGTATTGATTTTCTAGTAACTGCTCCTAGGTTTCAAATGTGGCCCAACCTGACAATCCTTTGGGAAACTCTGCTCGACAACCAGCATATAGTGGTATAAAGGATGTGTTTAAAACTGTTTACAAGGAAGGAGGTGCAAGATCTTTGTATCGTGGAGTGGGTACGATCTATCTCCTATTCCTTTGTTATGGGTTTGAGTAAGCATCATTTATGATTTGTTAGTGTGAAGCTTGCGCATTATCATATAATCTCTCTTTTAATTTGCTCTGTCGCTTCCACCTCAGCTTGTACTGCAAAGTTGCACATCTTTTTATGTTATTATAAGGGTGCTTCTTAGCAATTTCAGGATAATGGATGATAGGCAATGTTATCTAGAATCAGGCACCCAGGATCTTTTGCTCTTTAGGTATCAGTTATCACACAGTGACATTGCCAGAATGCAATATGAGTGCTTTAGGATGGGCTAACACACGAACATCCTGAAATTTCTATTTGGGATTCCTACCGTTATTGTGCTTATTAGTTATTACTGTATTAGATGTGAAAATGTGCACCGAGTTATATGCATGTAAAATTTTGTTAGTCCATAGTATAATGTCCAAAGTATGTAATCCTTATTAAGGATATGTACAACAATGTTGTGACAAGTGTGAAGACAAGTGACGGTGACCCTGATGACTTCCCTATCAACATAGGACTACATCAAGGGTCAGCTCAAAGCCCTTATTTATTTATTTTGGTTGGTGATGGATGAGGTTACCAGGGACATAAGTGGAGACATCCCTTGGCGTATGCCCTTTGCTGACGATGTGGTGCTAGTTGACGAGAGTAGACGTGGGGTAAATAGGAAATTGGAGCTATGGAGACACTCTAGAATCAAAGGGCTTCAGACTTAGTAGGACGAAAACCGAATATATGATGCGCGACTTCGGTTTTGTTAGGTAGGAGGGATATGTTACCCTAGATGGACAAGTGATACCAATAAGGATACCTAGATGGGCAATGCTGCAGAGGAATGGTGATATTGATGAAGACATAAGTCATAGGATCAAAGCGGTATGGATGAAATGGCGAGTGGCATCTGTATCCTTTGTGATAAGAAAGTGCCATAAAAGCTGAAAGGTAAATTCAAAAGGGTCGCGATTAGGTTGGCGATGTTGTATAGTGCACAATGCTGGCCTAACAAAAGACGTCATATCCAGCCGCAGAGATATGTATGTTACGATGGATATGTGACCATACAAGAATGGACCAAGTTTGTAATGAAGTTATTGTGATAGGGTTGGGGTGGCACCATCTGAAGAGAAGCTTGTCCAACATTGGTTAAGATGGTTTGGATACATGCAACGAAGGCCTTCAGAAGCACTGGTGCATAGTGGAATCCTTAGACGCATTAACAACGTAAGGAGAGGTAGGGGCTGACCTAACCTGACATGGAAGGAGTCAATAAGGAGAGATTTGAAAGATTGGAACATACCTGGAGACTTAGCCTTAGGGGCGCATGAAAATTAGCAATCCACGTGCTTGAACCATGACCTAGCCTTTCACCCTCTTTGCCTCTCTTTTTTTTTTAAAAAAAAAGATCGGTGACTTTTATTGGGTTTGGTTTCTAGCCTACCCCAACTTGTTTGGGACCTAAAGGCTTTGTTGTTGTTGTTTATAGTATTACACTGCATGGCACTCAGGTTCAAATTTTTTCTAATCAATGTCAGGTCCAACTCTGATCGGTATTCTTCCATATGCTGGCCTTAAATTCTACATATATGAAGACCTCAAATCTCGAGTTCCAGAAGATTACAAGAAATCTGTCATATTGAAGCTCTCTTGTGGTGCTTTGGCTGGTCTTTTTGGACAAACCCTCACTTATCCACTGGATGTTGTCCGAAGACAAATGCAGGTATAATTCACGTCCCAATCTCAGATACATACTGAACTTCGGATTGCATCGTCTGATTTTCTCCAGACCTGTCCTGCATTCAGGTTCAGAGCAAGCAGTCACAGAATGCAAATGATGCCTTCCGTATAAGAGGAACATTTCAGGGCCTCATGCTCATCACCCGGTGCCAGGGTTGGAGACAACTCTTTGCTGGCTTGAGCCTAAACTATGTCAAGGTAATAAACTAAACTTAGTTTATAAAGGGAAAATGGAAAGATAAAAAAAGTATATGACTGGCAATTGCAAGGTTGAAAAAGTAATAGAGAGCTATTTTTTTATTGTACCTTTAATATGAACTAGTAAAAAATGAGTATGAACTTTTCAGGTTGTCCCTTCAGTTGCTATTGGTTTCACAACATATGACATGATGAAGACTTTGCTGAGAGTACCACCCCGAGAGAGAGCTCCTTCATCAGCAAGCAACACATAGATTGGTTGTAATTCTCATTATAAATCTTCTCACTATGTCACATAGGATGGAGATGAGTCCTACTTAACTATTGTATTTGTAAGAAACATGCAGTAAACTTGTTGCTGACCTGGATATTGTTGTATATCGATTGTGCTACTTGCATACTTCAATTTGATAAATGTGTGATCTGAAATTGTTCTACAGCCACAATACATATGTTAGTAAAAAAGCATCATACTCTTGAAAGAACATGTTTAAATATTCGTGGCCCAGTTTTACCTGTACATCAACTATCCCCTGAATGATATTTTGGAAGCAGGAGTCAGCTAAGTTGAAAGGGTATGTTCTCAAATTTGTTATTCAATTATTTAGATCATCAATTGATTTTATTATTTTCATTGGCACTGTGAGGATAATACGAACAGCTTTTTTCTATGTCATTGTTGTAAGATTTCCAGCTTTTCAATTAGTTGGCCTGACAAATGCCAAGCTGATACCCCTTTTATGTGTGCTTATTGGAACGCAACATGCAGTACTTCACCATGCAGCAGGCGTTAAGCAACAGGTGTACCGTGTTGTTTATTTCCATAACAAAATATTTTTCAAACTAAACTGCTTGTTGGTACTTTGCGTACTTACCTTTTTCTTTGCGCTAAGATCTTTTAAATTATCTAGATGTTTAGCTTTGTGGACCTTGGCATACAACTTTTGACCAAGTGCTTTTACCATGCTGGTTGGCTAGAGAAGAAACAATAAGTAGTATCGGCTTGGGTTCTATATTGTGCGAGGTGCAAAGGGGCAGGAAGAAAGAATAAATCACCTCTGAAAGAGCACATAGTGCACAAAACAAAGTGGATATTGGATGTTCAGACGTGTTCAAGGCAAGCAATTGGGAGTGTGCCATCAATGGACTCTTCATGTCCGACGTGTCCAAATATCTGCAAATAGCACTAATTTTTCAGCTACAGCTTATATTTTGTTCATATTTATTTCTTAAGGCCTATGTAGGTTAAGACTACTACATATTTGTGATAATGAGCACAAAATACAATTACTCATGGTTGTGGTGTCTGTGTATGGGGTATTGCACGAAAACAATTTTCAGTTCCCATTTTGTCAGATGGCTCATTATAAATGTCCAGAGCGAAAAAGGTGAAAAAGGTGAAATTGGGAATCAATGTCACAAGTGTTAGAAACAATCATATGATGTATCCTATGTTCAGTGAGACCTGAAACATGATGCTCCTTTTGTGGTCAAGAGCTAAAACTTATGTGTAGTTGTATTACTGTACTCATCAGCAGGCCTGCAAATCCTTACAAATGTATAGAGTTTGGCCTTAATAATTTTCTTTTTAATAAAGGGTATACATCATGGCACAAAGATAGAGAATGCAATGACTCTTTTTATGTAATTATTGTGACAATGAAAGTTTACTCCTTTTGCACAGCTCCATTAACTGAACAACCTCTCTCTCTAGGATATATATGTATGCTTTAACATTGTTCATCATGACGTGTAAGCTTTGCAATGTTGTTTTATCCACATTGATTGAGCTGTAGCATTATGAATAACTCTTCAGAAGAGTAAATAGCATCACAGATACGTAAAGTTGGCTGGAGTTCTTGTTTAGGTACATCAACAGTAAAACTAGGCATTACTAAGTATACATGTTGGCTCCCAGTCTCATGGCAGGTGCAAACCGCTTATGTCAGGTGGTTTCAGTGTTTGGAGGCCACCAGCTCAGAGCACACGTGGCCTAATATTTGCATTCAGACCCTTGTAATCGATAGAAAATTGTGCTTGCAGTAGAACGTGTATAAAAACACTTGTACATTTAACAGTTGGTCAAATAAGGTCATATATGTAGTAGATTTTCTATAAGAACCCTATCAATTCAACATTTTATAATATAGTAGCAGTATACATCCTCAAAATTCAAAAATTACAGTAAAAAGAAAAATACAAGCATTATCCAATAGCAAATTGATCAATCTGCGACATAATGCAACATTGATATGCAAAAAATTGTATGCTGCTTTTTTATCCAATATCCAACATAGATTTTTTTATGTATGCTACTTGTATGATGCTGAGATATTCCCTCATTTGACCAACTGTTAAATGTACACGTGTTTTTATACAAATGTTCTACTGCAAGCGCAATTTTCTGTCGATTATAGGGGTCTGAATACAAATATTGGGCCACGTGTGCTATGAGCTGGTGGTCTGTGGACACTAAAACCATCTAACATAAGCGGTTTGTACCTACAATGAGACGAGTAGCCAACATATACACTCAGTAATGCCTAGTTTTATAGTTGATGTACCTAAACGAGAACTACAACCAAATTTATGGACCTACAAATGCTATTTACTCTTGTCGGAAACCAGCGCGTCATGGCGCACAATCCTTGATGATTCTCTTTAGAATCAGATTATATGTTAATTATTGATGTACTCCATCTCCATGGCTGTGTACTGCCACGGCGAAGGCTTCAGTGCACCCTACCATAGCATCAGTTTGGCCAAGAGAAAAGCATACGTTACCCCCGTTAAACTATAGAAAAGGTATAGAAACCACCATTTAACTATTAAAACTGGATAGATTATACCACTTAACATTCTAAGTGATTTTGGATTGCTCCAGAGTTGGTTTTACAATAAAAAATTCTTTTTACTTTTTTTACTTCCTTTTTTTTCTTTTCTGTTTTCCTTCATGACTGTCCAGTAATTTTTTCTCATCCTTTTTTTTTCTTTTCTACATCCTTTTATTTTTTATTTTATATTTTCCTGTGTGGTCATCCTGTAATTTTACTTCCCTTTTGTTTCTTTTCTATTTTTTTCATGGTCGTCCTGTAATCTTTTAAGTGTAAAACCGGTTTTGGAAATCTTGTGACAAACCAAATCCCAAGCAGCCAAAGGTGTAATATGTTATATTTTAGAGATGGGGGGATATATGATTTTAGATTTTTTTAGACGCCTACGATTTCAGAGTTAAATGGTGATTTCTATTAGAGATATATTTGGTTTGTGTACATGGGCCTGACCCGTCCCTTTATTGTATTCGGGTTTTCTAACCATCCTCCTTTTACCCTTGTACTCTGTATATATACCGGCCCTTTGACCCCATATGAATACAAGTGCTATTGCTAATATGGCAGCATCATTTATGACATCTTTATGGTTCTCGTTTACCGTCTTTGATTCGTCGTGATTTTTTATGGTCTGTGCCTGGTCATGTACATCTCGATTGTGCAGGTTACAACCTTGGCAAACAGGTGCAGCAACTCCATTCTCCTTCTAGTGAGTCTGTGTTCGCTCGTCTGTTTGATCTTGTCCATTCTGATGTATGGAATTCAGCCCCTTTGTGTCAAAAGGTGGTCATAAATATTACATCATTTTATAGATGATTTTTCTCACCACACTTGAATATATTTGATGTCTTCTCGTAGTGAGGTTTTGTCTATCTACAAAAATTTTTGCAACCATGATACGTACTCAGATTGACTCTCCTATTCGTGTTTTTCGAGCTGATTCTACAGGAGAGTATCTTTCTTAGCATCTTCGTAGTTTTCTCGCTGAGCAGGACACTCTATCTCAGTTCTCTTGACCTGGTGCCCATGCTCAAAATGGTGTGGCTGAGCATAAACATCGTCATATTCTTGAAACCGCACGTGCTCTCATGATTGCTTCTTCTGTTCCACCTCACTTCTGGGCTGAGGCTGTCTCTTCTGCTTGTCATCTTATCAATCTTCAGCCTTATCCTTCTCTTCAAGGTGGTATTCCTATAGAGCGTCTTTTTGGACACCCAACAGACTACTCTGATCTTCGATCCTTTGGGTGTGTCTGTTATGTTCTTCTCGCTCCACATGAATGCACTAAACTGACTACCTAGTAAGTTGAGTGTGTTTTTCTAGGATATAGTGATGAGCACAAGGGATATCGTTGTTAGGATCATACTGGCCGTCAGATGCGGATTTCTCGGTTTTCAGGAGGAGCCTGGTGTTGATTATGATGAGACCTATGCTCCTGTGGCTCACATGACCACTATCAAGACGTTGTTTGTTGTGGCCTCTATTCGTGCGTGGCTTATCTATCATATTGATGTTCAAAATGCATTTCTTAATGAAGAACTGCATGAAGAGGGTTTTATGCGGCCTCCACCTAGGTATTTTGTCTCTGATCACAAGGTTCTTCACCTTTGTCATGCTTTATATGGGCTTAAACAAGCTCCTAGGGCTTGGTTTCAGCGTTTCTCTACAGTGGTTACTGCTACTGGCTTTTCTGTTAGTGATCACGATCATGCGTTGTTTGTCCACACCTCATCCCGTGGGCGCACTCTTCTTCTGCTCTATGTCGATGACATGATCATTACTGGTGATGACTCTCAGTTTCGCATGTCTGATTTGGGTCCCATTCGCTATTTACTTGGGATTAGGTTTTTTTATTAGAAAAAACCATAGGAGAGGCTCCTGCAATTACATATTTACAAAGTTACAGAGCTTGAAGAGAGATATTCCAAAAAACAAGAGAAAAAGCTAAATCACTGTCGACTCTGAAGACTAGAAGAGAAACATCTTTATCAAAACTCACCTTCCAAAGCTGCAGAGATGGTTGTAAATCATCAAAAAATTGTCGATTCCGAATCTTCCAAATATTCCAACAAGCCAAGATGTAAATATCCATGGAGAAAGATAATTATGAGTTTCGGCAAAAAGAATAAAGGTCATCATAGAATCCTAGGAGATCAAAAGAGTATGTCCTTTGGAATCCTCGATGTTGCCAAACAGACTAAGCAAACGGACAATGATAGAAAAGATGGAGCATGGTCTCCACTGTCGAAGATGTGCACAACACACAATGAAAATCTGTAACAAAATTTTCTTTGCATAGAAAATCTTTAGTATTCAGTCTGTCAACACAAAGCAGCCACATGAACACCTCCCATCTCCTTAACCCTTTACTTTTCCAAATTCTTCTGAATATAGCATGCGTCTGAGAACCAGAATATGAATGATTGAGAAAATCAGAAGATTTGTACTGATCTTTTTTTCCAAATGTAAGTCCACCGATCATCAATTAAATCGGATTTTGTCCAGTCATTCAAGAGTTCCCGAAGGGTCAACCATTCCTCATAAGCTGGGATAGATAAAGGAAGGAAAAAAGTGATTGCACATCATCATTAGAGAGATATGATGACACCAAGGCTGACTGACCTCGAGCATAAGAGAAAAGGTGAGGGAGCCTAAGATGTAACAATTCCCCATTACAAACATCATTCCAAATTTGAACAGATACTCCGTCTCAAATCTAACAACTAGCCACCCCCTTAAAGATAGGAAGCAAAGAAAGCAACTGCTTGAACCAAAAAGAACAACCTCTCGATCTCGACGTGGAAAATCCTTGGGGATAGATCGTGGACCAAATAAAAATTGAACCAAGGCAAGTCCACATGATTGAAAATTTTATGAAGATGCTTAAGAAGTAAAGCCTGATTTTGCAAAGGGAGATTAATAATTCCCAAGCCACCATATCTTTTCGGACGACAAACCAAATCCCAAGCAGCCAAAGGTGCACTGTGGGAATTAATATCCCGAGAACCTCTCCAAAAGCAATGACGCCGCAAATTATCAACAGCTTGAATAACTTGTACTGGGATCTTCATAAACACATAAAATAGGTTGGTAATGATGACAAAACTAAGTTGACCAAAGTCAATCGGCCCCCAAAAGATAAGAACGTAGCAGCTGCAGGGAGTCTACGCTCAATTTGATTTACCAGGGGTAGAAAATCAACAACCTTAGGCCTACTTGTGCCCATAGGCAAGCCCAAATATGTAAAAGGCATAGATCCCACTTGGCACCCAAAAGTATATGATAGAATAGCAATTTGATCAACATTCACATTGATAGGCACCATGACCGATTTATGATAATTGATTTTTAGTCCAGTAGAATCTGAAAAAGTTTGCAAAATACCCTTTAAAGTGAAAATTTGAAGAGCATTTGCCGGTAACATAATTAGAGTGTCATCAGCATATTGGATGACTGGAAAGTCACTAGTGGAATCATCTGGAATAGGTCTATGTAAAATCCCTTGCGCCATAGCACCATTAAGAACAGATTGTAACAAATCCTCTCCAAGGACAAATAGAAGCGGCGACAAAGGATCCCCTTGACGAACTCCCCTCTTGCAGGAGAAGAAATGACCAGCAGTACTATTAAGAAGAACTGAAGAAGATGTTGAGTCAAGAAGACACAAGGATCCCCCTGACGAACTCCCCTCTTGCAGGAGAAGAAATGACCAGCGGTACTATTAAGAAGAACTGAAGAAGATGCTGAGTCAAGAAGACACTTAATTCAAGAGATCCATTTTGGTGGGAAACCTTTAGCATGAAAGATTGCAAGAAGCGTTGAATGGTCGAAAGTGTCAAAAGCTTTTGCAAAATCCAATTTCAGCAAAACCGCTGGTCTCTTGCTAGCTTTGCATTGGTACATATAAGAGAAAGCCCAAGCCAAACAATCCTAGATTGTCCTTTGCTTGATGAAACCATATTGATTATTATGAATCAACTTAGTAATTACTGTTTGCAGATGATCAGCTAAGATTTTTCTTATAACCTTAACAGCACAATTCATTAAAGAGATTGGTCTATAGTCATCTACCCGAACAGGGTCTGAGCATTTGGGTACCAAAGTTATAAAAGATCGATTGATGCTTTGCAGATTGATAGTTCCATCAAACAAATCCAAACATAAGGCAATGAAATCCTATGAAATAATGGACCAACATTTCTTCAGAAGAAGTCCATTGAAACCATCTGAACCTGGGGCTTTATCAGACGGTAGTTTCATTATAACATTTTCTATCTCTTGGCTTGTAAAAGGTTCTATCAGAAAACCAAGACCATCAACTGGGTCAAAAAGTTCAGCAAAATTGAAGTGCATAACTGGGTCAGGGAAAATTCCCATGCGATTGGAATAAGCAGTCCACAACAAGTGGGCCTTATCAAAGTGACTGTAATGGGCTTCATTAGACGAGTCCTGAAGAGAGGCAATAAAATTGCACCGATGTCGCTCGGTGGCCCTTGCGTAAAAATATTTGGTATTCTCTTCACCATGTCGAGCCAAGCGTTGAGTGTTGCGTTGTCTCCAATATGTATTTTGAGCGACCAGCAAAGTAGATAGTTGATTTAACACCATGGCTTTAAAACCAGACTCAGCAGCGAAAAGAGGTCGTTTCTCAGCTAGTAAATCAAAAACTTGTATGACCGCATTGCAATTGTCAATGAGAATAGGAAAAGCAGAAAAATTCCTGCTCCAAAATTTTAATCCTGTTCTCAAGGTCTTGAATTTAGAGGAATACTTTTAGCCGAATCCAAGTGTTGATTAGGCAAATTCCAATACAGATCAACAATGTCAAAGAAATATGGCATGTTAATCCAAAAATTTTCAAATCTAAAGATTGAAGACTTGGGGATTGAAGTACCAATAGAAACACAAAGTGGTCAGTGGTCAGAAGTGGATTTTGCTAAACAAGAAACTCTTGTATTTGGAAAAGTTGTCGCCCAAGTAGGGGTAGTAAAAACCCAGTCTAGCTTTTGTGGTAAAGGATCCTGCTGCATATTGCTCTAAGTAAATTTGCATCCGCTAAGCGGAATGTCCATCAAATCCAAATCATTTATTAAAGAATTAAAAAGAAGCATTTATGTCACATATCCACCATGCTTATTTCTGTTTTCAGGAGATCGGATCAGATTAAAATCCCCCCAAGAACATCCAATTTGGAATATGAGAGGTATCAATACCCTGGAACTAGGTCAAAAAAATCATGTTTTTGTTGCCCAGAACATGGCCCATAGATTTGGACAGGCGCCATTGTTGTCCCGAGATATTGGAAATTATGTCTATAGTTAGAGCATGAAAACATTGATGCACCACAGAGACCGTGAAAAGCTGATGCTTCCAAACAATTAGCAGTTCACCTAAATTACCAATCGAAGGAACAAAAGCGAAACAACCAAAATATTTTGGAGCAATACTTCTGACAAAAGAATGATCCACAGATTCTTTCTTAGTTTCTTGAATGCAAACTATGGCACTATTGAGCTGCTGACTGAGCTGCAGGAGCCTGCTTATATATATATAGACACACACACACAGTACTCTTTTCTTTATTATGAGTTTTTTCAATAATGGTTTCTCATATATAAAGTTTTTAACGAGGCAATATGGCAATACAAGTATACATATGCAATGTATAATTTTCTTCATCCATTTTTCCCATTGGGTTTTTGGAAGGAGTTTTTATATGACATTTGCATATAATAATATTTTGCCCAAGGGGGTGTTGAGAAATAAACTGGATAAGTCAGTTTATAAAATGGGCAAAATAGTTAATTATCTTATTTAATTATCCTAATTATGAGATTAACCATAATTAATAGTTAACAGTGCTTAATTAGTACGGTAATTACCGAAGGGACGCAACTCTTCTCTATGGCCTACGGCGTACGCAAGAAGCAACCACTGAAGAGAGAAATTGTCATTTACTTTCTGTATAAAAGGGAAAGTGTTCCCATTGTAACCTCTCTGATCAATTATCAATAAAGAAAGTTTGCACATACTTGACACTGAGTTTATTGGCTACAAACACAGTGCACCCTACCATAGCATCACTTTGACCAAGAGAAAAGCATACGTTACCCCCCATTAAACTATAGAAAAGGTATAGAAATCACCTTTTACTCTTCAAACTGGATAGATTATACCCCTTAACATTCTAAGTGATTTTGGATTGCTTTAGAGTTGGTTTTACAATAAAAAAATCTTTTACTTTTTTACTTTCTTTTTTTTCTTTTCTGTTTTCCTTCGTGACTGTCCAATAATTTTTTCTCATCCTTTTATTTTTTCCTTTTCTACTTCCTTTTATTTTTTCTTTTCTATTTTAGTATTTTCTTGTGCGGTCATCCTGTAATTTTACTTCCCTTTTGTTTCTTTTTTTTCATGGTCGTCCTGTAATCTTTTTAGTGTAAAACCGGTTTTGGAAATCACCTTACAGTGGGCAAGGGGTGTAAGGCTGTCTCCAACAGGCTTCTCTAAAGTGCCCTCTACCCTAAAATAAGGGACGGATTCTTCCTCTATGTGCTTCAACGGTATTCCCTATTCCGTTCACTAAAATAGAGATTTTCTTTCCATTCCCTTATATGTAGGGGTTCTCTTTCCTCCCCCTATATAATTCTCCATATAGGGTACGCTGTTGGAGATGAGAGAAATATATGAAGAGATTTTTTTTAAAGGAAGCCTATATATGAGGTTATAGGGGGATCAAATTTAGGGATTCCTGTTGGAGAGAGCCTAATATGTTATATTTTAGAGGTGGGGGAGGATATACAATTTTAGAGTTTTTTTAGACGCCTATGATTTTAGAGTTAAATGGTGATTTTTGTTAGAGATATATTTGGGCTGTGTACATGGGTCTGACCCTTCCCTTTACTACATTAGGGTTTTCTAACATTTCTCCCTTTTATCCTTGTTCTCCATATATATACTGGCACTTTGACCCCATATGAATACAAGTGCTATTGCTAATATGACATCATCGTTTAGGACATCTTCATGGTTCTCGTCTATCATCTTTGATTCGTCGTGATCTTTTATGGTCTGTGTCTCGTCCTGTACATCTCGATTGTGTGGGTTGCAACCTTGGCAAACAGGTACAGCAACTCCCTTATCCTTCTAGTGAGTTTGTGTCAGCTCGTCTGTTTTATCTTGTTCATTCTGATGTTTCGGGTACAGCCCCTTTTGTGTCAAAAGGTGATCATAAATATTACATCATTTTTATAGATGATTTTCTCGCTACACTTGAATATATTTTATTTCTCGTAGTGAGGTTTTGTCTATCTACAAAAATTTTGCAGCCATGATTTGTACTCAGCTTGACTCTCCTATTCTCGTAGTGAGTATCTTTCTTAGCATCTTTGTAGTTTTTTCGCTGAGCAGGGCACTCTATCTCAGTATTCTTGTCCTGGTGCCCATGTTCAAAATAGTGTGGTTGAGCGTAAACATCGTCATCTTCTTAAAATCGCACGTGCTCTCATGATTGCTTCTTCTATTCCACCTCACTTCAGGGCTGAGGCTGTCTCTTCTGCTTGTCATATCATCATTCTTCAATCTTCTTATGCTCTTCAAGGTGGTATTCCTATGGAACGTCTTTCTGGACACCGAGCAGACTACTTTGATCTTCAATCCTTTGGGTGTGTCTGCTATGTTCTTCTCGCTCCACATGAATGCACTAAACTGACTGCCCAGTCAGTTGAGTGTGTTTTTTTAGGATATAGTGATGAGCACAAGGGCTATCGTTGTTGGGATCATACTGGTCGTCGGATGCGGATTTCTTGGTTTTCAGCAGGAGCCTGGTGTTGATTATGATGAGACCTATGCTCTTGTGGCTCACATGACCACTATCAAGACGCTTTTTGTTATGGCCTCTGTTCGTACGTGGCCTATCTATCATCTTGATGTTCAAAATGTCTTTCTTAATGGAGGGTATTTTGTTTCTGATGACAAGGTTTTTCGCCTTCGTCGTGCTTTATATGGGCTTATACAAGCTCCTAGGGCTTGGTTTCAGCGTTTCTCTATAGTGGTTACTGCTGCTGGCTTTGATGTCAGTGATCATAATCCTGCATTGTTTGTCCACACCTCATCCCATGGGTACACTCTTCTTCTGCCCTATGTCGATGACATGTTCATTACTGTTGATGACTCTCATTTTATTGATTTTGTCAAGGCCCGCCTCAATGAGCAATTTCGCATGTTTGATTTGGGTCCCATTCGTTATTTACTTAGGGTTGAGGGTTTTTTATTAGAAAAACCATATGAGAGGCTCCTATAGTATATATTAAAGGAAAATATTTACATATTTACAAAGTTATAGAGCTTGAAGAGAGATATTCCAAGAAACAAGAGAAGAAGCTAAATCACTGTTGACTATAAAGACTAGAAGAGCAACATCTTTATCAAAACCCTCATTTGAAAGCTGCAGAGATGGTTGTAAATCATCAAAAATTTATCGATTCCGAATCTTCCAAATATTCCAACAAGCCAAGATGTAAATATCCATGAAGAAAGATAATTGCGAGTTTCGGCAAAAAGAATAAAGGTAACATAGAATCTCCAAAGATCAAAAGAGTATGTCCTTTGGAATCCTAGATGTTGCCAAACAGACCGAGCAAACGGACAATGAAAGAAAAGATGGAGCATGGTCTCCATTGTGGAAGATGTGCACAAAACACGATGAAAATCTATAACAAAATCTTTTCTGCATAGCAAATCTTTAGTATTTAGTATGTCAACACAATGCAGCCACATGAACACCTTCCATCCCATTAACCCTTTACTTTTCCAAATTCTTCTGAATATAGCATGCGTCTGAGAACCAGAATATGAATGCTTGAAAAAATCAAAAGATTTGTACTAATCTTTTTTCCAAATGTAAGTCCAACGATCATCAATTAAATCAGATTCTATCCAGTCATTCAGGAGTTTCCGAAGGGTCAACCATTCCTCATAAGCTAGGATAGATAAAGGAAGGAAAAAAAGTGATTGCACATCATCATTAGAGGGATATGATAACACCAAGGCTGACTGATCTCGAGTATAAGAGAAAAAGGTGAGGGAGCCTAACATGTAACGATTCCCCATTACAAACATCATTCCAAATTTGAACAGATACTCCATCTCCAATCCGACAACTAGCCACCCCCTTAAAGATAGGAAGCAAAGAAAACAACTGCTTGAACCAAAAAGAACCTCTCGAACTCGACGTGGAAAATCCTTAGGGATAGACCGTGGACCAAATAAAATTGACCCAAGGCAAGTCCACATGATTGAAAAATTTATGAAGTTGCTTAAGAAGTAAAGCTTGATTTTGCAAAGAGAGATTAATAATTCCCAAGCCACCATATCTTTTCGGACAACAAACCAAATCCCAAGCAGCCAAAGGTGCACTGTGTGAATCAATATCCCGAGAACCTCTCTAAAAGCAATGACGTCGCAATTTATCAATAGCTTGAATAACTTGTACTAGGATCTTCAGAGAACACATAAAATAGGTTGGTAATGATGACAAAACTGAGTTGACCAAGTCAATCGGCCCCCCAAAAGATAAGACCGTAGCAGCTGCAGAGACTCTACGCTCAATTCAATTTACCAAGGGTAGAAAATCAACAACCTTAGGCCTACTTGTGCCCATAGGCAAGCCCAAATATGTAAAAGGCATAGATCCCACTTGGCACCCAAAAGTATATGATAGAATAGCAATTTGATCAACATTCACATTGATAGGCACCATGACCGATTTATGATAATTGATTTTTAGTCCAGTAGAATCTGAAAAAGTTTGCAAAATACCCTTTAAAGTGAAAATTTGAAGAGCATTTGCCGGTAACATAATTAGAGTGTCATCAGCATATTGGATGACTGGAAAGTCACTAGTGGAATCATCTGGAATAGGTCTATGTAAAATCCCTTGCGCCATAGCACCATTAAGAACAGATTGTAACAAATCCTCTCCAAGGACAAATAGAAGCGGCGACAAAGGATCCCCTTGACGAACTCCCCTCTTGCAGGAGAAGAAATGACCAGCAGTACTATTAAGAAGAACTGAAGAAGATGTTGAGTCAAGAAGACACTTAATCCAAGAGATCCATTTTGGTGGGAAACCTTTAGCATGAAAGATTGCAAGAAGCGTTGAATGTTCGAAAGTGTCAAAAGCTTATGCAAAATCCAATTTCAGCAAAACCACTGGTCTCTTGCTAGCTTTGCATTGGTATATATAAGAGAAAGCCCAAGCCAAACAGTCCTGGATTGTCCTTTGCTTGATGAAACCATATTGATTATTATGAATCAACTTAGTAATTACTGTTTGCAGATGATCAGCTAAGATTTTTCTTATAACCTTAACAGCACAATTCATTAAAGAGATTGGTCTATAGTCATCTACCCGAACAGGGTCTGAGCATTTGGGTACCAAAGTTATAAAAGATCGATTGATGCTTTGCAGATTGATAGTTCCATCAAACAAATCCAAACATAAGGCAATGAAATCCTATGAAATAATGGACCAACATTTCTTCAGAAGAAGTCCATTGAAACCATCTGAACCTGGGGCTTTATCAGACGGTAGTTTCATTATAACATTTTCTATCTCCTGGCTTGCAAAAGATTCTATTAGAAAATCAAGACCATCAACTGGGTCAAAAAGTTCAACCAAATTGAAGTGCATAACTAGGTCAGAGGAAATTCCCATGCGATTGGAATAAGCAGCCCACAACAAGTGGGCCTTATCAAAGTGACTGTAATGGGCTTCATTAGACGAGTCCTAAAGAGAGGCAATAAAATTGCACCGATGTCGCTCGGTGGCCCTTGCGTGGAAATATTTGGTGTTCCCTTCACCAAGTCAAGCCCAGTGTTGAGTGTTGCGTTGTCTCCAATATGTATTTTGAGCTACCAGCAAAGTAGATAGTTGATTTAACACCATGGCTTTCAAACCAGACTCAGCAGCAAAAAGAGGTCGTTTCTCAGCCAGTAAATGAAAAACTTGTATGACTGCATTGTCGTTGTCAATGAGAATAGGAAAAGCAGAGAAATTCCTACTCCAAAATTTTAATCCCCTTCTCAAGGTCTTGAATTTAGAGGAAATCCTTTTAGCCGAATCCAAGTGTTGATTAGGCAAATTCCAATACAAATCAACAATGTCAAAGAAATTTGGCATGTTAATCCAAAAATTTTCAAATCTAAAGATTGAAGACTTGGGGATTGAAGTACCAATAGAAACACAAAGTGGCCAGTGGTCAGAAGTGGATTTTGCTAAGCAAGAAACTCTTGTATCTCGAAAAGTTGTCGCCCAAGTAGGGGTAGTAAAAACCTAGTCTAGCTTTTGTAGTAAAGGATCGTGCTACATATTGCTCCAAGTAAATTTGCATCCACTATGCGGAATGTCCATCAAATCCAAATCATTTATTAAAGAATTAAAAAGAAGCATTTCAGTCACATATCCATCAGGCTTATTTCTGTTTTCAGGAGATCGGATCAGATTAAAATCTCCCAAGAACATCCAATTTGGAATATGAGAGGTATCAATACCGTGGAACCAGGTTAAAAAATCTTGTTTTTGTTGCCCAGAACACGGCCCATAGATGTTAGATAGGCGCCATTGTTGTCCCGAAAGATTGGAAATATGTCTATAGTTAGAGCATGAAAACATTGATGCACCACAGAGACCGTGAAAAGCTGATGCAATCGAAGGAACAAAAGCGAAACAACCAAAATATTTTGGAGCAAAACTTCTGACAAAAGAATGATCCACGGATTCTTTCTTAGTTTCTTGAATGCAAACTATGGCGCTATTGAAAGAGTTGATTTTTTCACAAAGGTTAAACACTTTTCCATAGAGTTTAAGCCTCTAATATTCCAGCAAAGCATATTCCAAGCACGACAATTACTAACAGACAAATCCATAAGTAACCAAAATAAGAGAGATAACAGCTAGCAACCCATAGGAATGCCAAAAGGTATAGTCACATAGAACCAAAGTTATTATAGGCCAGATGAAAAGCTTAACAGCAATAGAATCAAAAGAAAGAGTCCAATCCAACCCAAGTTCACACGAGCCATAGATAACTATTGCAGTTTCCAGCAAAAGACAAAAGATAAATTGATAACTATTCATCAATCTGATCCAGAGTAGCATCAACTTCTTGGAGTCCACAGTAGGTAGACCCCCAACTCTTCATCAGGCCTTCTGGAATTGGTGGAGAATCTTTGGAGAGAAGGGAACAGCCCATCAAGTCCTGGGCTTGGGCCACTAATGTCTGAGCAGAAATTCTGGGCCTTGTTGCCCGAGCATTTGGAACCTGTCTTGGAGCCAGAGCAGAAGATAAAGTTCTCCTTTTCCTAAGCTTATCAGCATATTGTCCTGGTTTAAAACCACCACGTAATTCTTGAATTCTAGAACTTTTGCGAAGAGATGAAACACATATTGCCATTTGAGTATTAGGTGTCTGATCCAGAATACTATTAGCGCCCACCTGCTGAACAACCTTTTGAACTTTATCTAGGGTAGGAAATTCAGTGCGCAAAAGAATAGCCTTAGGAACCGAGAAAGAAACATTAGCAGGATGAGCAAGTGCTGGCTAGGTTTTAATTGAGGAACAACCTCGGAACCACAACACTCGAAGGATCAAATCCATGTTGCATTGAAATTGCTGGCCAGAGACTGAAAACCAAAGTGTCTGATAGGGCACAATTGCCCACTGATCAGACTGCAAATGAAGCTCCAAATCCTGATCAACCTCACTGATATTAGTGGAAGAGACTGCTGAAATAGAAGAATCCAGCGGGAATCCCACAATCATAGAAAGGGCAGTAGCTGGAGAAGCATCTGGCACAACTTGCAAGTTGTCAATGTCATGCATCTGAATATCCTCCTGAATATGGCGTTGGACTGCATCCAGGGCAAAATTCTCCTCTAAATCATCTAGGTCAGCAGGCTGAATAGGGGGACTAGGAGGCAAATTTGGATTATTGATAATGGGAGGCAGGTCCACCTGGTCCAGCAGCTGCTCATTTATGATTTGAACGATGTGAACAGCAAAAGTCCACAATTGACCAAAAGCGTCCCCTCTACATTGCATAATGACCATAACCTTAGGGATTGCGTCAAGCTCTAACACATGGGCTTTAACAAAGATCCTAGCAAGCATATTAGCATCTGGGTGCCAAGAAATCAGTTGACCAAATGCAGAAACCACTTGATCAACAAATTTTTTCCTACGAAAATCCAATGGAAAGCCCAGGAACATCAACCAAACTAAGTTCTCAAAGAATGAATTCCTCCGATTAGCACCCGTGTCATGATTTCTAAAACGAACAAGACAATCTTGAACAAAGAAAGGACTACTATCCATTACCATGTCTCGCATGATTGGGTAGTGAACTGAAAACGAGCTAGAGCATACGGATGCATAGTTCGATTAACCACAATGTGTTAGGATCCACATCAACCAAAGCGAAAGCTTCATGCATCTTCCTCGGAGCACCATTGAGGACCACGTCTGCCCTCAGATGCCAATGAGGCCCAACATCCACTTCATTCATTCCTTCCAAAAGAAAACGATCCGGGAAGAGAACTGGAATATCCGTCATTGTTGCTTTCGGAGTAGGAAGGGAAGGCACTAGAACCGAGGAAGGCGAGGAGATGAAAGGGCAAAAGGCTAGAGGTACCAAAACTTCCAAAGGTAAAGACTTATCGCTGGAAAGCTGTTTCTGGGGCCTCCACGAATATCCAGAATTGCCATTCCGTTTAAGTAAACAATGACGAGCTGAGTGGCCCAAAAAACCACAGAACCAACAAAGGAAAGGATACTTAGAGTTATTTGAAAATTGAATATTCCCGGGAGAGTCGGCACCAACCAAGGTCTTCCTTCTTTCATTTCCAAACTTCTTGCGAACGATTGGAAACAATGGCGAAACAATTGATCCAAATGTTACATGATCACCGAAGAAGACAAAGATGATTGACATGAGAACCTTCTTGGGGATGAAACACCCTGATCTCGGGAACAAGATTGAAAGAAACATGATGGAGAGAATTTGAACAACCCCTATTCTTGCGCTTTGAAGAAATAATAGTCAACTGATTGGAATGTTCAGATAACCAAGAAATGTACTCTTTTCGGTAATCAGGACCACCATATCTCCACAGGAAGAAATGAACAGAAAAATACTTATTGGCAAAAGAACGCAGGTTCTTAACCGCATGCCCAACCTTATTTGAGGCCACCTTAATTTGAAAACCATAATCATAACAACACTTCACTTGAAATCCCAAATGGGAACCTCCCAAGCATGATTGAAGCACCCAGCTCACATGATCTTCTGAGAGGCGAAAGGTGAAGCGAGAGAGAGTGACAAGAAGAGAGAAACCAGGATAACCTGCAGCAGAAGAAGAACCAAAATCCACCGAGAAACCAAAGCGTCAAAAGATAGATCGAGAGAAAGACAAACCAAGATCGAAGTCCCGATCTTTTGTGAAATCTGGACGAAAGGAGGATTGATCCATGAGAATTTGCAACCTCCAAGAATTGCCTCCACAATCTTCGCATGGCCGTTTTTTTTTACCATGTGATCCATCACTAGTACTCCATCAATGTGTATTGTCCGTGCATAGCTTGTCCACTATCTGTTCTTGCAAGTCCTTGGGATTGAGGTTACCTCTACGTCGTATGGTATCTTTTTATCTCAAGAAAATAATATTGAGGATCTTCTTGATCGGGCTACTCTCACAGATGATCGCACAGCTGAGACTCCTATGGAGCTCAATATTTAGCTTCAACCCACCGACGGCGAACCTCTCTCGGACCCTACTCGGTATCGTCATCTCGTTGGTAGTCTTGTCTATCTTGGTGTCACCCGTCCCGATATCTCTTATGCTGAGTCAGTTTATCTCTGCTCCCACTCAGCTCTACTATAACCATCTACGTCGTGCCTTGCGCTGCTTGCATGGCACTATCTCTCGTGTCTTTACACCTTTGTTCTTATTCCGATGATACCTAGGCTGGGGATCCTTCTGATCGCAACTCTCTTTCCGCATATTTTGTTTTTCTTGATGATTCTCCCATTGCTTGGAAGACTAAAAGGCAGAAGCCAGTTCCTCGTTCTAATGCAGGGGCTGAGTTGCGAGCTATGGCTCTATTGACGACAGAGGTTACCTAGCTGCGTTGGTTACTTGAGGATTTTGGTATTTCTGTTACTACGCCGACCTCTCTTTTATCTAACAGTACAGGAGCTATTGGAATTGCTAGGGATCCAACGAAAAATGAGCTGACCAAACATATTAGTGTTGATGCTTCTATATGAGATCGCAGGTTCAGGAGCAGGTTGTGGCTCTTCAGTGTGTGCCTTCAGTAGATCAGTTGACAGATTTCTTCACAAAGACACAGACTCGACGGCATCATTATTCTTATCTATCCAAACTCAGTGTTGTTGATCCGCCATGAGTTTGAGGGAGGGTGTTCAAGATATATTTGGCTTGTGTTTATGAGATTGGCCCGTCTCTTTACTGTATTAGGGTTTTTTAACATTTTCTCCTTTTACCCTTGTACTCTGTATATATAATGGCCCTTTGGCACCCATATGAATACAAGTGCTATTTCTAACAATTTCTATACCTTTTATATGTTGAAAGGTGTGACCTATACTTTTCTCTTTAACCAAATGAAACAAGAAGCCTTCTTAAATAAATCAATTGTGTTTTTTCCCGTTCACATAAATAGAACCAAGTCCACATGGGTGACAGGGATTACACAAAGCAAAATCTTTTTGCCATACATCCATCAACATTAAGGGTAGAACCAATAGCAGACAACACTGAAGAGAACACACAACTGCAAACTGTACACCATCCACAACCCCGTGCACACAATTCAGTCTTCAATAACACAAAAATAATCCACAACTGGCCTGGCATGCAACACTTCAGTCTTTCTTCTTGTCAGCTGGGGAGCAGAACCTCTCAAACAGCATGGCGAAGAACCCGAAGAAATCGATTCGCTTCTTCGGATCATCTTTCTCCTCCTCTGGTTTGGCTTCCCCAGGCTTATCTCCTTCAGGAGCTGAAGTTTCAGCAGCAGCCTCAATTGGAACTTCAGTTTCATCTCTGGCTGGCTCCTGCTGCTGCTGCTCCTGCACTGCTGCGACGACAGCCTGAATTTCCTCCAGTGCTTGCTCTTCGATCTTGCTGTCTGAGGCACTTCCATCCATGTTCTGTGTCGTCTCGCCTTCCTTTGCCTTGCCCTCAGCATCATGTTCTTTCTCCTTGGATCCTGTATAAACATAAGGATAATGCAGACTGTAAAAAGTGTTATAATCAAGCTATGAATAACCAGACTGGGAGAAATCAATTCATCCTTGTTTGTTGATGGATTGCTTAGCTAACAAGCTCGTCATATGCAGCGATCAGGTGATTACCAGAAATGTGTTTGTCCTGCTCCTACATATTAGACTAGATAGTAAGTTTGTTTACCATGTTTTCCCAGATGAAGAACCTCAGCAAGGCTTTTAACCTCTTCCTTGACCTTTTCCATCACTTCTGGATGACTCTTCACCTTGTCAAGAACTGAACTAAAAGCTTCCATGTCCTTCTTTCCTTGTTCTTCACCCCCTTGCTCTACGAAATCAACAATAATACTTCTCAGAGAAAGTAGTATAGTTAAGAGAAAAATAAGCCAGAGTTAGCATTACAAACTAACTGATCAGATTTTCCAGTTGTATCTTCGAAGATAACAACCAGCAGGTAGCTGATTTAAAATGATACTGTTCGATTTTAATTACAAATGCCAAGAGCACAAAAAGTAGGCTATGTTGATTCGATGTCATAGCATCAGGAAACTAAAAATCACAAAGTTTGCATACTTGGCCAGAAAAACAAAGTTTGCATATAAACCTTAAAATAGTTCATGGAAAACAGCAGATTTGGTAAATCCGAAGATTCTGAACTCTAAACTTATTTCATTTCTACCTTATTTCTAGAAATAAAGATAGGCAAGAATTGAATTTCAGAGTGGCTGGCGAGCAGTATTCAAGTATAGATGAGAACACAGCAAGGAATACGGCAAAACTAGAAATAGCAAAAAGAATAGGGTAATCGAGATTAATCAACCAGCCACACTTTCTCCAAATTTTTCTAATAAAAAACCCTAGTTGCTGTAGGAACACACCCAATCAGTAAGAAACACAAACTAGAGGAAAGAACTATCCAGCTACAGAATAACTTGAAAGGAAAAGTATCAAATTCTTCGAAAGAATAAGTAAGATTGTGAAATCCCGTTACAAGAGCATGCACCAGATCATGCAGATAAATCAAAGGAAGGACGAGGCACAACAAGCTTGCCGGAACAAAAAATCTCCCATCTTACGTTTTGGCCGAATCAAACTACAGAAGAAGAAGAGGCCTTTACCAATTGATGGACAGCGAAGCTTGCAATAAATGGAGAAGAAAACTGAAAGGCACAAGCTTTAACGTCTTCAGGAAGCTGAGGAATTCTGTTAATTGGGTTTGGATCCAGCGGCTGCTAGGACTCTAATGGAGCCCCTTGATTTGTATTAAATCGGGCTAATGCTTTGTACACTATATATATACACATACGCTACTGGAGCATCATACATGATTCATGGTAGCCGGTAGGGCAGTGCTGGAGAGTGACAACTAAATAAACACCAGCAAATTGCAGGCATTCATTGTGGTTGGTCGCAGACGATTTTGCATTATGGCTTGCACGACGCAATTTGTGTTAACTTATACAGAGCATCACTGCTCCAGCTGGGGCAATCAAACATGAAGCTTGATTGGTGTCTTCTTTGTTTTTCATTCTGAATGTTCTATAAGTTCTCACTTGATCCCGAGGAGAAGAATACAGGACATAGCAGTTGGATCCTGTGTTATTCAGGATTTGGTTTGGGATTTCTCGGTTGGACTAACTGGGATATATTAAGGATTTGGTTGTACAATCTCGGTTTAAGGTCAACTGAACATTTGGCACATGCATGGAGGCCAACTGGAAGGACACACGGACATGGTGCTTGAGCTGTGGTGCTTGAGCTGTAACTGTCTTTTCAGAATGAAAAAAAAAACAGATGCTTGCTGTATTCAGCTCATAAAGATCCTCAGAAATTTGAATATGAGTTGTGGTGAGGTAGCTGTATTTTAACATGATCCTTTTTGCTGTTTGAGACTATAAATTGTCCTTGTGTAAAAAACAATCTGGAAAATGATATCAGGCACAGACACCCTCAAACCTCACATGCCCAACACCCTATAGAATCATTGTTCATAAAGGTGCTTTTCCTTGGAAGTAAAGCTAACTAATCCTATAGGCCAGGCGATTTATTCTGTTGAAGATGTGCTAATGCAAATAAAAAATGCAATCCTTATAAGCTATGAAATGCTAAATTAATATAAACCATAAATTGTTGGCTGATATAAGAACCATGATTTATAAAATAATATTGTTTATTGCATAGGTCCTAATGTATCTTGGTATCATCATAGCCTCTTTATGTGATATTTTGATTGCAAATGTGCTACTTGTTCATTTTCATTATTAAAATCAATCTACTGTAGTAGGATTATATTTCGATTGCAAATGTTCTAATCATCATCTGTTACATCACTTTTATTGATTATGTCTTTGTGAACGGGATTTTATTAATTATATTGCCTGTGGTTTCCTTTGAAAGGGTCATATCTGATAAGGATATACCACCTAATAAGAAAACGCTTCTACTGATTCATAGACTAGCTACATGCATGTTCTCGTCGTGGTACTTGTCAAGTCCATGGCTCATTTTCCTATTGCATTGTTCACACTGTTCTTTAGTCATGTTAGCCCATTTCCAATGCTACCCTCTTTCCCCCTCATTTTCTCCTCAAATCACTGTAGCAATACAGTATAAGAGAGCAAAATGTAGGGAGAGATTGAAAAGTAGATGAATAGTAATGAGATAGGAGAAATATAGAAATAGTATTAGGAATGCCCTTATATACACCGATATTCCTTAACCGGACAGAAGTTTGCGAGATAGATTACAACCTTGCATGATGTTAAGAAGGGATAATTAGATAAATGCCACTCATCAGTCTTAAAATTAGATTTCATGTATAAAAAAATGCCACTCCAATAACATAGATCAAATTACAGCATCAAAACAATTACAACGAGAGAGAGTTTGATATTTCGTGAGCCAATCACAAATCCCTTAAGGACGGCTCAGGAAAGTAAAGCAATTATCGCCCTATCACAAACTTTCTAGATTTTTTAGGACGTTGGGGAGAATTGCTACTCCCTCCGGTTTCAGAAAAGTAGACGTTTTAGACAAGATTTAGAATACCAAGACGGTACTTATTATCCTTATTAATATGCTCTACCTCCTTTGAGGCAGTACCAGCGTGTAGTGTGATTGGTGGAATTCTATTTATCCAAGGCACAGGTCCGCGGTTTTCAAATTACAGCATCATAACAATTACAACGAGAGAGAGTTTTATATTTCGTGAGCCAATCACAAATCCCTTAAGGACGGCTCAGGAAAGTAAAGCAATTATCGCCCTATCACAAACTTTCTAGATTTTTTAGGACGTTGGGAGTATTGCAATATACAGAAAATTAGTGCTAAAGAATAATTTAGTCTCAAAACGGTTCAGGCATATCTTGCTTTGGATGAGTTAGTTTGTGGCATTGATTCTTTGTGGCCACACCTCAGGACTTTACCTAGTCATTTTTAGTCCTCCAAAGCGAAGCAAGGATCCTACTAACTTTTAAGAACGATTAATACTCCGACATACGAGTGTTGACATGTTTTGGTATCTGAACTGAAATACTATGCAAGAGTGGTCCGGAAATTACTACAATACAGTTGTTCATAAGTTGTTAGAACCGTTTAGCATGGGTCCTTTAACTAGGTCAATGCTGATCTCACGGGTCAAAAGTGGTTTGATCGAAGTGTTAAATTTTATTTCAGATAAATATGTTTCATAAAATCCAAACTGAATCATATAATAGAGTTACTAAATATTTTACAAACTTAAAATTTTACATATTTTATAGCGTTGTATGTTTTATAAAAAGTAGAATTTGACGTAGTCTTAAAAATAGAAGAAAATATTAAATAACTAAAAATAAAAAATTATATAGATAATTATTGTGAGATTTTATAACCATAAGGAACTCAAATAAATAGTTTAATTTGGATGTCGTGAAATTATTTTTGATTAAATTATACTCTTACACGGTATTGCAGTTTAGGGACCGAATGGTGTCGACACCCGCAATGCAAGGACAAAACAAAAGATTCCTGATAGATCCCTCACTGAAACACATTTCTCCGAATCGGCAAACCCTATTAGCATTAGCGTATGCTTATACACATCCCCGTCGCCAATTTCAACGAGCTGCGTTGTCATGAGCACCTAAACGTTGGTCAGGAGAAACAGAGTAAAACACAGAAGAAGAAAAAAAATACGGAGCACGTGGACACAATCGCAGCGCACTGTTGCCCTGTTCTTTTGAGCTGATCTGAACGGCTGAAATGACTGAACTTCGAGAGTTTCTCGAGATTCGAATCCATTTCATTTAACTTGTTTTTTAAAGTGTTAGGACCCACCTTCAAAACAACAAAAAACGGACTCAAAAAACTCAAAGCATATGCCTTTTTTAAAACGTAGATAAGTCGTTAAGCTATTAAGACGTTAAGCCGTTAAGCTGAAAAGAACTGGGATGAACAGGGGCGGATCCAGCATGGGTGCACCGTGTGCGCGGGCACCCCCTAAATTTTGAAAACACGAAGACCCCCCATGTAGTATTGAGCCAAATTCTAGAAAAAAAAACCATCTCAAGTCAATTTCGGCCTCCTCTCTCACTTAGCCCAGCCAGCCCAATATTAGATAAGGCCCAATGGCCTAACATACCTCTCTCTCTCCCTCCTCAGCCGGTGAATTTTTAATTTTTTTATATATTTTTTTATTCGTTTATCCAAAATTATACGTCGGATTGAAAATTAGACACATTTATGTCTAATTTTCAATCCGACGTATAATTTTGGATAAACGAATAAAAAAATATATAAAAAAATTAAAAATTCACCGGCTGAGGAGGGAGAGAGAGAGGTATGTTAGGCCATTGGGCCTTATCTAATATTGGGCTGGCTGGGCTAAGTGAGAGAGGAGGCCGAAATTGACTTGAGATGGTTTTTTTTTCTAGAATTTGGCTCAATACTACATGGGGGGTCTTCGTGTTTTCAAAATTTAGGGGGTGCCCGCGCACACGGTGCACCCATGCTGGATCCGCCCCTGTTCATCCCAGTTCTTTTCAGCTTAACGGCTTAACGTCTTAATAGCTTAACGACTTATCTACGTTTTAAAAAAGGCATATGCTTTGAGTTTTTTGAGTCCGTTTTTTGTTGTTTTGAAGGTGGGTCCTAACACTTTAAAAAACAAGTTAAATGAAATGGATTCGAATCTCGAGAAACTCTCGAAGTTCAGTCATTTCAGCCGTTCAGATCAGCTCAAAAGAACAGGGCAACAGTGCGCTGCGATTGTGTCCACGTGCTCCGTATTTTTTTTCTTCTTCTGTGTTTTACTCTGTTTCTCCTGACCAACGTTTAGGGCCTTGTACATTTCGGCTTAGTGTAGCGTAGCGTAGCGTTTCAGTAAAATTTAAGAGTATTTAAGGAGAGGTTTAAATATTATTAAAAAATAATTAAAAATAGTTTTAGAATCTTTAAAAGGACTACTAAAAACCCGAGAAAAATCATTACAAATTATCTCACCAAATAGTCTATATAAAAAAGATAAATTTTACTGAAACGCTACGCTACGCTACACTAAGCCGAAATGTACAAGGCCCTAAACGTTGGTCAGGAGAAACAGAGTAAAATACAGAAGAAAAAAAATACGGAGCTCGTGGACACAATCGCAGCGCACTCAGAAAGTTAGACTACTCAGCTAGCATAAGCTCTAAAGCTTGCTGCAAATAGATGTGCTGCAAATTTAGAGCTTCGCTGCAAATTTTCTTCACACTTTACACTGCACTCTAAAAGATTCTTTCGTCCTACCAGACACTCTATTCAATACAGCAACTTTTACAGCTTCTCCTAGCTTACACCGCTATATTTCTTGGTGAAATAGAACATCGACCGAAAAAAAGGCACATCAATTGCATGCAAAAAGTTCGTGAAATCTTGCAAGTTGCACAAACTTTCCTTTCAAGTCACTTCGGATTGAGTGAGGTTTTACCTTGTTCCCTCGAGCTGTTGGCCTCCGAGGAACGGCTCCCAGTCTCCTCTCTCGCTCTCTCAATAAGGCCTGAGCCCTTGTGCAAGATCGTTTCGATGCCTGCTTTCACATCCACTTGAAGCTTCTCTGCCTTCTCTTCGGCGTCTATCATTTGGTTCCAGAGGACATTATTAAAAGTGCATCATAATCACCTGTCTGTAAGTACAGCTAGATAATGTGGAAGAAGAGGGAATATGCATTGCACGAACAGCCCTCATTCATTTCAACTTTCATAACCTTCGACTTTAATCAAGTATTGCTGTTATCTCTAACTGTTTAACTGGCAGGTTCATGATGCCATCAAAAGTTTTCCTTGTGCTGACAGCTGGTCTAAATGCAGAGCTATTTACAGAGCAAGTATTCTTTTGGTCTAAAATCTAAATGCGCATTACTCAACATGAAAAGAAAAGTATTAGCTGTTCGGATTTGTTATTGCCACAAAAAAATGTCACTATGTCAGCATCTTGAGATATATATGAGACGATCTTGTTACTACCAAAGCACCTAAACTTGAGAATTAAAATCCACCTACGTACATACACCTCATTTCAGAAATAAAAACGTCAAATACTGCCTTTGGTTGACTAAAGATGGCATGATATTGCTATCAATTAGTTTTCATGGCATGATATTTCTGTCAATTAGTTTTCATCATTCCGTTAAAGAAACAAAAGATTTTGTATCATGGCAAGCACTTCCAGAAATTGAACAGCCGACTAATTTTTTTTTAAGCTGGATGACATTCTTGTAAACATATTTTTGGCTAAAAAGGAATGGCACCACTAAGCACTAACCATTCTTGGCTGACTGGAGGCTTCCTGCAAGGGCACCAAGTCCTCCCTTGGCACGATCGAAAAGGTCGTTCTTCCCACGACTTTCTTTGTCCTTCTGCGATCCATCAGAGTCTTTGACTTTCTTTGAGTTTCTCTTCTGAAAAAACATCTTGTTTCGTTCTTCTTCTTCCTACACTGCAACAGTTCATGCAGAAAGAAGTGAATGTAGGAGCTACAAGATACCAGCAGCAGATGGAAGAAATCGAAATGCTAGTTATGTTGATCTCGTATATTATTAACATAGTTGGTTATCACATCCTGTCCCTATCTAAAAGTGCAAAATTCAGCAAAAGGATTGAGAATCTGAGATAACAATGTTCAATTGCCGTTGCCCAGATCTTATTCTGAAAGCAAATCTTATCATGATGCTTCAGCACTGTCAATCTTGTATCTCAAACGCTACAAACACATCAAATTCCTTCTAACTGCTAATTGTTCAAGCTGTTTGGACAAATATAAAACTGTGAACAATTCATGGCTGTTCTTAAGCATGATCTCTATTGCCTCATGATATAGACCAATTTGCACATAACTGCTGAACTTTGAGAGGAATCCAAACAAAAAGAGCTTAAACTTGTTGCAAATGAAGGAAAAGAGCATGATTACACGAGATGACCACAAGAACAACTGATCTAACCTGATGAACAGGAACATCTTGCCATTAATCAGCACACGAAAAACAACACATATCTCTAATTGAATTAAACAGCAACATGGAAAAGGAAGAAAGACAACATGAGACAAATAAAGAAGGATGTGGACATGACATATATGCAAGTCGTACGTACCTTCCTTGATATGATCAAAAAATGTAGAGGAGTTGCAAAGGAGAGGAGACGACAGAGGGAGACAGGATATGCAGAAGAACAAAATCGTCCTCCTTTTATGGAGCTTAGTCGTTGCCACAATTTAAGCATGTCAGCCAATTGGATTTGGGCACCCACAACCCGCAACCTTTAACTTCTCATTCTTAAATTCCTGACCATAACTTATAAAACTGATCATTTTGGTTTATTTTCTTTATTGGCACATAAACATGAAACCAATGCTATTAGTTTGTGTCTCTATAATATCATAATAACATGGTTCTCTTGGTATATCCTATGTTGACTTAACCAGCACAACCATGTTTATCAGTGTGAGGTTGTGGCAGAAAAGAAAGGTGAACACGTGGCAGGTTTAGTAGATTTAAGTTTAAAAAACTGTAAGTTTAATTTGAAGTGCTACACAAGGGAGCCTACTTAGCCTATCTTGTACACTTCCTTTAGCTTCTTGCAAATGCACAGATAATTTTAACTGAGTCTTCATAGATACCTCACATGTTCCTCGCAAGTTTGATCTGCCTCAATTAATTTATTCTGGATACCTCATAAGCAATCAAATCCCGATTTGCTAAGCTGTTTCTAGCATTAAACAAATTCTTGCATCATGCAGCTGTCAGAAGATGGCAAAACACGCCCCTTTTCAGAAACAAACCCGCTTGCAGTAAGACGCAGCTACCTGAATTTGTCTGTTAAATTTGATAAAATAAAATCTGACGCATTCCCCATAGTTATCACCTGCTGCACACAGAAAAAGGAAATGAAAAGACAAAAGGCACATCCTGTTCGGATTTCAGAGACCAAGTTTTCTCGGTAACAAGTTTGAGAGCTAGACATGGAGATTATTAAATTGACATCTGTAAGTCAAGTGATAGAAATAGTGCATTACTCGTAATTGGGATGAGTAGAAGGATATAACTACTGAAAGAGAGGAAAACAAACGGCGCAACATTAATTAACCTCATGTCGTAAGACGTCAAGACTCCCTACATGGAGAGGAACTTTCCCTGCAGCATTGCTTGCTGCGACGTCCAATGGGAGCCTGGACACGTTTGCGTCTGTTCTTTCAGGCATTAAATCAAGCGACAGTGAATCACCGAGGCCTGTGTTTATCAAGAACGGATCGATCGATGGCGACATCCATTCCCGGATATCCCTGCGAAAGTCGTCGTAAAATGCGAGAAAACATCGAATTGTATCCATCCATGGTGCAGCTGAATTTGCAGTGGTTTCTGCACAGATCGTAAGCACGTAATTGTAATCTCCAAGCCTCATGGATGCTTGCTGTACGTAATTGGCGTCAAGAAGGAAGATGCATCTGATACGAGAAGGGCGTGCACGGAAGGATAATCTAATCCCATGCTGCCATCTCTCTAAATCCGAGGACCAATACATAAAGCTTATATACAAGATAGCTTATAGGATTAACATTTTGATTCTATGACACCTCAGCTCTTTCTGATTTTAAATGCTACTAGCTCTCTCTGAAAAATGTAAAATTTCTGTAGCATCTTATCAGTTTTCTCTAAATCCACGCCAATAGAGACAAGTCAAATATACAAAAATTTTATAATTATAAAGGTTTAACCACAACCAAGTCTCCATAAGCCAAATTCCTCTTCCACCTCAACGATAACCCAACACGATAAATAATTATCTCTCTTACCTTAAATGACGACAAAGACCAATAATATGATAATTAAAGTAACAAAAATATGTCTAAATTATGCACTAAGTAAATCTGTTTATTCATTTTATTGTGAGAGGCAGTGAATGCTCGTAACTATATGCTACTTCCGAAAGTCCCACGTATGTTGATGTCATCTGTTACCTAAAAACCAAATAAAAGTAAGAATGAGTATTAAATAATACTCAGCAAAATATATGTATAAACAATATATGTATAAACGAAGAAATTGACAAAACATCAACTATAAATCCATTCTTAGAAGCAGTAGTCATTCCATTGCTCCGCACAATTCACTTCTCATCAATCCAATGTAATGCAATGCACATGTTTGTTTTTGTTAAACGTATACCGGTATAACCGAGTATGACCCATCGGTGCAACACTCTTGCCCACTCTATTTTAGATAAGGACCAATTTGCCCCACTCTCGTGAAATACCTACCGAGTATGTCTTTTTTCTAGAGCATACCGGATTGTTCATATAACTTTCTCATCAACTTCATCGATAGTTATATGACTTTTCCACCGACCTGAATCATATGCAAACATGATGCAACGATGACTTCTCGGTCATACAATCCCTTCTCTTCTCATGGCTGGCGCCCTACCTCGAACTTCCTCTCCTTCGGGCAGCAGCCTAGCAAGGGCGGTGGCTCTCCGACAGTGGTGATGCACTCCAGCGACAAGGGTTATGTCCTCCCTCAACGGCAACATCCTTTGATGGTGGTGACAGCAGAGACTACAATGTGCATGAGAGTCAGCACTGGCAACGGCGCCTGTGAACGAGGAACAATGACGCGCTACGTACGAGAGATGGATATCGATCCCTCCCGAGGATGCAGCCCTATCCAACGAGTTGTGCAGCATACCCGTGTCCCATGCCCGTCGTTTGATCCAGCTACCTCAACGCGCACGCATCCCCCTCTCCCGACTTAGCTTGGCTTGACTTGCACCCACCCCGGTTCTCAGCTTGTATACAAAATGGGAAATTTCGATGAATAACATTCAATTCACATGTTTGGGCCAAAATGATGTTAAGTTGGTTGACCTTCTCACCACATGATGCAAGGCACATGAATTTCTTTGATCCACAATATTTTTGGCCTTTTCCAACCTTGTTCCATGGCTCGACTTTCCCAAATCCCCACCACCGGCCCTTATCCTTTTCATGTCTTCATTTATCGCGTTGTTTAGTCATAGTGGTTGACCCATTTTCTCGTACCTTTTTCCTAATTTCATGAATGAAAATGACCGAAATGCCCATGTTCCTTCTCTTTTCCCTCTTCCATCGACAACCAAGCCTCGCCCGTCAGCCTCTTTCCTTTCTTCTTCCCCCTTCCTTCCCACCCTTCTCTTACCTTCTCAATATCAGCATCCCATGAATTTAATCAGCATCATTTTCCTGTGTGTGTGTGGGGGGAGGGACAGAGATGGGGGCAGCGCTATGGGCTTTGGAGAGGCAACTTGGCAGCACTCCACAGCTCAACGCAATAGCAAACAACAACGATGGCGGTGCAACAGTGGCCTCTCCACCACTTTGGGCCGAGCCCTAGATGGCGACGAGGAGCCCAAATTGTGTTCATCACTCCCGTCTTCTTTGTCTCCATTGTCACCGCCCTGCTTCCACATTGATGATGGCAAGTACCCTTGGTGGTGCGCCATGGGAGGAGACCATGACTGTGAGTCATTGGCAACGGCAAGCTCGAGACGGCGGGGCAGTAATGTGGGGCTCCGGACGACAAGGCGAGCTCAGGGTGGTGACGATGGGGCGGCGGTCGGCAAGGCAGGATCAGTGCGCGCTAGGTTAGTGGGAGGGGGCGAGGCAACAAGGCGAGCGTGGGATCAAGAAAGAAGGAAGAAGATCTTCATCGTGCTCAGTCAAACCTAAAGGAACAAGGACTGTTAGGTAGTGCTGGGAGTTGGGCCGTGCCGGCACGGCACGGGCCCGTCGTGCCTTGAGCCACCACGAATCGGGCCGACACGACACGGCCAGTTCATCGTGCCAGGCCGGGTTGGCATGAGCAGCCAAATGCCAGGCCCGGCACGGCTCGAAAGCACGTCGTGCCTTCATTGGGTCGGGCCAGCACGAGCACGGCCCATCCAGGGCTTCGACATGGCAGCACACATGCGGTGAATTTCAAGAGCGGCCGACCAATGCCTCGCTTGGCATGGATAGCTACATGCACATATGGCAGTAATTGATGGATTGGCCGAGTGGGTACTAGCTGTAGAAAAGCCATGGCCCAGCCATAGTGTAGTTGGGCGGTTGAGCATAAATGGAATCGAAACTTGAGTTGAGAAGCTAGCTAGTTGTTTATAGCATTTAGTATTTACTAATACGTGCTGCAACTCTCCTATAAAAAAGAGAATACTGATAGTACTGTACAATTCTGGCATAAACAGGGGCTTCAGGGCCGGGCGGGGCGATACGTCGTGTTTGGTTTCTAGGCCTGGCCCGGGACGCCATTTCGGACCGGCCCATCAAATCTCCGTGCCGTGCCATGCTACGGGTCTTTTTTTTAGGCCGTGCCCAGGCTGGCCCGTTTGGCACGGCCGGTTTCCCAGCACTACTGTTTAGGTCATTTCATCCTCGAATCAGGAAATGGAATAGGAAACGGGGAAATGTCGTAAAAGGCCAACTGGAAAATGCCACGTCGCAGCTCCTCTCACTGCAGAGTCTGCACCATCCACGTGTCAGCAGCGTTGGCCTTGTACCCAGTCACAAAGAACATGGTGGCTCGGAGCTTAGGCTTTTCTGGGCCGCAGTTGGGCTCATTTTTGTATTGGCTGCACAGCCCGTACTCCCCCACCGTTAGTCCCATTTGGCCCGGCCGATATCAGCAAAGCTCGAACTGA
Source organism: Raddia distichophylla (assembly GCA_005191435.1). Taxonomy (NCBI): domain Eukaryota; kingdom Viridiplantae; phylum Streptophyta; class Magnoliopsida; order Poales; family Poaceae; genus Raddia; species Raddia distichophylla. Next base: position 200,917 of record SPJY01025736.1, on the reverse strand, counting down.
CTGTAGCCTGAGGCGAAAGTGGAAGCTAGGGTAACTAGGGTTTAAAGGTCCACGGTGATGTCGACCGCCGCAGCGATGGCGTCGGCGAAAACCCTGACACGGGCGGGCTCCTCCCTCCTCGGCCGCCTCCTCGTGTCGCCGTCGCCGCCTCTTCTTCGCGCCCGGCTGCCGCCGTGGGCGCTTCTTCTCAAGCTCCACCCGCACGTCCCGCCGCTGCCGGACGACGCGGAGACGGTCGCGAAGCTGAGCTCGCTTCCTGCGGAGATCTCCTTCCCCTGCGGCCTCCCCTCGCTCCGGTTCTTCATCGACGACGGTATGGCCCCCGGTTCCTCCTCCTCCCTGGCTCCTCTAGGGTGTTCCATGCATTTGCATTGGATATTTGGATCGTTGTGGTTTACTTGTGTCGTTGGGCTCGGATTGTTGGTAACTAGGTGGGAATAAAGTGGGGGAGAAATGCTACGAGGCTACGATATATGATTCGATGTGCATAGATTGCAGAACGCGATGTGATTACTCATACCCGACGCCCAATTTCCAACCTAATGCTGGTTCTGTGTGTTTTGTGGTTATGTATGTGTAGAAAGTATTAACAGTGTGATCCATCCGCTTCATCTCGTTTTTTAGCTAACTAAATATAAATTCTGTCCTCTATATTGTGAGATGCACACAACCAAATTCGATACAAGACATGTTTAGTGCAAGGATGATGGCATTGCACAACAAGGCTAACACCTACTCCGTACTAAACAATTTGTCGCTCTTCGACACATATATGCACATCTACATGGGCCATGGGCTTGGGCTATACAAACAAACAACACAAACGGCCCAACATTCCCCCTCAAGATGGCTGATAGATATCTAGCATCCTCATCTTGTTACATGCTGAAACACACTCTCTATTGTCTAATCCTTTAGTTAAACAATCAACTACTTGTTCTATGGATGTTACAAATCTCAAAGTTAGTTCGCTTTCATCTAGTCTTTCTTTGATAAAAAATGGTCTATCTCCACATGCTTTGTTCGATCATGTTGAACTGGATTGTTGGCAATATTTATTGCTGACTTGTTGTAATGTTGTCACACCGTAGTTTCATTGTAGTAGCTTTCATCAACCTTAACTCTGACAAAAGATTCTTCATCCACAGCATTTCAGTTAAGCTTACAGCCATAGCTCTATATTTAGCTTCAGCCATGTAGTGAGATACCACCTGTTTCTTCTTGCTAATAGTAGAAAAAGGAATATATTGTTACCTGATTAATGTTACATAAATGCAAACTTGCAATTATTCCTCAACCATCACCATGAGACCATCGCTCAATCAGCCCTATAATCCAATCCATGTCTCGATGAACGCATCTGAACATATTATTTCAAACAATGTATAAGTTTCTAGACACTTGGACAGCAAATCAGCAGTAGCATTGCTATGACATTGAATCATTAACCCAATTCACAAAGACATTTATAGTTCACAAACTAATAGTTTATAGTTCACAAACATATTATAACTGAGAGCTCATGCCTCATAGTCTCAGTTCACAAGTAGTACACAACCGATAGGTGATAGCTCGTGAATCATAAAGACAAACACAATAGTTCACCTTCTGTGTTGATTGCTCTTAGAAGCATTGGTCCATCTTCTGTCACGGTTAAAAAGTTCAAGAGAGGATGCCTTTGAGCATCAAACCACCCATCAGACAGTCAAACATGTTTTGGTGGGCCGCAACATCAACATGGTTCTTTTCTTGGACAAGAAGAGTTGTCTTAATCTTGTTGTAGTTTGGAGGAGCATAACTAACAATATTGTTGTTGGCAGCAAACATGAACAATATTGTTGTTGGCAGCAAACATGAACAATATTGTTGTTGGCAGCAAACATGAAGGCCTTCCTAAAAAATTTGGTTTCTTGCAACTTTGAAAGGTAGACCTATAGATAACAAATGCAAACGAACTAAATAAGCATCTAAATACAAGTATGCAACTGCCAAATGTTTAGGAAAAAAATGATACTCCGTAAAAAACAGGGCATATAAAATTTTGCACGGCGCAGGCTATGCAGGAGTTTTTTTTTCCAACGCTACCCCTAGCTAATCACCGTGATCAGAGGAGTTGGTGGATTAATTAGTATAGTGCGTGATTAGCGGAAGGCCCGTTGGTGTGGCTCCCTGCTTTAGAAAGAGAAGAGTGAGACAGCCGTGCTTTACAAGGAAGGAGATGGAGTGAAATTAAAGCAGCGATAAAATGATTCTGCCTTTAACACTACCATGCAGGGGCATTATTGGATAAACAACCGGCTATACCTATTGCGCCCTGATTTTTTGGGAATTCCGGATTTTTTTATACGCCCTATTTTCTTGGATGGAGGCAGTAATTGCTAAGGGCTTGTTCTCCTGGCTTATCTTATTTTGACTTGTATACTTATTTGACTTATTTTCAAACTTTGAGAGCTTTCTGAGTTGGCCTCGAGAGTTGGGTTCCCGTTGCTTGTCTTGTTTTAGAGATCTTTTAGACTTGAGTTCGAGCTAGAAAAAAGATAGATTGTAAAAATCAATTATTTATATTTTAAATGAAGATATGTAAATAAGAAGATAAGCCAAATAAGTCAAAATGGATGTAGAGAACTAGGCCTAAATTTCAGCAAACCTGCAGTGTAGAACATCCTAGCAATCTAGCAATCAAGTTCGGTACGAATATCTAGTTTGAAACTTGCTTCAATAGATGAAGCACCTTTTCTCTTCTTTGCACCCACACCATCCGATAACAGTGGAATGCTCCTAGGCAAGCTCCCAGAAGCTACTGCATCGACTCTAGCCATTTATTCATGAAGTTGCGCAAGCACGTCTATTATGACCTTTGGACAAGGATGTTGGAATAGTCCCACATTGGTTAGTGGAAGGGCCTTAGCATGGTTTAAAAGGGTGAGGGTGCACCCCCTCTTTGAGCTAGCTTTTTGGGGGAGATGTGGCCTAAGAGACGTAAAGCCCACAGTTGTAGTTGGGCCTGCGTATGCGATAGGCCAACGGCATGGGGGTGCTCGGTAGGCACGCCATGTGGGCGGCACAGGCCAACAGTTGGTATCAGAGCCTAGATGGCCTGAATGGTTCTAGATATTCTTGGCCCAATGCGTGAGGAAGAGATTGTTGGAATAGTTCCACGTTGGTTAGTGGAATGGCCTTAGCATGGTTTAAAAGGGTGAGGGTGTAGTGGTGTACCCCCTCTTTGAGCTAGTTTTTTTGGGGGAGATGTGGCCCAAGAGACCTAAAGCCCACTGTTGTATGTTGGGCCTGCGTATGCGGTAGGCCAACGGTCTGGGGATGCTCGATGGGCTCACCATGTGGGTGGCCTAGACCAACAGAGGATACCTAAGCCTGAAATCCTTAGCAAATGTGCCTTGATTTTTGAGTAGCTTACACTGAAGTTACGATCACAAAGTCTCCAAAAAGGCTTCTTCTCATTGTCATTTGCTAGAATAGCACAGGCGTTAACCAAGATGTTTGTTGATGCTGATCCTCCAGATGGTGGCATTGGTGTTGAACCAACAGAGGGAGTTGAACTCTCTGTCCCTGTCCCGGTTGCCCTTGCCCTATCCGTTGAATTGCATTGCAAGAAAGGAAATGAGTGACAGTGCAAATAATGCAGCAACCTTGATCCAAATTGCTACTAACTGGAGGTTTAGAATTGCAAAGATGTAATGCAAGTACAAAATCCACTGACTAGCAACAGAGCAACGTATCATTTAGGCATTTAGCAAGGGCATGAGTCACTGTCTGTCTCACTGACCTCATTGGCGGCGGTGCTGCAGTGCAGATTGGGCTGCAGATGATGGGGAAGGCAGGTCAGCGGGAACTGCGGTGGGCCGGCGGACCGTGCTCAGGGGCGCATCATGGGCATGGCTCCAGAGGTGACGGTAGACAGCGGTCAGGGCTGGAACGCTGCACAATGGTGGATAGGGCTGTAGATGGCAGCAACGGCGGGCCTGTGGCGGTGGCGGCGCTTAGAGCACCAGATTAGGTTTAGGTTATGGAGATGGGGAGGGGCCGGCGGGACACTGGACAGTGGGTAGTCGAAAGGGAAAATACCGTATAATGGACTGAGAAGTATCCCGAGGTATCCAGAAGGCATCCCACATGCATCCAAATTAATTTAATTGTTTGGAAATCATCAAAATTCCCAATACACCCCTGATGCGTATCCAGCTGTATTCAACAACGTATCTTTATCCGGTACATGTTGGGATATGAATACGACAATTTTCAGAAGTATCTAGGTATCCTAGGATTAGAATCATGCAAGAATCAGAATATATAACAATTTTTAAGTTTGCTGTATGTATTTTATGTGGCTTGTTATCAACTGGAGTAACAAAACACAAAACTTGAAAGTTGACACAATCGTCTACACATCCTTTTGAAGTCATGAATACTCATAAACCATCCATACAGTTATACTCTGATAGAGATCTTATGAAGTTTGAGAAACAGAGAAACTCTTCAACTGATGGAGACATAATTTAGGCTGGAAATGTAAAATCTGGCCAGAAATGTTTGAAATGTACACATGTTCTGTTTTGCAATTCTGGATAGTTTATTTGCATGGTGCCTTATTCTGTATCATAGTTTGGTGAATGCTGCAGAATTAATTAGTAGTTTACCTTCTAGGCATAGGCATATCATTTGATCTGGTGAGCTGGAATCAAATGTTTAATTTCCTGAGATGGATCATCTTTCTTGGTTGCTAATTTTTCCTTTTTTCATATTTGTAGGAAAGGATCCTGTTGCTAATGAACCCCTTGATCTGCTTCCCAAAAGAACGTACCAACCGAGCACCATCAAGCGGAAAAGAACACATGGGTTCCTTACACGGTCTCTCTCTTTCTCCTGTGATCTAATTGAACTGTGTGCTTTTCTACTTGCTTGGAGCCTTGGCTCATTTGAAAGATGCTAGGTTTTCAAGTCAAATTTATTTCTTTTGGGCATGATTCAGTTTTTTATTGACCCATTCATACATATAAGCCAAATGATTTTGGCATGCTGAAAATTTATTACGCCAGGGTGTTTATCTCGTTGGCGTGATATGGAGCAGAGCTTTGGTTTGACTGTCTATTTTTCATGCATTGATATATGTTTTTTTCCCTCTCTTTCTGCAGTAAATCAACCAAGGGTGGCCGTAGGGTGATTGCTCGGAGAATCGCCAAAGGCAGATACAGAATCTCAGTTTAACGAAAGCATGTAGCTTCACTCAGTGCTTTACCGGCACCACAGCTTTGGAACAGCCGTTGTATGAACACCTAGGTGCTTACACAAACTGCATCCTCACTTCGGATGGAGTCCTGAACAGAATCAGACTACCCTGTCAGAATTTCTTATTGGAACAAACATTTTTTTTTAACTGAATAAACTTGGTGAAAGGTTGCTATTATGATTCTCAGCACTTTGGGCCAAGTTCTGTACACATGGCAATCTAACTTCTATCTACGTTTGCATGCTGCCTCACCGCCACTGTTGGTACGGTTGAGGGCATCGTTGATCTGGCATTTGTAGCTTTGTTCTGGGATTGCATTGTACTGTTGTGCCGAGTTCGCTTGATAGGGACCGTGCCGTTGCCTGCGTTATCTGCCCCCCGTTGTGGGCCATCCTGGTGAAGTTAGGGCTGAAGAAAAGTGTGATCTCTGAGTACTTCTGTCATGCCAATTTTATCCGGCAAAGTATATGCTTTTTTTTTTATTATGGAGTTATAACGAGTTCTTGCTCCGTTTTTTTGTTTGACACTTTTGACTTTTCGATACGCCTTTGACCATTCGTCTTATTCAAATTATTTTTGTAAATATCATTTATTGTGTTGTGATTTACTTTATCAATTGAGGTACTTTGAATGTCTTATTTTTTTACATCTTTGCACTAAATTTTAAAATAAGGTGATTGGTAAAGACGTGTCAAAAAGTCAAAGGTGTCAAATAAAAAAACGAAGGGAGTATTATCAAAGGTTGAACGGAAACAACCTCCGTGTTTTTTAATCTTAGGGGTAAGATTGCATACACTGATCTTCTTTACCCCGTTTTTGCATACACTGGGATACGGCGATGACAAGACGATGATACCCGCCACCGCCGATCTATTGATAATGAAAACGGGGTTGGAATAAAGGGTCGAACCTCACAGATGATCAGATCTCGATTGCCTGCTTGGCGGCGGCGCGTTGTCGGCAGACGCATGTCGCTGCGTTTGGTTCTGCATAGTCGTGCCTGCTGCTACGTGGTTCGGGCTCCGTGTGCGCTGGTACAAGTGTGCCGCTGACGCTTTCCCGCCACGCGGATACCCTTACATGCGAAACATACTCGACCGTGTGCCATCTATTCGTAGTATCGCTTCGTTCCATGAGGGATATATCATCAATAATCAATGTTATACTACAAAGCCCTTACAGGCCGCCTCCCAGTGCGCCCACGTCGCCCCCTTGCCCCCCGTTGCCACATCGCCCGGCAATCTCGAGCCGTCCGATCGGTTCGTCCAGCGAGATCCGGCCGTTCATGCGAAATCAATCTTTAAAAACAAAAAAACACTACACCGCATGGCAGCGCGGGCCGCTCGGTGGGTTGGCTAGCTGGCGCGACGTTCGCTCCACAGGTCACGGTTCGACGCCCGCTCCAGCCATCGCCTCGCGATTTTTTCCCGCGCGTGCGCAGCGACGCCCGCTCCAGCCATAGCCTCGCGAAATTTTTTCCCTCACGTGCGCAGCTTGCCATGGCCTCACGAATTTTTTCCCCGCCCGTGCGCACCGCTGGTGCGCTGGCTTCGCTAGTAAATAGTACAAAGTCGGTGGGGAGGATCGTTAGGCCGACACGTGGCTGGCCTTCCCGTCCAGCTCCACGACCGTCCGATCGCACGCACCAATCAGATCTGCCCGTCCATTAGATTTTTACGTATAAAATAATTTTTTTCGCGCAAATATCAACAACTCGGATGGTTTGCTATGTTGGCTAGCTGAGCCAGATCTCATGTGGGAGACTGCCGTTCGAATCCCGCAGGCGCCACTTTTTGCAGGTCCGCCTGTGGCGCGCGTGCGCATTGTCTTCCCCGACTTTGCGACACCGCCCACGTCCTTTCCCGCCCACACTCATTGTCTTCCCCAACGCTGCGACGCCGCCCACGTCCTTTCCCGCCCACGGTTATTGTCTTCCCCGACGCTGCGACGCCGCCCACGTCCTTGCCCGCCCACGCGCGCCCCAGCCTCGGCGCGCCACGGGCGCGCGTCTTGTATGCTTCAAAATTGGCACGTAGCGCTTGCACGTAACCGCGGGCTCGGCACGTGTCACCGTTATGCTCCTTTTTCTTCGACCCTTCAGTTTTTCCCTGTGAAGAGAAGACGTGCGCACACGCAAGTACGCTTATTTTTCATGCACTTGAACCACGGATGCCCAGAAAAGTAAGCACCGGGATAATTCAAGTATTCAACCTCGGAGATTTTAGAACTTATTTGCTAAACTTTATCAAATCATTTTTTTATAAACCAAATGATTTAGTACTTTGTATTCATTTTTGTTAGGTTTTATATAATTCTTATTAGAGTTTCTAAAAATATTTTTAATTAATTTTTTGAACTCTCCAAGACGTCTCTCGAGGGTCACAAGTTTTTCAAATTAAATTTCAGCAACTTTCAGTTGAAACAAATAAAACCTTAGGGTATGTTCACGACAATCTTTCGAAGCCCGTGAAAAACTCAGTTTTCGCTAATTCTTGCCTCATATCTTAGTATAATCTAGTTCTCACTAATTTTTTTTGAATTTTTTGAAATTATTTTATTTCTGTAATTTTTTAACAATAGGAAAATTGCCTCTATTTATACCTCCAATAAAAAATTGAGAGATCAAAATTTTGAAATATATTAAAATCAAACTATACTATAGTCATATTGCACCTGCATTTGTACCCATATTATTTTCTATTATTTCTCGCCTGCTGTTTACCGTTGTTATTTGCATCATTCACGAAAGATTTGTATAACGGAAATTGTGTTGCTATCGTGGCGGAAGAGAATCAAGATTTTGCTGGTCAAGGCAAGTGTGATCCATGATGTTCCATGTTTACAAAGTGTTTTATAGAATTTTTTAAATGGCATAATATATTTTTTAAAAAATGTTAGTTAACTAGTTTAGCTAAGCCTATGTGCTAGTAACTTTATTAAACTTTTTTTTTGTTGGCATAGGTTAATATCTTCGTTAACATATTGCCCTATCTTTGAATTATGTTTTGCATAAGCTTAACCATGCTTATTACTCCCTCCGTTTTTTTTGTTTGACGTTTTTGACTTTTTACAACGTCGTTGACCAATCGTCTTATTCAAAAATTTAGTGCAAAGATGTAAAAAAACATCTCTATTGATAAAACAAATCACAACAAAATAAATGATATTTACAAAAAAAAATTGAATAAGATGAATGGTCAAAGGCGTATCGAAAAGTCAAAGGCGTCAAACAAAAAAAGAAGGTAGTATTATATTATCTATTCTATAGCAGATAATGTCTTTGATCAAATTGCGTGCCTACAGTGATCGATGGTGTATATCTTTCTTTATCTCTCTAATTTATGTGGAAATTTTTAGTATTTTTTTATGATTTTTCTGAATTTTTTATGATTTTCCTGAGTTTTTTTTATGATTTTTGAATTTTTTATTATTTTTCTGAGTTTTTTATGATTTTTCTGAATTTTTTATGATTTTCCTGAGTTTTTTTTATGATTTTTGAATTTTTTATTATTTTTCTGAGTTTTTTATGATTTTTTATTTTTTTTTCCCTGAGTTTTTTATGATGTCGCTGAATTTTTTATGATTTTTATATATTTTTATGATTTTTCTGAGTTTTTAATGATTTTTTATGATTTTTTTATTTTTTTTAATGATTTTTCTGAATTTTTAGGTTATTCTTAATTTTTTCTGCTTTTAAATGCCACGTCAGCGCCACGTCAGCATCTAACGGGGATATAACGGTACAGGGCCTGTGGTGCAAACAGTGCCAACTTCGAGGGGCTGGCAGAGTAATTTACAACTTCCGGGGGTTAAGTGAAACTGGGTGCCAACTTCCGGGGGCTACAGTGCAATTTTCTCATCTGGCATTTGTAGCTTTGTTCTGGGATTGCATTGTACTGTTGTGCCGAGTTCGCTTGATAGGGACCGTGCCGTTGCCTGCGTTATCTGCCCCCCGTTGTGGGCCATCCTGGTGAAGTTAGGGCTGCGGAAAAGTGTGATCTCTGAGTGCTTCTGTCATGCCAATTTTTTCCCGCAAAGTATATACCTTTTTTATCACGAAGTTATAATGAGTTCTTTAGTATTATCAAAGGTTAAACGGAAACAACCTCTGTGTTTTTTAATATTAGGGGGTAAGATTGCATACACTGATCTTCTTTACCCCGTTTTTGCATACACTGGGATACGGCGATGCCGCCGATCTATTGATAATGAAAACGGGGTTGGAATAAAGGGAGGAACCTCACAGACGATCAGATCTAGGCTCGTTTGCCTGCTTGGCGCGTTGTCGGCAGACGCATGTCGCTGCAGAAGTCGTGCCTGCTGCTACGTGGTTTCCGGCTCCGTGTGCACTGGTACAAGTGTGCCGCTGACGCTTCCCGCCACACGGATACCCTGCATGCGAAACCTACTCGACCGTGTGCCATCTATTCGTAGTCTCGCCTCGTTCCATGAGGGATATATCAACAATAATAAATAGTACAAAGTTGGTGGGAGGATCGTTAGGCAACACGTGGCTGGCCTTTCCGCCCAGCGCCACCACGACCATCCGATCACATGCACCAGTCAAATCTGGCAGTCCATTATATTTTAACGTATAAAATAATTTTTTTCGCGCAAATATCAACGACTCGGATGGTTTGTTGGGTTGGCTAGCTGAGCCGGATCTCACATGGGAGACCGCCGTTCTAATCCCGTATGCTTCAAAATTGGCACGTAGCGCTCGCACGTAACCGCGGGCTCGGCACGTGTCACCGTTAGGCTCCGTTTTTCTGCGACCCTTCAGTTTTTCCCTGTGAAAAGAAGACGTGCGCACACGCAAGTACGCTTATTTTTCATGCACTTGAACCACGGATGCCCAGAAAAGTAAGCACCGGGATAATTCAAGTATTCAACCTCGGAGATTTTAGAACTTATTTGCTAAACTTTATCAATTTACTTGTTCAACCTTGGAGAAAGACGACGTGCGGTGCTGTAGCATCCTCATTTTTATATAAAAAAAAAATCATGCATAACATTTACATCAAACTAAATTTATGTATAAATATTATTAAAACATAAAAAAGCATGTTACTTTAAAAATAAAAAGATGAATTAGTTGTTATTTATGAAGAAAGGCTTTTGTTTATAAAAATAAGATTTGTATTTGTATGCTTTCCTTAAAACAATACTTACATAAATTCTTTTCATAATTATCTTCCTACAACCGTGTAAGCAAGGGCTGCATGTGTTAAAATTCTAAGAAACTCGTAAAGGAATATTTGGTGAGTTTTCTAAAAATAATATTTTTTTGTATACTTGGTTTTGATAAATATATTGGACAGAAAGAGATATATTTTTATTGATTTTAGGCCCTATTGTTTATTCTTTCCTAATTAACTTTTTTTACCTCCGTCCGAGCCCACTTGTCATGCATCCATTCCCATCTCTCTTTTTTTCTCTCACCCTTTACTATGTTTCTTCTCTCCTATATTACTGTGCAGCGGTGATTACAAAACCGAATCGAGCCCAAAAACAGAAGTAGGCTCGGTTCAGTTAACCGAGCGGTTACCTCGGCTATCCGAAAAATTCAAATTTGAATACAAATTTCGGTTCGGCCGGCTAACCGATCGGTTTTCTCGGCTAACCAGTCGGTTAGCTCGGCTAGCCGAGCTGTTTTTGCAGCAAATAGAAATATTAGAGAAAATAGGAAAAAATAGAAAATCGATTTTAAAAATAGAAAAAATTATAGGGACATAAATATATGTTATAAAAAAATTGAAATGGGCCGAAGCAGCCCATTAAATATATATGTTATTTTTCTTCTTTATTCTAATATTTTCATACATATCAAACGAAAATCACATGAAATAACAATAAAAATTTTGAATTTTCAAATTATGTTTCAGCCAATAGTCATAAAATAATGTTTAATATTTTATGAAATTTATTTACATTTTTCACAAATTTTTAAATTTAAAC